>JAWLRI010000121.1:283151-306365 GCA_034781795.1 Crypturellus tataupa
GGCGGGGCGGGGCGGGCGGGGGCCCAGCCGGGTCCGCGCGCACGAGCACGCGCGCACACGCGTGCGCCGGCTTGCACACGTGCACACATGTTCCCACGTGGGCACACGTGCACACTCGTGCACACATGTTCGCATGTGCGCCGGCTTGCACACGCGTGCGCACATGTTCCCACGTGGGCACACGTGCACACATGCGCACACACATTCACGCATGTTCACACACGCACGTGCACGGGCGTGCATATACGTGCACACACATGTACACATGTGCACACAGGTGAACACATGCACACACACAAATGCATGCATGCATACACATATGCAGCACACACTAACATGCCACACACAGCACACACATGCATGTGCACACATCCTTGCAATGTACTGCACACATGTGAAATGCTCACACACATGTGCACACATGCACAAACATGCTTGCACACGCGTGTGCACACAGAGACACTCGCACATGCAGTGTGCAGCAGCTCAGTGCGTGCACAGCAGTCCTGGGCTGCACCGCGGCCCCGGGCGCTGGAGCCCCCAGGGGCACCTGGGGGACACGTGGCCGTGGGGTACCCTGCGGAGCTCCCTGTGGGGCCGTGCGGGGGCAACTGTCCCCTCAGCCACTGCCTGCGGTGGTGACAGAGCCACTCTCAGTGCTCCCGCAGCTCCCAAGGACAGTGCTGTCCTTGCGTGAGGCGACACCTTCGCCTTGCCTAGCTCTCGGCATCACATCACCACCGCATCGCACTTATCCGGACCCTTGATACACAGACAGCAGGTAAAGGCGCCAAACTGAGCTATTCCTGTCTCCTTTGGGGGCAGATTAGCTGGCAAACCTCGAGACAGAGCAATGGAGCGGATTTTCTGCTGGCCTGAATCGCTCGGATGTTTCCCGTCTCTTGAGCCAAGCGCTGGCTCTGCAGCTGCTCCAACTCCGGGTGCTGTGGAGCCGCCCTGGGCATGGGCCAGGGCGCAGGACCCGCAGGTTCCCTTGTGGGAAGGGGAGGATGGTGCCACCGGCTCCTGTCCTGGCCACTCCGTGTGCGGGATGGGAAGGAGGTGACACAGGGGGTTTCTCTCACCGTTTCCCAGGCTGCTCCTGTGGCTCAGAACCACTGCTCCGTCTGCGCCGCCACAATGTGCTGCAGGGAGAGGAGCAGTCGTCCCCGCGCGGCGCCAGTGCCTTGGGCTCCTGCCCAGCTCCTCTCCCCTTCCCAGCCCATGGCTGCCCGGCTGCGGAGTGGTAGGGATCCACAGGCCGGGACCTTGTTTTGACTTGCTTTGTAAAGCACTAAGTCACATTTAAAAGTTGCAGACAACAAACCTGACTTCAAGGGATCTTCCCGGTCCCCTTTGCATAGCACTGGAGTTGACCGGATCTGTAGAAGCAGTTCCTGATGGGGTGGAAAATATACGTGCACTACAAAATTCAAGTTTTTTTTCTGAGGCAAACCCAGCTTTAGGAACTGCGCTCCATTCACTGCATCCAGAGTTGGACCCGTTTTTTGTGTGTGCATCTTTGTAGCTGAGCTGCACTGCCTGCCCTCAAGGTAGGTAACATGGACCCCCTTACAGTCCAGTGCTGAGGGAAATGTCTTAACAAGCTCCTTGGGGCAGTAAACAGCATGAAAGGTGCTGCCCAAAGGGCAGGTGATACTCACTCATTCTCTGCCTTGTAAGAAATGATCTCAGATAAGAGGGCAGAGATGAGCATGTGCAGGGCGCTTTACTCCCCTCCCGCTCCAGACTCTGCACGGCCACAGCAAAATGAAGCCACAGAGGAGCCAGCACGGCAACGCGCAGCCCCCTGTGCTAACCCCTTACTGAGGGGAAACGGCAGCCCCGGTGGCGGGGATGGGCCCCTCGTGGCTGCCCTGCGCTGGGGGTCACAGGAGCCACCTGCCCGCACACGCGGCTCCAGACGGGATGGGGCCGCGTGATTCCCACCGAGCTTCGAGCAAGTTTTCTGCACCAAGGATGGGGATAAGGGGAGTCATGGCCTGCAGAACCCTCACACAACGGTTGGTGAGGCAACACGAAACCCAGGATTCGCAGCCGCTTCTTTTCTCCCCTCTTCAGTCAACACTCGATGCTTTGATATTTTCGCTCCATTTATGCCCTGTGCTTCCCTTTCCTCCACTGACAAACCCATGGACACAACATAAGGAAAAGATGTTTACGCAAGGGCGTTGCTCCGTGCTGGCCAAGCTTTCTTCGAGCATAAAGACATAACTGAGCTTTTTCTGAGTCTACTTATGCATCTAAAAAACCCAAATCAACGCCTGTTGTTCTGGAACAAGCGGGATCCCCAGCCTGAGACTCACAATGCCACTGGGCACCTACCGGCACTTGCAAGGCTCAGATGGAGACGCCGCGGCCACGGGCGCCCACTCGGTGCAGCCCCGCGATGGCAGCGGCGCCGGCAGCACCCGCTGCCCCTCGCCCCTCGCAGTGGCGCCGACAGGGCCGCGGGGCCGGGCCGCGCTCACGGCCTCGGCAGCGCCCGGGCTCACAGAAAGGCAACGTTCGTCACTGAGTCAGGTGAATTCAACATTCACATATATTTGCTGAAAAAAAATTATATACATCTGTAGCAAGGCTCCGCCAAGTCTGAAAGATAAGCATCATCTAGTCACTAAATTAAAAAAATAAAAATCTTGACTTTTAAATCCTTTTCTTTTTATCCATGTTCAAGAGCACAGACAGTTTATTTTTTTGTTAGCACATTTGGTGAAGAATGTATGTTTGTGTGAGAATCCATGGAAACGGGTGAAAATTTGGCATTGGTTTTGGATATGATGGAAAATAATAAGAAGCCACTTATGCCTTACAGTCTAAATAATCCACAGAGTATATCAGATTGCAAAAGGGTCACAAAATAGCAGTCAAAGAGAAGCCTAAACACCCAGAGACTTAACATACATGTCCGATAAGTAAGAACAAGGTATAGAGCATGCTGGCTAATTAAATAAATTTCACTTTAAACCCTGTTCCTTATGAGTGTAACCCTGGAAAAACCATCCCATACAAGAAATGGACTCTGAAGAGATTTCTATATCCATTCACAGTAAGGCTTTGAAGATATATGAAGTTTTATAGCATTTGTATTTTAAGGATTTAGGGCAAGTACATGTTCTTCTACTGAATAAAAAGAAAGTTAGTACTTAAAAGGTTCAAAAATATATCAATCGTGATTATTTTTTTTTTACATAAATAAATTATATTGATTTTGGATTTAACAGCTGAAAAAACCCTTTCTGCTTCCACTGGAGGCAAAACTGAACAAAATGTTAGTTAAATAGAGATAGCAGCATTTCTAAGAAATCTGTCGACAGTGATACAGTATCTATGCTACAAGGATGTTATTAAATAGAACACATTTAATTACCGGGAGGTGCATTATGATTGGTTACACACTTTAAAAAGAAAGGAAAGAAAAATCATTCAATCCAGAAAACTGGGAATAAATTCCAAGAAAATATAACCTCAAATGTTTTTTTTTTTCTTTTTTTTTTTTTTAGATCATGGGTAACAGACTTCTTTGAGATGCTAATTTTAACATGTACATAATTTATAACCCCAAATGTATAAAAGACAATGACAAAAAGCATCATAAATAAATAATGCAAACTGAAATAGTTATGTCAAAACATTTGGACCATCTGATAAATTAGCAAAACTGTAACAGAAAATAAGTAAAAAATACAGTAAATTGTGACAACCAAATGTGAAACCGATTGCTAGGACACTGCGAGCCCCTCGGGAGGCTGCGCCCGCCGTGCGCCGCGCCGGGTTGTGTTTCAAGTCTCAGCCCATGAGCTACAAACAGGAAGAAGCCCAGGTGCAAGCGGAGTGCCGCGAGGGCTGGGCAGGGGAACAAGGGCACCTGCGGCCTTGTCCCCGCAGGGACCTGCCACAGGGCTGCTTGGAACCAGCAAAGAGACCAGGCAGGAATGGGAGGAGGAAGCAAACACGACCTCTGTGCGCTGCAAAGGAAGGAGCTCGTGCGCTGGAAAGCTCAGCAGCCCTTCTCGAAGGGCATTCGGCACCGCGGGGCTGCCCATGACCTCTCCGCGGCTCCCGACAGCACTGGCGTTGCGCCTGGGGCGAGGGCTGCCGAGTACAGGAACTCAAAAAGCCTCAGTGTTCATACACGAGCGTTAAGAACAGCGTGGCCTGCTCATAGCTGCAGAAAGAAATGGGCCAGCACTGCCACCGCCAGAGCGGAGAACGGGCCACGGGCAGCAGGAGGACGAGCTGGTAGCTATAGGTACAGTAATCCCAATAAAAGTCATGCAAGATGTGCAAAAAACATTTTCAGCCTGCGCTGAAAAGCTCTTGTAACTACCAAGGAAAGGGCAACTAAAACTCCACTTAACAGAAAACCAAACTTTGGTTTTAAAAAATACAAAATAGTGTCTACATAATATTTTCACTCACCGTAGTTTGTCTCCAAAAGTTTGAGGTGGGGGTGGTAAAGAAATTGTATCACTACCAGTTATGCCTTTTTGTTTCAAAGAAATGAATATATGCATTTTCAATCATTAATTATATACTTCTGTCTATACTACTATTCTAGTAACCATGATAAAATAGGGAAATACTTTAAATCAAAAATACACATTAGCACTTACTATAGCTGTGCTTTTTACCCCAAATACAGGCTTTTTCATTCAGTGTCGCTGTAGGAAGAAATATCCTTGTCTGCACTTAGACCAAGAGGCAAAGACTTTTCTTCCGCTCTGTTTTTTTGCTTCTTTTCCTCTTTGTGAGCGATTTTGGGGGTGACCAGGTCCTGGATCTGCCATTGTTGGCTGGGATGAACAACCGGAAAACAGAACGCAAATTCTGTGCCTCCCACACTAGCTAGACAACACTGTTTACCTAATAAAGTGGCAAGACCCTGCAACTATTAACATGTAGTATGTCACCATAGTTTTCGTACAGGGAGTAGGTAGATAGTATTACTCATGGAAACACAGGTTTATGAAGGTGAAGTGGGGGCAGGAGGGCAAGTAACAAATAGTTATGGGATAAGAACCTTACAAGCCACAATCTTTTCAATGAAACCAGAGTTCTAATTGGTGTCATCCACTTCTTTCAGCTCCGCCTCTGCCGGTACCTCCTGCTCCTTCTCTGCTGACGAGGGTGGCGTGGGCTCTGTACAGTTTTGACTGTTTGCAGCCTCTTTGTCAGACAGCACCACAGTTTCTGGCTCGGGATTTGCTGCGTCCCCTTTCGCTTTCTTTCTCTTCCGCTTCTGGCTTTCCAGGTTGGCTGCCTCCGAGTGCCTGGTCTGCTGCATGCCTGGCAGCGCCATGCCGATGCCAGGGGAGAGGAACATCGACGGGTAGATCAGTCCAGGGGACATCCCCGGGATAAGGAACGGGTTAAAAGCTACAGGACTACTGGTAGTTATTGCGGATTCTGTCTGATTAGAAAAGGAACTAGGGCCAGGCTTCTCTTCTGAGAGAGTTTCTGTTTTCGCCTCCTGGCTGCCCGCTTTGTCCTCGGTAGCCTTTTCGGGGTTGGCCGTACCGCTCCTCGTTGTGCTTGTCAGCGCTGCCGCCGCCGTCGCGGTGCACGTGGTTGTCATGGGGGGGCTGAGCAGGCCCCCCACGCCGAACATCTGCGGCACAGTGGCCATGCCGGGCAGCATCATGGGCAGCATGCTCAGCGTGCTCTTCACGTCCTCACCGGCAGGCACCGCTGCGAAGCCGGCAGGAAAGCCCACCAGCCCTGTCAGAGGGATCCCTTGCATGTTCCGCATGTTCTGCAGTCCTACCAGGTCCATGCCAGCAATCAGTCCATTCATGAACAGGGGTCCCATTCCAGAAGAAGAATCTGCAACAACGCCGGGGCCTTTAATGAGGTCGTTTCTGGGCCTTCTCCCCCTCCGGCGAGGTCCTGCATCTCGGAGCACAGGTTCCGTTAGGATACGATTGAATTTGCTTTCTGGCAAGTATCCCTGAAAGCAAAACACACACAAGAGAAAACATCTAATAGTTACTCTGGCTTGTGACAAAACCTGCCCTTTCCGTCCCTGCAGCCACATCGCAGCTGGCGCTGGCCCAGGTCGCCTGTACGGAGCACGTGCGTGGCAGGAGCCCTCCCCGCGGGACTCAGCACGCACACGAGGCCCCAGCGCAACGAGACAGCGCCCGGGCACAGCCAGGAGCCCCTTGTCCCCAGCACGCTGCAGCCGCCCGGCTCCATGCCCAGCCCTCGCCCAGCTCCTGCAGATCGGGGCCTTGGAGAGCATGAGAGGTGCCTGAGACCCCAATCTACCCCCAGCCCCGCAGCACTTCTGCCTTCAGCAGCAGGGAAAACCTGTCTTTTGGGATGGAAAGGGCCCATTTTCAACACTTTGCACAACAGCGAAGTTGCAAGGGATGACATGTAGATGATGTGCATGCTGCCTGGGGGAAGTCACTGGCAGATCTCCATCGAGCTGCCAGTAAGGTTCTTCCAAGAACTCAAGATACAGGACGAAACCCCACAAACACAACCAGGCAACACTCTCTTGCTACACAGCACCATGGGGGCAGACCCAGAGCGCAGTTTACTGTTTTTCAGCATTCTCCTCTTGGACATTTCAATGTTCCTCTGTGTCTTCCTTGGCGCTCGAGGCAGTCAGCCTCGTACACTTGCACACGGCATGACAGCCGCCCCAAACTACAGGCCCGGCCATGGGAAGCTGTCCTGTCGCCCCATGATGCGCAGGAGCTGCCCAAATGGTCCTGCAGCGCTGGCAGCACAACACGCGGCGAGGCAGCACCTCATGCCTTGCTCCACCAATGCGCCCAGGTGCCTCAGCGGGCACCCCGCAAGCCCCATTCCGTGTGCAGTGGGGACTGACTGACTGCATGCCAAGAGCCACATACCAACAGGGCCTGAGGGCACAACGCCAACGGACACGGGGAGATGCACGCGTGGGTGGTGAGGGGCAGCACAGAGCGAAGCACCCGTCAAAAACGGAGCTCGAGGTGCCAGGAGTGTCGCTGGGGTGGCCTGGACACAGTGCTCTGGAGCTGGGACTGGCCACGGCAATTTCCAGCATCAATTACGAGCCAGGCTGAGAGCAGCACAAACCCCTAACCCAGCTGTTTCCTCCTGCAGCCCTTGTTGGACAAGGGCATCGCACAAAGGACCACAGCAAAGGCAAGGGGCAGGAGGAAGGGGTCAGAAGGACAAGGCTGGCAAAGGCAGCACCAGGAGGGCAAAGGGCTATTCCGTGGGTTCCACCACTCAACGAGGCAGGGATGTGCATAGCAAACCAGGAAGCCCCAGGTATTCCCACCGAGCATTCCCAAGGCTTCCAGCTGTGTTGCGCTCTGGACATTCACCCCAAGCTGCTGCAGCCCTCTCCGCGGCGACCACGCTCCGACGTCCCGGCTTCCGTGCGCGCTGCATCCTGCCTGCCTGGGACGGGCTGCCCGCGCGGGGAGTGGGAAGAGAGGGCAGCAGAACACGTGTTCCCCCCAGAGCTCTCACTTACTGAAAGCTTAACAGTGTCAGCCCAGTCAGCCGCAACCGCGTACTCCAGGTTTGCATGGAGCCACCCTGGCAACTCCTTCAACGCTGGTGCCATGGCTCCCCCTAACTACAAAACACAGCAGAGCGGGGGCCTCCATTGCAGAGGGGCAATGCACAGCAACACCCAAGCGCACGCGGGCACCCTGGCACATGCCGAGCCCAGGGGCTGTGGCTGACAGTGCCCGCGAGCTGGGTCCAGGAGCCCGTCCTGCCTCTGCTCACTCGGAGAGCAAGGATGGCCCCGAGGCCCCGGGATTCCCGGTGCTTCCCTGCATGGGCTGCAGCCCGCTCGCCCTCCCATGCTGGGACAGGCAACAGCACTTCCCGGCTCATCCCTGGGGCTGCAACTTCTCTGGGGACAACTGCTGCCTCCAGCAATACCATTCAGGGAGAAGGGGAGTCTCTGAGGCCCGTCCCAACTCCCACATTTGCTTTCCCTGTGGCAAGAGGGCTTTTATAAGAGAAACACTCAGAGCGGGACGAACCTCCCGAACTCAAAGCCATCATCTGTGTGGCACAGGGGAACACAGATGTGGCTGAACCAGCCTCTTTAACTGTTTGGCTTTGTTTTCAGAGGTGACTACTTCTAACATCACCTTCTAGCCTTGCGCTGTCCTAGGTGCATTTTAAGTGAAATTTGGGTGGAAAGTTTCCCTGAACGTCCCTGCTCACTGCTAATGTGCCAGGGGATACACTGCCCATGATTAATGTTTCTAGCTGTTTAGTAAGCATATTTCCATAAACAAGGGAAAGCATCTCAGACTGCATATTTACTCCATTTACTCCATATTTCCTGCATATACTGCACTCTGAAGGGTTATCAGTATATGTTCCTGTGCCTTGTAAGGAGGAACACAGACACTGAGACACATCGAAATATTACAATACTGCAGTGAATTCAAATCCAAAACAAGACAAACAGCAGGGCTATGCTGACAGCTTTAGCGCCAAAGGCTGGACTGCTTTGCTGCTGGGAGACCTGGCAATACTTAGCCACTCCTCACTCCCCAGGAAAAGTCACCCAGTTTGGCAGGTCTCTACCAGTGCAGAGCAGTGCCTATTCCAGACAAAAGCTTGGCACACCCACAGGCTTCTCTGGATTACCGTGTTCCCCCAGGCCAGCTCGGGATGGCATTTCGGGACAGCGAGGTCAGAGCAGGATGTGCCTGTGCTTACCCGCCGCCCTGTGCCCTTGTGCACCACAGGCACTCGCTCCTCTCCGCTGAGCGAGCCCATGTCCAGCTTGGCGGGGTCCTTGCAGCGCTGCCTCCTCTGCTTGGGCTTGTCTGAAAAATTCTGCAGTGCAAACAAGACAACGTTACCGAGACAGGCCGGCTGCGTGGGGCTGCGAGGCCACAAACCCTGCAGGGGAACGGCAGGAGAACACACGGGTGATGTCCCAAGTGACACAAGTGACATAGGGTCCCTGCAGGCCTGGGGAGGAGAGGTCAGAGCAGCAGCACAAGCCAGCCTCTGTCCCTGAGTCATTTTTCAAATGAGCACAACTGATTTCCACAGACATAAACATGGTTTTACACTTAGGACTGACTGCTCCACGTCCACCTAACGCCCCTCCAGGCCTAAGGCTGCAATCTGCTCCAAATTCCTCACGTGCCTCTGTGAAAGCGGAGGCTGCCTCTAACTACCAAAGAGCTCTGCGGGTGCCCTTAGTCTGCCACAGCTCCCTGTCCCTCTCAGCTCATCCACACTTTGCTTTACTTTTATTTCAGCTTTTCCCGCTGCGCTCTGCCTCCCAGGTGACTCAGCAGGGCAGACTCTGGAGCCAGCCAGCCTGGGACACCCAGCACTGCCCCAGCGGGCAGCCAGCCCAGCCAGGCCCTGCGCTCCCCTCGCTGCTGCTCTGCTCTCTGGGCAGCCCAGGGCCGGGACACTGGAGCCGGAGCAGCCTGCGACGCGGTAGCTTCCGCGCAGTTTTTAAGGCAAGAAACGCTCCTCTCTAGGAGACCTGTTGTTTTGGGGCTGGCCAGCCGAAGAGGCACTGGGCAGGTAGCCTGGCAGAGCAGAGCTGAGCTTGCCAGGGCCTTGCAAGGCATGGAAAGCCCCATTTCATACCAGAACACTGGCAGGAAGCAACACGCACAGGCTTTGAGCAGCCTGGCTCCTCGGGAGACACTGCAGTAACTGCAGAGCAGGGTTGCGGCACAGACCTGCAGCTCCTTGGCACCCCTCTGGGGTAGGACACAGCGCAGTGAGCGGCTGTCATTGCTGTGCTCCGCTCTCCGGCCTGGGGGGACGCTGCAAGCTGCACCGCAAGGAAAGACACTGCATTTTCACTGCACAGAAAGTCTGAGCTCAGGAGCAACCACAGGAAAGACTGACACGGAGGACAACACGCACACGCACACAGGTGAAGGCCGCCCTTACTGTGCCAAAGGTAGGAACCTCGAGGGTGTAGTCGGACTGCTGGCGGAGCCACTCCAGGAGACTCTTATTTGGACCAGGCTTCTCGGTGTGGCCGAGTGCGGCTGGGGCTGCGGGCGGTGCGGAGGGGGCAGCCCCCGGCCCATCCGGCAGCGGGCTGCTCTGCGGAGGCTGCGTCTGCTCCTCCTGGGCATCCTGCTGTGGAGGGGAGAACAGTGAGAACTCAGCAGTGGCCTGCAGGGAAGCAGCTTGCACCACACAGGGCGTCCTCAGAATACACCCATTCCTCGGGACTGTTCCTCAAATCTCCACCCGACCACGCATTGCACTTTCATCCAGCCCCTGGCATGCAGGGCAGTGCTCCTGTGATACGCTCCTGCACCCACCTGGAAAACAGTGCCAGGAGCAACAACTCACCCAGGGATGAAAGCCCAGGCCCCTGGGCTCCGGAGAGAGGCCTCCCCTCCCAGCTCCGGACGAGTGGGCAGGGTGCCCCTCTTGAGAGGGCAGCTCCGGCTCGCTGGGGAGCACCATGCGGCAGAGCCAGGCCCAGGGGCTCTGTAGGGGCTGCCCGATCACCCTCACGGCAGGCAGGGATGAGAGCATCCCCACATCGTTCTTAAGGATGAGCTAAAGGGCCTGGCCCAGCGACTCTCCCTTGCTTGGGGCGATCCCAGGGTAGAGGGAGAGGGGAACTTTTAAGGGATTGTCCTCAAGTTTGCCAGCCCCAGCTAAGACACCTGCTGCTGCCAGTGCTCAGCAGGGCTGCAGCACTCGAGACAGGGCCGCACTGAACAGAGGAAGGGTTTCTCTTCCTCCCTGGAGAAATACCTGCTTCTGCCTGCCTCAGCACAGCTCAAGCTGCCCTGGAAGCGGCTAAAATGCTACCAGGGGAGAGCTGGACCGTGAGACAAGCTGTGCTGGCTCCACCGGGCCCAGGCGAGAGCAGGGAGCCCCAGCCTACCTGCAGCCTACTGGGAAGAGGCCTCTCCTTCAAGAAGATGAGATCCATCCCTTCCACATTTTTTCTTCTGCCCCGTCTCCTCCTCATGGCAGCATCGTCTCGGCGGAGGCTGCCGTTGACAATCTGCCCGGTGACAGGATGGATCAGCCCTGCCTGGAGAATGCCAGACAAGTCCATGCCCAGCGAGCCCTGGAGGGCATTCACAGTCCCCAGTTTGGGCATGGCTGTGTTCAAGGGGAAAGGAGAGGAATTTCCTGGGGAGCCATCAGAGGTTCTGGAAAGGTCCACGGCCGAGTCGCGCCAGCCGTTCAGCACGATGGGTGGATGAATGTGGGTTGCTGCCAAGTGCTCCAGGTTCCTCTGTTTGGCGTCTCTCTCCAGCTCGAATTCATATGGCCTTCGGTGCTTCCGTTCATCCTTCACAAAGGCAGGGGCCAGGAACCCTTCCTGTGTGTAGCAAAGCCACAGAGAGGGTCACAGCTGCTCATGCCTGGCCACAGGACCAACTCGAGACACCAACGCAGACCCAGTGGGCTTGTGTGGGGAGCACTCCAGCTCCTCCACCTCTCCACAGGAAGGTGCCTTTTTCAAGGCCATCGCACCTCAGCGGGAGCAGGAATAGATGCAGTGGCACCTAGTGACACACCAGGATCTCCCCGTGGTGACACAGCTCAGGGTGCTCTGTTAGTTGCTAAGGGACCAGCTGCCCCAGGCCAGAAGCTTCTAGCTCTGTGCAGTGCCCACCAGAGAGACGAGAGCACTGCTCAGCAGGCAGTGCCTATGCCCCTCCATTTGGGACACCAGGAGAGTGTCCCCATGTCCCCCTCCCATTCTTTGTCCATGCCAGGAGCTCCAGCACTAGCTCTGGAAGTGCCTCTCCAGCTGCGGGCACGCAGGGAGCAGTGGTCTCACTGCAGGAGGGCAGCAGAGAGCAAGGGGAGCGCTCGGTGCTCCCGGGGCCTCCTCGTACCTGTGAGATTAACACCCCGTTGCTGAAGGTGGCATCCGGGCCCTCCGCCTCCGCAAAGCTGCCCCTGCTGCTGGCACTGCTGGCAGTGGCTGGGGCGCTCATTGCGCTCGGTGTCTCAAACTGCTGGCTAGAGGAGGGCCACTTGCCCTTCAGGATGGCATGGCAGACGTTGTCGATGCGGTTGATGATCACACGGTCCTGCAAGCACAATTGGACAAAGGTATTTTCCATGGTGGCAATTGCACCAGCCACTGTGGTCCAACACAGACAGAGAGGAGTGGGATACGTGCAGGTCACAGTGTTGGCGGCACAAACATGGGTCAACCCAGGCAGCAGCCACCTCCACTTGGATTACTGCATAGTCCTGAGACCCATCTGGAGAGCTTCAGCCGCAAACCATTGCTGAGTGCTGCTAGCACGAGACCCAGAATACCTCTCTCAGTCAAAAATCCCACCTATGATGCAGCTCCATGGCACTCTGACACCAAAATCCTGCCTGCACAAGCAGGAAAAGGCCAGTAGTGGGAAAATGGCCATGGTTCACCTCTCCATATACAGCCCAAGATGTGGGTAGCAGAGGAGGAGGAGGAAGCAGGTCACAAGGGAGGCTACAGGACCACTCAGGGAGATAACTTCTTTCTGGTCATCCAGGACTGCTTGGAAGGAAGCAGCAAGTCCTAAATCTTTCACACATATGGGCTTTTTGCTTTGCGAGGCCAAGGACAAATGAGGACCACAGCAAAGGCAGGTTAGGACTTTAATTTACGTACATACTCTTGGGATCAAGGATGAACCCAGCCCTGTGACCTCGATTCAGAAGGGAAATGCCCCTGGGCAGTTCTGTCCGGACACTGGGGAGCAGGGCTGGGGCCGCGTCGCTGCCGAACGCCTGCAGCATGCACAGACTCCATGTGCGAGCTACCTTGGGCCACTCAGAGAAGGAGTAGAGCGTCTTCTCCTGCAGAAGCTGCGCTATGGTGGGCGCACGGGCGTCCTGGAGGTCATCGATGTCCCCATGCAGAACAGAGGCACAACCCTTGCTCTCCTCCTCCAGGTACTTGTCTGCACCGTCTAAGAGAGCGACAAAGAACAGAGCCCATCAGCTCCCTGCCTCAGTCACCCTCCTGGAGCAGGAACAGCTCCCCCATCTTCCCACCCTGACACCCAGCAGCTCCCCCAAGGGTCCCATTCTCCAATGAGTCACCAGGAAATGGGGCACTCGTGGGTCACAGCGGGATCGGTGCTGCTCAGCAGGGCCAGCTCACGGGGCTCCTACTGCAGCCGTCCCTGTCCCTTTGCCACTGACACAGCAGAGCCTCAGCCAAGCTGCAGCATCACCAGCTCAAACCACTTGCTAACGAGGGCCTCGTGCCAGGAAGGGAAGGGTGTCCTGCAGCCTGTGGCCTTCCCCAGGGCAGTGGGGCCACGACTCGGTGCTGGAGGCAGACGCAGAGGTGATGCCAGCAGCAGGGTGCCCGCTCTGCACTGTACCTTGACTCTGGCCGCTTCCGCCTTTCTCCTCCTCCTCTCTGCTCTGCCCCGTGTCCTGCTGCGGGCACAGGGCCTCGGTGTCACTGCAGCCTGCCTGCGCCCTGGCCCGGCAGGCCCAGGTGTCCCCGCTGGCCGGGCTGGGCGCTGCCTCCAGCGGTTCCGCAGGAGGCTGGAGCAGGTGGTTCTGGGGCTGCAGGGTGCCCTCCTCCTCCAGGCCACGGCCCTGCCCATCTCCTGGCGCCGGCTGCCCCGGCCCCTCGAGCGGCCCTGGCCCCAGGGACGTTATGTCGTCGTTCCCGTCTGCTGGGCAGGTGTCCTCGGGTGTGGGGAGGCCGGAGCTCTGCTCCTCACCCTGAGGTTCGCTGGCCTCAGGGTCACAACTGGCCCTGGTGCTTGGGACGGTCAAGTCCCCCACAACCTCTGCTGCTGTCTCAGAGTTATCGTCGTCGTCATCTTCCTCCTCATCCTCCTCGCTGTGGCTCTGGCTTGGCCCCGATTTTGCTTCCCCGCCTTTCTCCTGCAGCAAATTAATGAACCTCTGCTCAGGGGGAACCTTTATTTCGTAGTTATGAAGACTGGGACCATAGAGGCCCACGCTGATGACCCCTTCTACAGCGCCATGTTCTGGCAGTGTAGCCCCGTGGTTGGGCAGCTCTCCCTTCTGCTGCAGGGCGTCGCAGAGCTCTGCGGGGACACCCCTGCCGGGGTCACCTTCTGCGGGAGAAGGCGACGGCTCCGTGTCTTCACTTGGAGCATCTATTCGCTCGCAGCCCACCTGCAAACTGTCCAGGAAGGAGGCGTCCCGCACAGCCTCCGCGTCGCTGCCGGAGGGATCCTCGTCCCCCTCCAGCTTGCCCTCGGCAAGTTTGGCTCCGCTGCCCGCAGCGTCCGTGCCACTGGGGCTGTCTCGGGCCAACGAGCTCTGCTCGCTGTTGCAGGCCTTGTCCTCATACATCATGCACACCAGCGAGTCTGGCAGGGAGCTCTCATCATAGCTACTGCTCATGATGTCCCGCACTTTAGACAGGAACGTGTCACAGCCTGTGTCCGGGGGGCTGCCCCCAGCCTGGGACATGGCGCTGTCCAGGTGTTCCAGCTTGATCTGACTCTCGGCTTCATTCTCCAGGGATTCGCAAGCCCGGTCCACCTGGCTATAGAGGGGGGAACTGTAAAGTTTGGAGTTAGTCTGGTAAAGGCAGCACAGGGTTTCCGGGCCTGGGATCCCTGCTCTTTTGTGCTGCGCGTAGTTCCTGTACGCATCCAGAAAGGAGAGCTGAGGGTCATTCATGATGTAGTAGTCCGTGCGGTTCAGGCCGTGCTTGGCGGTGCCGATGAGCAGGTCCCGGTCATGCTTGCCACACTCCCACCACACGGGCAGGTAGAGGCTTGGCCGGCACAGTTTGAGGCGCTCATGGAGCTGGGGACACTTGAGCACCTGCTCGCGCACCTTGCGCAGCAGCTCGATGCGGTAGAGTGTCCTGGCCGCGCGCTCCTCCGTGATGGGCTCCACGTAGATGTCAGGGTCTGCGGGACCTGCAGCACAGAGGGAAGGAACGGCGCTGTCACGGCGAGCACAGGGCACCGGCCCCACTGCCGCGCTGTGTGCCCGTGGAGACAGCATCGTGGACACCACAGAGAGGTGCGGGGACGCAGCTGCCCTCCTGAGACACCCACCCTGGCGGGCCCACGCAGGCTGGACCTGACATGCTGCACAGTAACAGGCGGGGAAGGCCCATGCTGGCCCTGACCCCACACCGCAGGACCAGCAGGGATTACTCGGGCAGCTACTGTTGCCCAGGCTGCTGGTGAGGCAGGGGCAGTGCTCGCCGGCCTCACTTCCCTGCATCACCATTTTCCTTCCACATCTTCACTAGCAATGGGCCCCACTGGAGGAAACTCCTGACTCGATCAGTTGGACAAAGGCTGGGTGCAGGGGCTGTCGGGCCCTTCCTGAGCTCTGCTCTGAGCACCAGGAGTCTGGAGGTGCCAGCGGAGCAGCTTCCCGGCCATGAGCAGCCATGCAGGGGAGGCCCTCAACTCGTGAGCTCATTGATGAGGAACAACTAATCCAGACCTAAGGCACGGACACACGCCTCTAAGGCACAGCCCTCCTGACATATCTAAGATGAGATCTGCTATTGCTAAAAGCAAATAATTTCATGTTTAAATAGTTGCCAAGCAGCTTTTCACCTCCCATCACCTGCATGGGGCCTGTGCCCTGGGGTTTTGCAAGGCACGGCTGGAAAACAGATGCCTGCTGTGTTGGCCAGGCTTCCCCAAGCCTCCTCCGCAGGGCTCAGACTCCCTTTTTCCTGCTCAGAGCTTCTCACTTAGCCAGGGCCACAGCACAGGTGACATGAGGACTCTGTCTAGCCTAGGCCAAAGGTGTTTGGAAGGGAACCAGCAATGCAGACTGCACGAACAGCCCCCTGCTCCACTGCGGAGGAGATGGGAGCGCTTGCAAACTTGGGAACTCCTCCTCCTCCCTGTCATCTCCCTCTTATGTCACCCGTGCAGCGGTGACAAGGTAGACAGGCGCAGCCGGCTCCTGGAAGGCAGGGCTTGTTGCAGCTCTCCAGCCGCACCTCACTGCACAGAGCAGGGCTTTAGCACCGGGCACTGCTGCCCACCTGGCTCATGGCTCCAGCCTTTCACAGCCCCTCACTGCTCCCCTGCTCTCCTGCTCCTCTGCAGCGGCTGGGCCATTTCTGGCCCACCGGGTCACACCTGCATCTGCTGCTACCCCCGCCCTGGGCCAAGCCTTTTCAACTCACCATCGTCTTTCCACGGTGGGAGGCCACAGACATTCTTGCACATGGCCACGAAGCTGTAGTAATACTTTTCTAGGCTCTCATCCGTCTTCTTCTCCAGTCGAGAGATGGCTCGGAACTGGGCCCAGTCAAAGACCTTCTTCTCCTGGTCGTAGACGACCCCAAAGGAGGAGACGGTGCGGTAGAAGTCTGCCTGTTCTCTCCTGGTCCACCTGAGAGGCAGGGAGGGAGACAGCAAGCCCTGAGCTCGCTGTGCGCAGCCCCGCGCAGCTGGGGCAGTGGCAGGGCTGCACGAGGACAAGCACCACTGCCACCCACGCTCTGTTCCTGGACACACGGTAGTCCCGGGCTTGCGGTACCACCTGAACATGGCACTGCCATGGTGCAGCGGCTCCAAGAGACCCTGCAGAGCAGCAGGGCAGCCTCGCCAGCTTGCCTCCTTCACATCAGCTGGGTCTCATCACCTCCATGGGATGCTCCAGGGATAAGCAAGGAAGATCCCTTCACACAGGGAGCAACCAGCCTACGTGGAGGTGAAGTAGGAGTAGCGCTGCCTTACGTGTCCTAATAGCAAATGCCAGACTGCAGTGAGCAGGACTGCGCGGTGACGGGCCAGTGCTCTCCCCAGCCAAGGAGAGCAGCCGTGGTGCTGCGGGCTCTGCACTACAGCACTCTCACACCGTAATTTTCACCTCGCCTCAGCCTCTGAGCTCTCACACCATGAGGGAACTTGGGTATCACTCGATGGAAGCGCCCCTCTTTGCCTAAGCTGGGCAAAGGCAGCCCTGGGCATGCAGGGCATTGAAAGGCAGGATGGGCAAGACAGATCAGACTAAAAACTGCACAGGAAGAGCAGGACCCGGTCACAGCGAGGCGACTGAGCGCCGTGTGAGCAGGAAAGTCAAATCTGAGCAATTCTGGACCGCCGTTCCCTGCCAAATGTTAGCAAGCAGCTGTGACACGGCAAGGGAGACCAAAGGGGGTAACGGCACCCACAGCGCTGCCAGGCTGACAAAAACAGCCTTAGATCCAGCAGCCCAACGCCCCAGGGAGTCCTCTGCAGCGACACTTCATTCCAAAGAGGAGAGCAAATAACAAGAAGTTAATCAAAAATCACCAACAAGAAGGAGCCCGAAGAGGAGCCTGCTTGAAGACTCAACACTGACAGCTGCTCAGAATAGGCCTAGCAGAACCACCCCACAAGGAGACTTCGTACATGAGGAGACGAAGGGCTGGGGGCTGAAGAGCAGGGAAGGCCGGGATGCTCCGGTGCCCCTGCACAGCCTCATCATCACCACTGGGACTGACGGCCAGCTTGGAGCGGAGCCAGCGCAGCTGGGAGCGCTGCAGGGACAGGGCAGAAGGCAGACTAAATGATGGAAAGACGCGCTCAAAATGAACACAAGGGGAGACTCCATTCAACACCGAGCTAAATCATCAGACCCCCCGGTCCTGCTGATGCCACGGGAGGCACCAGGCCGTGCTCCTGCTGTTCCTCCGTTTCCTGGGATGCTGCAGGCGGGGAGCACGCTGCAATACACTGTCACGGGGCCCCACCAGCTCCCGAGCCTGCAGCAGGAGGCCGGGGCAGCGTGGGGCCGAACAAGCTGCCCACACAGGCAGTGACTGCGCTCCTCAACCGCCCTCATCCAGCGCCTGGCCTGGCTCTGGCACACACCACGGCCCAGCAGCATTCCCAGAGCTGGAGGACAGTCCTGGGCCCAGAAAGTGCTGGGTTTGGTCCAGAAGATGCTTGATTTGTTCCCCTACACTTCTTCCTTTCAGGCTATTACCAGCTGCTGCCCAACAGCTACACCCAGAGGCCCAAGGACACAGAGGGTCCTTCCTGGGCACAGGAGAGGGGGAGAGGCTGGCAGCCTGTGTCCCTCCTGCAAGGGAGCCCACATGCAGCTGCCACGTGTTTTCCTGGATGAATTCAGGGCCACGAGAACTGTGGCCAGCCCACCCAGCTCTGCAAGGCACGCGCTGCGCGGGGCCGCCACGTTACCTCCTCTGCATCTCCTTGCTCGCAGAGTCCAGCTCCGAGGCTCTCCTGAACATCTCGTCCTGCAGCCAGTACCCATGGCTGCCCGGCCCCAGCATGTCAGCACGGGGCGGCAGCTCCTTGCGGTTGCAGCGCTGGTAGACGGTGACGAGGCGTCGTAGTCGGGCTGTGAGGGCAGACGAGACAGGCCAGCAGGATCTGTCTGAGTCGGAGCCATCCTGGGCTTCAAACATCAGCAAGGACATTAGGATATAACTCACACTGCACAGCCACACGCCCCACATCCCGCTTGCTCCCTCTGCCCGAGTGCTCCCCTGCCCTGCCCTCCCATAGGGAGCTCTAGGGAAGAGATTTCGGGTGCCAAGGGCTACCCTGAGCATCCCTCAGCTGCTGGTTCAGAGCTGCCCAAGGTCTGGGCTTCCCTAAAGGAGGTCTAGGGGCTGAGAACGGGGCAGGAAAATGAGCTGTGGGCCAGACCACACCTGGGACGGCAGCCGCAGGACTGGCCCTGACCCCTGGGCCGGCTCTGCAGAGGTGCCGGCCAGACCAAGGCTGGGCTGGAAGCTCCGGGGCTGGAAGCCCTGGGGCTCCCTGGGCACTCTGGGGGGCATAGGGACACGCAGCCTCGCACTGATGGGTGTACGGGACACACGGCCTGGCCAGTCTCACCTGCCGCTGGCTCGTCCCGCTTGTCGCCGGCCTCGCCCGCCGCCGCAGCCATGACGTCCTGCAGACAGAAGCCATCAGAGGGCCCAGCAGACCGGGCAGAGCCCCTGCACTGCCCACCCCTATGGGTGCTCTCAGTGCCACAGCCAGGTCCTGCTCTCGTTCCCCGGGGACCATTCCTTTGGGGACACCCCGGTGCCCTTGCCAGGGGCTCCTGCTGCTGCGGTGACACCCAACCCCCAGGCAGTTCACAGCGCTCGCTCCAGGGCAGCTTTCCACACAATAGAACCCCCCTCACCTCCTGCTTCGGCAGCCCCTCCTGTTTCTCTCCGCCGCTCTCTTCCTTCTCCACGCTCCCCCTGTGCGAGACAGTGAGTGAGTCCCGGTGGCTGCTGCGCAGCCTCCTTGGCCGTGCCCATGCCCGCTGCACAGGGCAGAGCCCCAGCACTCACCCACCTGTGGGGCTGCCCTCGTAGTGCAGCCAGCCCCCGCCACGCTGCCCTGTCCCACCGCGCGCTGCCCGCACCAGACTGCTTCCCTCCCCACGGTGCCCACCCGCCAGTCCGCCTTGCCCACCTCTCAGCAGTGTCGTGGGTGACGTCGCTGGCGCCCTGCTCGGCGGAGAGCAGCTTCTCGTCGGGCATGCCCACCTTCTCGAGGAAGCACAGCGCCGGGTCTGCGCGCATCGCATTGTACCGCTCGTAACCTGCAACGGCCATGGTCGTCAGTACGGAGGACATGGCCCCACGCCTGAGACTGCTTCAGATGGAGCCCTCGCTCTGAGGACACAGCTCCTCTTGCATCTGTCCCTCCAAGGGCAATTCCACCCCTGGAACGGCAGAACACTTTCCCCCTGGGTGCTAGCTGGTCTGCAGCCTCGGTGTAGCCAGCAAGGAGTAGGGGAGCCTTCCATTGCACAGCGCAATCCCAGTTGGTGGGGAAGGAAAGCCCTTGGCTCCAGCAGCTGCAGGAGGCTTTGGTGCCAGGCAGGAGCTCCCGGGACAGGCACTCACGTGGCAACAACACGTTGCTCCTGGCACAACAGGGGAGGCAGCCGATCCCCAGGCCTGGCCACGCGCAGCACTGGGGTCTGCCCTGCCTGCACGCACAGCCCCGCGAGGAGGCCTACGTACCGTGCTTGAACACCCCGATGAGAAGGGATTTATCCGCCTCAGCGTTCCACCAATCCACCGGGATTTCCACGTAGTCGATGTCCGGCAGCAGCACGTCCAGCTCCCTGCAGGGGACACAGTGTGAGCGCAGCCACACAAGGGGCAGGGGGGGCAGCGAGGGGGCAGCTAGCACCGGTGCCTTGCTCCTCCCTGCACACACAGGGCCGCACGCTGCTCCATGCACCCGCTGCCTCCCTGCACACCTTCTCCTCCCTCAAGCAGCAGGGGAGCCGAGGGGAGCTCCCAATGGATTCCAACAGCATCTGCTGGAAGAACCTCTTCAAAGCCACCCAAACCCTTTTATCTGCTCTGATGGGTGGGTTACAGCGCGTTCTCTGTGAGGACTTGGTGGGGTACAAACCCCCATCCCAGGAAAGGCAGCAGCCCCATCCTAGGAAACGAAGCTCAGCATATTGCACCTCTCTCCCAAACTCTGAGCTGAGTCCTTGAAAAATTCGGGGAGCTGGCAGTGTCGGGCTCAGTGGCATCGACAGAGCCTGTTGGTCCCCTTGTCCTCAGGGATGGGGATGGGACCAGGCACCGGAGCAGGGGGCTGCTCTGCTTCAGGAGCCCTGGTGCTGGGCGGTTGGCATCGTGCCGGTGGCTCCTGCACTGCTGGCGAGGCCTGCCAAGGTCTCTCCCCGTGAGCTGCAGCACATCTCTGGTGCCCTCCACGCCACCGAGGCATCGCCCAGGCAGCAGTGCCACCAAGGGACATTTGGCTTGGGCAAAACATGGTGATCTGAGTGCAGAGCCTGACCTGCTCAGAGCTTCTGTGAACCCAGAGGTAGCTGGGGCAGCCATGAGAGCGTGCAAGCTCCACGAGCAGCAGCATGGGCTCACCACGGGCACCCTACCTGGCAGGGGTGCCCTCGAAGGCCTTGTCTGCGGCCTCCCCCAGTACTTCAGCCTTCAGGTAGTAGAGCATTCGCACACGCAGCAGGACCCTGTCGCAGGAAGCAGAGGACATGCGCTAGCCCAGAGGAGCTCGGCACATGGCTTGACAGCCCTTGCCTGGCAAGGGAGCGCTCCAGGGCCAGCCAAACCCGGGAAACCTCGCCATGTTTCCCAGCCCATGGAGCAGCCCGGGCCTCAGCCACGCGTCCCCCCATGCCCTGCCCTGAGCTCTCCTGGGGCGCCACAGGCCAATGTTGGGTGCTCAGAGCGCCGAGGGTGCTGCCTCCCCCATCACCTCCTCCACTGTGCACGACTGAGAGATGCCAAAGGGCCCCGGGGAGGAAGGGCCGGGCAGCAGGGCCATCAGCAGGGCCAGGGAGGAAGCCCTGGTGGTGCTGGCAGCGCCGCATACAGGGCTGCAGATCCCACGGTACAGCAGGTGGTGAGGATAGAGGAGCCTCCCCAGGCTCAGTGCCCTGGGGTCAGCAGCTCCAATTCAACCCCTCTTCCCAGCAGACTCTCAGGGACTTCTCTCCACCATGGCCCAGTGCAGCCTTTGCTCTGCTGCTGCTGCTGGCTCCACTGGCGCACAACAGCCCTTCAGCTGATGCCAGCACAGGCATCTCTAAACTCTCGGCAGCGCCAAGACGAGACTTGCTCCACGCAGGCAGGGCTAGAATTAGCATTTAGGCAGAGCATGGAGCTGCAGCAGGCTGGGGACAGAGGAGGCTGGAGGACACATGGCTGCAGCTCAGCCACTAGCTTGGAGATGCCACTGCACCCAACAAGGAAGATATCCGAGTAGAGACAACCCTGTGGGGAAGGGGGCCCTTCACGACTCTCCCCCTCTCTCCATGTTGGGGCCCATAACCCACCACGCGGCTGCCGCAGCCCTGCTGCTGCGGGCTCCTGTCCTTACTTGTTGCAGTGCTGCTTGAGGTGCTTCTTGTAGCTGTCGTCGTGCAGCACCACCTCGGGGTTGCACGTGGCGAGCCAGTCCGCGTTCTTGAGCTCGGGGAGCAGCATCTGGTTCTTCGTCTTCTTGCCCTTCCTGCCCCTGGGCACCGGTGCTGACAGACCTGTACGGGCGAGTGGCAGCGTGTGAGCACCGCGGGCACCGTGGCACAGGCCAGGCAGTGGAGCTGGTGCCGGGGCTCTCTGCAGGGCTCCCTCCTTCGGAGCGGGAGCCAGGGCCAGGGAACGGCTGTGCCCACATGTCCCAACTGCTCCCAGCGAACAGCAGAGCCCAGCCCTGCTGAGCCAGGCCTATGGGGAAATGTGCCCACCCCCGCAGCCTGGCTGTGCTGGCAGCCCTGGCACAGAGATGGTGCTCGGTACAGCCAGGGCCCAACGACAGCACCAAGCAAGATGAAGCACCAGGAGAGGCAGGGCCCGCTCTGCTGGCACGAGGAGCAGGGCTCAACACCCTGGCACGCGGTACCTTCCCCCGGAAGGTGCTTCAGCCCCTGCGCGCCAGCCCTCAGCCCCGGGGCAGCCCTAGGGCAGCCCTAGGGCCCCTGTTCCCAGGCTCCTGCTGCAGCCCTTGCCCAGCAGCAGGGCCAGGGCAGGCTGCACTTGCAGCCCCAGGGACCTCCACACAGGCAACCAACTCCAGCAACCCCGTCCCCCTGACTTGCCTGTTGCAGTTCTACAGGGCCCGCCTGGTACAGTGACCCACCTGGCATGTCCTGCCTGGCACAGCGACCCGCCTGGCACGGCCCGCCTGGCACCGTGGTGGAACGTGGTGCCGCTCTGGGAGCCTGTGAGCAGCAGCGGAGTGAGTGGCTGGGCTACGCAGCCCAAAGGTGATCACACAAAGCGTGAACGGTCACAACTGGACCTAAGCCTGGAGCTGGGAAAACCACAGGTAGGCTCGTTCCTCTGCCAGGACAGCAGCAGGAGCTCAGGTGGAATTCAGCACTGGAGCAGGAGGCAAACAGCCTTACAACAGCCTTCTGGATCTTTAATAAGATGCAGAACTGGCTGCTAAAAGCGATGAGGAGAACTCTGCTTAAACATCCTGTTTAAACATGACAGGCTGTTCTTGTCTAAAACTTGCGTTACAGGAGATGGACCTGTCATGGCTGGGTCAGAACTGGCAGATCTCAAAGTGTTTACGGTGTCTCTCACTAGTGTCAGTTCAGGTGAGGGACCCGTAAATGAGCACACGGGCTGAACTGGAGCGTGGGAGACTGCCTCCAAGAAGAACGCAGGTATCATCCAGGGACTGGATCACTACGAATGCTGAGCCTAAAGAGATAGAGTTGACCCCTTGATGTATAAAATCATAGAATCATAGAATCATAGAATGCCTAAGGTTGGAAGGGACCTCTAGAGGTCATCTAGTCCAACCCCCC
>JAWLRI010000121.1:308466-339886 GCA_034781795.1 Crypturellus tataupa
CCAGGGCTGAGTAGAGGGGTAGGATCACCTCCCTCGACCTGCTGGAGACGCTCCTCTTAATGCATCCCAGGATGCCATTGGCCTTCTTGGCCATGAGGGCACACTGCTGCCTCATGGTCAACTTGTCCACCATGACGCCCAGGTCCTTCTCTTCAGAGCTGCTCTCCAGCAGGTCGGTCCCCAGATACCAGAAAATACCAGAGAGAAGCAGGAAAGGGACCACAGTCCTGGGTGCAGCCCTTTGCAGGGCTGGACGTCACGGCGGTTTGGAACCAGGTGTCACCCCGCAAGAGCGACACAGTAAATTGTGGAAAAAATTCCAACAAGGAGCTCCAAAGTGACCAAAGGCTGGAAAAATCCTGATGATCTTTATGGATTGTTCCCTGCTCCGTGTGAGGGCCGTGTGGGAAGCTAATCACGGCGGGGGCTGCTTGCACTCAACAGAGATGCTGGATGGAAAACGAAGGCAGTTCCGTCTTGTTG
This sequence comes from Crypturellus tataupa, assembly GCA_034781795.1. NCBI lineage: Eukaryota > Metazoa > Chordata > Aves > Tinamiformes > Tinamidae > Crypturellus > Crypturellus tataupa. The sequence continues at coordinate 308,950 of JAWLRI010000121.1, forward strand.
AGAAAGATAAAACAACACCCAGCAGCTGGAGCTGAAAATTAAACACACTTCCAGCCTTGAAATAAGAGGTAAGGTTGCAGCAGAACATGGAAGTGCCTCCTAGTGGGGTCCCTATTGCTTGGAGTCTTCCAGGAGAGCCTGGCCACCTGCCTGTGTGGATGCTCCTGCTCTGCCATGTGTCTGGGAAGCACAGACCTGCGTCCAGGAAGAGCAGCCTTGGCTGCTCTGCCTCATCACCCGGTTCTGAACACCTGGGCAGAACGGGCAGCGCCGCAGGCTCCTCAACAGCCTCCTCTTGCCTGCAGCTCCATGGCAGTACAGGGACTCCAGGCCAGGTGACTGCTGGGGAGCAGCAGTGGCCACCAGGCTTCTACCTGAGCGCTGCGGGAATGAGTAGCAGTGCAATGGCAGAGAGAACACGCAATACCTGAGTGATTCTGCAGCGCCTGGTTCTGGCCGTCCTTTGTCGGTGTGATGAGATCCCAGATAAAACTCTTAATCTTCTCATCCCCCTTGTAGTGTTTCACACAGTAGACCAGCAAGGCCCGGCAAATCATCTCCATGTCCTTCTCGTTCAGGTGCCACTTGAACCGCCCGTGGGTTAGGATATCTTTCCAGCGTCCCCAGCTGGAACACAAACACCATGAAAGCTCTGAGCAACAAGAGACTCCTCCAGTGCCTTCCTGGCAAGAGGGCACAGCCCTAACGTGGGCTCCCATGGACAGGGCTTGTCCTGCCCCTGCATGGGGAGGGCATGAAGCACAGACAGATCTGCCTAGGACTGACCGGACTGACCACAGCAGAGGCAGGAGCAGGACCTGGGAGTCCTCACTGCTGCCTGCTGCATGTTCTTCTTCCAGGCCAGGTGTCCCCTTTGGGCCAAACAGGGCACGGCCACCACAGAAGTCAGTGTGGAGGGGAGGGGACAGTGCTTGGGGCTGCCATCGCTCACAGGGGACAGAAGGTGACTCCGGTGGCCCTGCGTGCTGGAAGCCGCAAGCGCACTGCTTGGGAGGAACTGACACCCACCCAAAGATGAGCAGGTTTTTCTCCACGCGGAAGCACTCAGCGCGCAGGTACCGCCGCGTCTTCTCGTTGAAGCGCCGTGAGCGCGTGGGCCGCTCGTCGGAGTCACTGTCCAGCTCAGAGAACTCCATTAGCTCATCCTCCTCGAAGGAGTTGTAGTGCTTGGTCTGCTTTCGTACCCGGGGCCTGTCAATGACCAGGCTCTCCTACGAGGGACACAGGGAGACGAGGACACACTTGGGTGAGGGCAGAAACGGCCCCTGCTTTGGGGCACAGGGGCTGCCCTCCCAGCCCAGCCCTCCCTCCAGGCCAGACCCACATCCAGTACCATGGAGCAACTAGCCAGCCCCGGGGCATGCAGGTTGTGTGCAGCCACGACAACATTCCTGGCCGGCACAAAGTCCCGCTCAAACAACCGCAGGCGGAAAATCGCCCACTCCGGTTCAAGCCGCTGCCAAGGAGCAAAGGATCCTGCTCGAGCCCCAAGCCTGGCCCTCCCAGCAGAGCCGCCGCCGGGCACCCAGCAGGACACAGGACCGTTTCTATGTCCAGGAGCAGTTGGGGGGGCTGGGAGAACAAACCCAGCTGTGGGAAGGTGCAGGAGGATCCCTGCCATGGACATGCTGTTCACCCCTGCACGCTGCTGGGTGCACCCAGCATCACCACCAAGCCCTCCAAAGCCGGGCAGCCTCCGGCGCACAGAGCGGGCACACAAGCACCCCGTCCGCGCTCCCTGCTCAACCAGGACTGCGCGGAGCAGCCCGGCCTCCCTCCCGCTGCCATCCGAGACTGCCTGCTGTGGTGGCAGGGACCAGATGTCCCCTCGCTCTTGCCTCCAGCCAGCAGTGGGTCACCCGCCTGCCCTCAGGCCCGTGCCACATTCACGTGCCCTCATGGCAAGCTCTTTCAGTGGGTAGGGATGGCGGGGCCTGTGAGACGGGTGCTGTTCCTGGGAGATGCTCCCTGGGGCCCATGAGAATGCCTAGCAGATGCGCTGAGCCGAGCGCCGGGCTCCTGGAGCTCCACTACCATGTGTCTGTGCAGGAGCGGCTGGGAAGGGGCTCATCTGCCAGGGAGGGCAGCAGGGAAGGCTCTCATAGAGCATCCATGTACCAGCCACCTGCAACCCTCCTGCGTGGACATGGCAAAGGGCTTCAGCCCTCATCCCATTGCTGGCCCCAGAGCAGGGCAGAGGGGCTGCACTGCAGCTGCAGGTACCACACGCAGCCAGGGCTAGTGCCCAGCAAGACCACACTTGGGAGGAGCTGCCAGCAGAGCTGCTGGCTCCCAGAACGGCCCCTCATCCCCAGCACCCCAAAATATACCAGGCAGACACATCCAAAATGTGGCTTCAGAGCAACAGGAGGCTCAGCCAGCCTTTATGGACCCATCTTCCACTGCAGCAGCTCCTGATCTCTCGCTGAAATACAACAGCCCATGAGCCAGGCGGCAGCTGCACTGCAGTCAAAGCCCCAAGCTCCTGGCTGGAGCCTGGGCAGCAGCAGGACGGCCCCGAGCAGTGGGTAGCTCCGCCGTGGGCATGCGGGCACAGCGCGGGGCTCAGAGCTGCATCCTACCTTCTCGTTCTTGGCATCGGTGTCCAGCTCTGCTATCTTTGCCCACTTCTGCCAGAAGTTGGGGTCATCTAAGGAGATGTCAGTTCTGTTTCCCGATGCTACAAAGCTGGCCTAGGAGGGAAAGCAGAGCAATGAACCTCCAGCTTGCAGCCACATTCAGCTGTGCTTTCCCTCGCAGGGACCCCCCAGCTCTTCTGTGCCCAGCGGACAGGCTCTCTGCCAAGCAGCATCACCCTCCGTGATGACACACACCAAAGGCCTCTCTGCTCAAGGAGCTGAGCCCACCTCTCCTACATCCTTCTGCCTCAGCTCCTGGAACCAGAGCCAGGGCAGTGCCCCTGCACATGGAGGGGACCTGAGGGCCTGTGGTGCCAGCAGGCACACTGGGAAGTCCTCCACATCCTGCTCCTGTAGCACTGCAAGGGTCCATGGCATCGCCCATGGCATCGCCCACCTCCTGCCATCACCCTGGGGCTCTCCCCACAGAGCCAGACCCTCCGGCAGCACAGGAGCACAGCAGGATGCGGATGGGCTCGGCTGCAAAGAGCTTTGCTGCAAGGTGCCCACACTTCCAGGAACCTAGTGGCATGGTGCAGCCCGGGTCCGGTGCCCTCCTCCCTGCTGTGTGGCCATCAGTCACTCGGGAGCTTAAGCCGCCCCGTGACCGAGCAGGGGCTCTCCCCCGGGGCAGAGCCCAAGCCCAGGAGCGGGGTTGCTCTTGGGCTAGAGCTCAGCTCAGGGGTCGGCCCCCCGGTGCTGCACTCTCCTGCACGCCCGCACGTCAAGCACAACCTCGCAAGGGGCTCAGCTGGGAAGGGCCCTGCACGCCCGCACCTTGGCAAAGGTGGAGCCCTTGCCCTCAGACTGGATCGTGATGGTCTGTGTCCGGCGCTGCAGGATCTGGTCAATGTCCTCCTCACAGAACTTGGATCCCTCGTCCTCCTCATCCATGAGGGCACCGTAGGCCCCTTTCCGCAGCAGGTCCTCCACCTCCATCTTCGAGAGCTGCTGAACCTGTCCAGAGCACATGGGTATCACCAACCCTGCGCCTGCTGCCCTGAGCACTGCTGCGATGTGGGAAGGCTCCTCTCTGCCCCACTAGGGAGGGCTGAAATGTACCGAGTCAGCCCAGATTTCCCCTGCCACCACGGGGTTTTGGTAGCAGAGCAGCAGGAGGAGCAGACAAGCAAGGGACATCGTCTGGTTCTGTCTACTCGTGGCCTGGGCAAGGCTGGCACTGCCTGTGCTGCAGGGACCAACTGGGTGATCCGGGGTCCTTGTGACAGTGCTGATCCCCATGGACCCCCCTAGGCTGGAGCCCAGGCAGACAGGACATGTCCTCCCACGCGGAACACAAGGCTTTTGTTCCCACATTCCACTGGCACATGGCCCTGTCCACCTCCCCCCCGCCACAGCCAGCAGAGGGACTGGGCACTTGAGGGGCAGAGAGATGTCCAGCCCAGCATCCCATCCTCCGCAGCAGCCTACCCCGTTGGTGCTGCCCTTGCGGTTGATGTCCTGCAGCACCGCCTTGTCCAGGCCCAGCTTCAGGCTGGCCTTGTCGAACATCTCGCGCTCGTAGGAGTTCCTGGTGATGAGGCGATAGACCTTCACCGCCTTGCTCTGCCCGATCCGGTGGCAGCGAGCCTGAGCCTGCGACACAGCGGGGACGCGGCGTCACCCCCAGCAAAGCTGGCCCGGCTGGGGCTACCCAGCTTGGGGCGCCCACCTCTGCAGGGCACCGCGACAGGCCACCCCTCGCTGCGCCGGTGCTAGGCTCTGCATGGCCAGGCCCCGCGCATGCCAAGGGCAGCCTGCACGTCCTGCACATGGCAACGGGCACTCAGCGCTGCTGGGATGTGCCACCTGCTGCGCAGCCCCCCTACGCAGCTGGAGCCACGCTGCTTCGTGCAGTGACACCGTTCCCTGTCTGCCCCTGAGCTGCAGCCCGTGCCAGGAACGCTGGGTGCTCTGGCCCTGTTCTCCCTTGCTGGCACGCTGGTAGTGGCTGCACTACGGCCCTCCAAGCTGCTGTGTCTCTCATGCAGTGCTCGCAGCCTGGCCCGTTACCTGGAGGTCGTTCTGCGGGTTCCAGTCTGAGTCAAAGATGATGCAGGTGTCGGCAGCAGTGAGGTTGATGCCCAGCCCGCCCGCCCGCGTGCAGAGCAGAAAGACAAAGCGGTCCGAGTCAGGCTTGCAGAAGCGGTCGATGGCGGCCTGGCGCAGGTTGCCGCGCACTCGTCCGTCGATCCGCTCGTACGTGTACCTGCCCCGAGAGGGAAGAGGTGAGAGCAGGGCCAGAGTGACAGGTCGTTGGCTGGTCCTTGCCCCAGGCTCCGTGTAGGAGGGCAGAGAGGTTGGCTTTGCTAGCAGGACCCGTGCACAGGTGGAGGTTCAGTCCTCATGAGCCTCTGTGGTTGGTGCCAAGAACCATTCCTGTTATGGTGGCACAACCATCACAGCCCCGTGCTCGGTGCAGGGATGCAGGACTCATGGGCCCTGCCAGAACCAGGACCAAGGGAAAGCCCTGGACAATGCAAAATGGGTCAGAGCTGCCCAGCTTGGGAGGTCTCTGCACCCGTCAGCAGGTAGCAACTCAGATCCTTTGGTTCGTGGCATAGAGTGGCCAACACCCCTCCCTGGGATCTCTCCACCCTGCACCTGCAGCCGCAGAGGGACATGACCCCACAGAGCCACAGTGCGGGCCCAGGGCTGTACTAACCGCCTCTGAATGAGATAGTCCTCCAGGATGTCGAGGCAGCGCACCATCTGTGAGAAGATGAGCACCTTGTGCCCGCCGGCGATCAGCTTGGGGAGCAGCTTGTCGATGAGCACCAGCTTCCCGGCCGCCTGGATCATTGCCTGAAGCTGGAAGTCCGGTGCATCTGGGCTGTGCGTTTTACGGAAGTCTTCCAGGATCTTCTCCTCTGCCCCTGTCAGGTAAGAAGGGAAATGAGTTCTGCGCAGAGTCCTCACGGCTGGCCTGGCAGGGCAGTTGCCCCCAGCCTCCTGCTCAGGGCCACAGCAAGTCACCATGTGAAGAACAGACCCCACGCAGCAACCTGAGCAAGTGAGCAGGAGTTTGGACTCAGGACCTACGGAAACCCGCTCACTTCTACCACTCTAGGTGTTCTTCAGAGCTTGCACCACTTCCTGGCAGAGTCGGCCAGGTTAGGATGCCAGAGAGGATCCCTCCCCAGGACGCCCCCAACCCTAGTTTACACCGAGAACCTGGCAAGACCCCAAGGTTGTTGCTGATCGTCAGCAAGCAGCATTTGAAGGGCCCGGGGCTGACAGGAGAGTTGCAGAGTAGAGCACGGCACCCTACGCTCAGATGCATGGGCACAGCAGCAGTGATGGGTGAGCAGGCTCCCGCGGAGCCCCTGCGCACAGCCCTCACCATTGATGAGATAGGGGTGGTTGCAACACTTCCGCAGCTCCATCATGGTGTTGATGAGGTTGGGCATATTGTGCTGGTTGGCGCCCTTGGAGAGGAAGGAGAAGTTCTTCTCCAGGATGGCCCGGTAGTATTTCTTCTGGATATTGGTCAGCTCCACCTCGATGATGGTCTCCTGCTTGGGTGCCAGATTCTTCTCCACATCATCTTTCAAACGCCGCAGCATCATGGGCTTCAGGATGGACTGCAGCTTCTTCACCTGTCAGAGCAAGCACCGACAGTCGCTGCCTTCCCTGCCTTTCAAGCACACGGTGACGAGCAGAAGGGTCTGCAGCACCTGAGACTGCCCCGTCTGGACACCCACCGCAGGCAGACCAGTGCTCAGCAGGCAGGACAGTAGAGCAGCTGCTCTGCTGAAAACCAGGGCAACTTTGGGGGGTGGCTTCCTCCGGACAGGCACATGAGTGACAGGTCCTGCCCAGGAAAGCTGCAGCACTGCTGCTGAGTGCCCCGTGGCCTCCAGAAGGAGCCAACAGACAGACTCCTCAGCTCAGGGTGCATTTGCAGCTGTCCTGCAGGGCACTTCCTCCTTCCACAGTTCATCTTCTACCAAACTATCAGTTTACCAACCCAAGGGTCTACTAGAATGCAATGACTGGCTGGGTAAATGAGAGAAACGCAACGGTTGTTGTCTGCCTTGACTCCAGTAAGGCCTTCAACACGCTCTCCCATAGGAAGCCCACACAGGTCAGACAAGCCCACAGCGAGAACCGGCTCAGCAGGCCCCCGGCAGCTAGGCTACACCAGGAATCGTGTTAGCAGCAGGCCAAGAGGGGTAGTCCCTCTGTCCAGCCCTGGCGAGGCCGCCGCTGCGGTACGGGGCTTCAACAAGGCTACGAGAGAGGCAGGGAGCTACTGGGGAGAGTCCGTAGCACCGGGCTACGGAGAGGACTAGGGTACAGGGCAGCTCTCCTGCAAGGAAAGGCTGAGAAAGCTGGGGTAGTTCAGCCTGGAGACGACTGGGATATTTGTACAGAAGTATCTTTAGGGAAGCTGTCAAGAGGAGGCCAGGTTCCTTTCAAAGGTGCACACTGACAGGATGAAAACACACAAGTTCTGTCTGAATCTAAGGGAAACTTTTTAACGATGTGTGTGACAGAGCACTGCAACTGGGTGCCCAGAGTGGCTGTGGAATTTCCTCCTTGGAGATGTTCAGAAGCTGCCTGGATAGGGCCCTGGGCAGTGTGCTCTGGGTGACCCTGGTCGAGCAGAGGGCTTGCTCCACATGATCTCTAAAGATTCCCTCCAACCTCAGCCATTTCCCCAAGTGCTCAGTGTCTGGCATGCAGTCACAGCAAAGGCCCTGGGTCCCAGCTCATCCTGTGCCATGTGACATTCGTGAACAGCAGCCCTGGGGGACGTCTGCTGGAGGAGCAGCGCTGGGGTCTCTGACAGCAGCAGGGATGCTGCCTGCTCCTCATTCCCAAGCACCCCAGAGTCCCTGAGGCTCTTGATCTTCATGACACCTCCACTTCAGCCAGCTACTCAAGCAGCAACAGCAGAGACTAAAAGAGTGTGCTGCTTCCAGTGCCCCATGCTCAGGCCTGTCCTTGGAGGACAGTCCCCAGGTGCACCTGAGAGCGGGTGACACACGAGGTCCTGCCCACCTGTCCACTGCCCCAAGCTCCTGCGCTCCTCGGGATAGGAAGTGCTGGGAAAGCGGGATGCGCCGAGCTGCCCAGGCGTGCACGGGAAGGAGGGCGCTGGGCGGAGGAGGCTGTGATCTTGGCACAGCCTGGTCCCTTCTCTGAGGCTCACAATCGAGGCAAGGGCTGCAGCTCTGCGCCTGGGAAGGAGCCCACCCTTACGCAGTGAGGGATAGTTTAGTTTGCTTCCATGATGCACATGTCTGAGGGAGGCCCTGGACTCATGACCAGGTGCCCCACTGGTCTGTGATAACCTTCTAGGGCCCTTCTCAGTACCTGCTCCTCTGTCTTCAGGTCCCCGAACTCCTCCAGGAAGGCAGTCTCCGAGGGAAACTGTTGCGGCTCCAGGAAATTCAGGAGGCTGAAGAGCTCCTCCACCGAGTTCTGCAGGGGCGTCCCCGTCAGCAGCACCTTGTGCTCCTGGGACACACAGAAACCAGGTTCAGGGCTCAGCCCTCTGGCCTGGAGACACGCGTGCGCCCACGCAGCACCGCTCGCACTCCCCACGGCCCCGCTCCCAGCGCACGGTCCCATTCTGCGCAGCGAGGTGAGAACTGAGAAGCCCCCATCGCCCCTACACCCTGCCTGCTCTCCCTGCTCACATCCTTAGGCAGGTGCTCTGCAGCACTCAGCACTCTGCAACAGCACAGGAGGAGCACAGCCTGCAAGGGGGGCTCTGCAAAGGACTGCTGAGTCTGTCCTGTCACAAGTCATCATTGGGGACCTTGACTTCTCCCCCTGGGATACTGAGGGGCATCAGAGACCTGCTGCTAGGGCCAGTGCATGCAGAGTGCTCCAAAATGAGCTGCAGCCTATGGCAGTGTCAGGTGCATGCTGAGAACACAGGAGGGCTGTTCTTAGAGCTTCTCCATGCACAGTTAAAAGGAAACACAGGTCCAGACAACCCCTCCAAAGTTACGAGCGTGGAGAGGGACGAGCCCAAGGAGAAGGTGCTCCTTTCCCTGCGCTGACACCAGGGCTGCAGCACCGGGCGCTGCGCGCCACGGCCAACGGGGGTCACATACGGTTGCCACGATGCCTCTCCCCACCACGAGGCCGCGTGGCGCCCTACATGGAGTACCCACGGATATAAGGAACGGGCAGACGTTTGACCAGATGTGGGCTCACGTCCCACTTCAGCAGAAGAGGGAAGGTGTGATGGAGACAGGCCATCCGTCACAGGGCTCTCCATCCCGGCACTGCTGCAGCGAAGTGACGGGCCTCAGACAGTAGCTCCACTGGGAGAGGCAGCTCTGGTTCCCTGGCACTTTGTGGCACTGCCTCCCATGGCCCTGCTCTCCCGTGAGCCCCATGCTCACCAGGGCCATGAGCTTGAGCCCCTCGAGCAGCTTGCAGTTCCTGTTCTTCAGGCGGTGCGCCTCGTCTATGACCACGCAGCGCCACTGGATCTTCTTCAGCTCCGGGCAGTCGGCGAGGATCATCTCGAAGGTGGTGATAACCACCTGGAACTTGAAGATCCCAGGGAGAGGGTTACCCTGCAGCGACAGAAAGCAGGGGCAGCGCATGACTCCTGTGAGGCAGCATGACAGCACCTGTCCTGACACACAGATGTCCCTGCTGGCCACGCAGGCTCCCACCCTGTCAGGGAGTGAAGCCCAGCCGGGATTTACCAATTCGCCTCCCACATGCAGCGGGCAGGATGTGTCACGTCTCCGTCTGCCAACCGCAGGCCGTGCCCCTCCAACCCAACCTTGCTCCAGGGCGCACAGAGCCTGGCCAGACAGCGCGGCTGGGGCTCTGCAGTGTTTTCCCCTTTCTACAACAAATCAGGCCGGCTCTTCACCCACATACAGTGCACCATGCACCCCATGCCAGCGAACGGACCTTAAAAGATCACCTTGCCCTCTCTAGGTGAGCCACAAGCTGCACACGCAGCCCGGGGCTTCCCAAGCAGAAGGAGCCGGGCTGGAGGCTGCACCGTGGCAGCAGTGCCCGCAGGAATCACCTGCGCATCCCTGTACACCATCTCGTACTGCTGGATCATCTGGCGGCTGATCTGGCTGCCATGGTACACGATGGCATTCATCTCCGTCCACGTGCGGAACTCCCGCTCCCAGTTGGTGATGGTGGAGAGGGGGGCGATGATGAGGAAGGGGCCATGGATGCCCATCAGGAAGATTTCTGAGAGGAAGGTGATTGACTGGATGGTCTTCCCCAGTCCCATCTCGTCAGCCAGGATGCAGTTCTTCCTGCGGAGGCAGACAGGGGCATTAACACGCCTGGTAGGAGCAAGAGCCACCCTGTCCCTGCCTCCCCAGTGGGACACAGACGCCACCTCCACCTCTGACCCTGCAAGGTGAATGGTGGCCAGAGCTGCAGTCCTGTGGCATCTGCACGGTAACACAAGAGGCCCAGATTGTCGCACCACTTGATCACCCACAAATGAGGAACCCAAAGCTAGTATGATAGGTGCCTTCGGATGTCACAGAAAGACGTATCCGACAGCTTGCTGCAGCCCAGGACAAGTGTATTTCTGCATTTCTGCCACAAGAAAGGGTCACCAGCAGCCTGGCTGGTGCCAAAATTCCGCTGTATCTTACATTCCTCTCCAAATCAGCATTTACCAGAAAGAAATATTCCTGCAGACTGAATTGCAAAGCCAAAACAATACAGTTTTTGGCTGCTGCCTGCCTGCTCCAGCACCGCAGGTCTCGCTGGCAGCTGGTAGCTCCCTGCCTGGAGGTTCCACTCCCTGGCCCAGCCGCTGCCACAAGAGCAGCCTGTGCCTGCCCTGCGTCCTGCTGACAGTGGGACTCCCTAGGGGAGCATGGGGCTCCAGCCCCTCCTCACCTGTTGTACCAGTTAAAGAGCAGCCAGTTCATCCCCTCCAGCTGATACTCCCGCAGCTGGTTACTGTTCTTATATTCCCGGGATTTCTCCAGTTTCTGCCAGGACTCAGATGCTGGGCGCTCCTAGGAGAGAGCAGCAGCAAGATGCGTGGGCAGGAAGAGGCTGTTGCTCAGTGTGGCAAGGCCCCAGTTGTGGGACTGCCTCGCAGGACAACACTTCAAAACAGACAACGACAGCCTCATGATTCAGAGAAGTCTCAGCCTCAGGATCCCACCCTCAGATCCTGCTGACCCATCTGGAGGGGAAGATATGGGGCTTGCACTAGAGCTAGGGTCAGCACTGCTGGGTCTCAACGTACACAGACAGCCCCTGCCCTCCCAGGGCAGCGAGCTCCCAGCCGGGTACGTTACCTCTGGGTACGTTACCATGTGCTTGATTTCTGGCGGGATTTGGAGGGCTTCAAACTCTTTGATCTTGCCTGGGTCCACATCCTCCTCCAGCTCCCAGGTGCTCTCCTCGTAGGGCAGCGAGCACCACTTCACCAGGTAGTGGGTCACCTCCTGCAGCGCAGCGAGACATGGGCTGGCAGGGCAGTGCAAAGCTCTGCAGCAGCTCAGCCCCACGCACGGGCACCAGCAAGAGGCAGCCACAAGAACAGTCAGCGATGCCCGGATAGGATTTGGGTTGGGTGAGGCTGGGAAACCCTCAGGCTGTCAATATTGGCTGCACTTGCGTGGCGCGAGGCCACATGAGCCACCCTCCCTGCACGTGGCAAGCGAGGCAGCCACTTACCTCCCCAGTGTCGGGGTCCTTTGTGTGGGCCACCTCCAGAATCCGATCCACCTCCACATAGTCGGGGTTGAACAAATCCTCGTCAGGCTGGGAGAGGAAAGAAGGAAAAGAGAGAAGCTTGAGGTGATGCTGAGGCTACAGCAAGGCGGGTGTGAGGACGCGGTGGAGGGCGCCCGTGCCCGGCTGCCGCGGCGCTCAGCACTTGGAGCGCCCATGGAGTCAGCACTGGGATGTCTGCCCCAGCAGGGAGCCCAAGGAAGGAGCGCTGGACCCTGGGGGCCCTGGCTCTGTGCTGCCAGGAGGAACAACCAAGCCCTGTGCTCTGGCTCCCGACCAGCGTCCGGAGTTGGGCCTGCCACAGTGCAGAGCCACACAGCACCTTGGGTCCCTCACTGTCCCCAGATGAACCCTTGGCCCTCTACCAAGGAGAGTGCCTTGCTCTCTGTGCCTGCATGTCCCTCTCCTCCCATTTCCAGCTCCGCAGCAACTGTTCCCAAGGGAAGAGCTCGTCCCCACTGGAGCAGGGGCCAGGAGCACTCCTCTGGACAGACACACGCGCGGCGCTGGCGAGCAGGAGGAATCGGGCTTCTCCAGGCCCCGCTGGGCACAGGAAGCAGCAGTTGCTTTTTGCTGAACCACTAGTGCTGCAGTGTATTCGAACATGTGCTTTTTCTTGGCATACTGGGGAAAAAACCCAACCCCAACTGATTCAGGAGTGAGAATTGGAACCCCTCCAGGCTTTCCAGGCACATCCGTGCAGCAATCTGTGTAGCCCACTGGCCTAATTTACACTTGTAAGGGGCAATTCAAGCAGACCCAGCAACTACCTTTGGAGCAGCAAGGTGAGTTACAGAACAGTTCATGTTAAACAAGATTGCTCTGCTTGCAGAGCTGGGCAGGCAGAAGCTCCCACAGCCTCCAGAGTGGCCCCGCTGCAGTGTGAGGGGACACATTCCCCATGGAGGCACCTGCAGCCCTGCATGCTGCCCTCCCTCACACCGAGGCTCCGCTGCACTGGGCACCCCTGCCCGAGAGAATGGTAGCAGGCTGCTCGCAGCACTCACCTCAGTAAAAATGTGCTTCATCTGCGCCTGTTTGTTGCGGAAGCGCTTTATTTTCTGCGAGATCCGCGGGTCCTTCTCCAGCTCCTCCAGCGTTGCCCACTTACAGTGAAGGTAGGAGCTGAAGAGGGAAACACAACACGAGAGGCCTTTGGGCAAAGTCCCATGTGCCAGAAAGACAAGCGGGGAGCTCCGAGCAATGTAGGGAGCCTCCAGCCCGCGCTGCGGGAACCGAGGCCGGGCCCGCTGGACACTGTGGCTGCACCGACTGCAGCTCCCCAGGGCAGGACAGGGGGGACATGGAGATGGGAAGGGGCTGGGCAGGAGGTCTCCCCCACAGCTGCGCACAAACTGCCACGGGCAGAGCCCGGCATCGCACGTACAAGTTGCGGTACTTGACGTAGAACTCCTCCATCTCGTAGGTCAGCCCGCCAGGGTGAGCCTGGAAGCAAGGCACACAGTTAGCGGCAGCCCTGGAACACGCAGGAGGCTCCTCCCGCAGCCCGGCCCCAGGCTGAGCTCAAGGGCAGCGGGAGAGCTCAGCACGCGGGAGCTCCGTGGACCCCGCGGAGCCCGGTCTGCACCACACAGCAGCACCTGGGACCGAAACACCCCCTGGAGAGCAGCCCAGCCCTCACCGCATGGCAGGGCCATGCTGGTGCGCAGGCCAGGCGCCACATCGACCCCCAACCAGAAAGGTGATGCTCTGGGCATCCCCCTCAGCCCCTGCAAGGAGCAAGTGCAGAGAATGGCCTGACAGAGCTGAGTGCTGCTACGTGCCACAGCCCGTGGGCGCTGGGCAGCCGGGATCCATCCCTCCGCTGCCCGGGGACTGTCACCCCTACTGACATCATTGCCACTCACCTCCTTCTGCACCATTCTGGAGGCGAGGATCTTCTCAATGATGTTGGCATCGTCCTCGGGAGGCTCCTGGGGACACCGGGAGGGAAGCAGCATGTTGGTTTCCTGGCCTGCTGCTGGATCTGGCCTCCGGCAGCCCCCCGGCACAGAGCTGGCTGTCTCCTCCTCTGCCACCCAGCCAGCTGCACAGGCAGTGCGCCCAGGCCCATGCCCGGCCCTACCTCTGCCTGCCATGCCAGGGTGGAGGCGGAGAGCGCCGAGGTCCGCCCGGCTCCCAGCACCGCTATCGTTTCACCGTCATCATCCACCACCTTGAAATCCAGGTCCTCGTTGTACTTCCTCCTCTTCACCTGGCGGCCCGAGCGGCGTTTCTGCGTGCCGGACAAGAAGGGCTCGATGGGGATGCAGCACGCGGACTGGGTGCGGGGGCAGCGCCCCATCCTGGCATCCCAATAGGACAGGGGTGGCAGCAGGAACAGGGAGCCCTGCAACCGCCAGTCCCACCGCAGCTGGGTGTCTCCACGAGCGCTGTGGTCCCTGGGCCACTAGCCCCTGCCTGGCCAAGGTCGTGCTGGGGAAGGGAATGCAGGGCCCAGGAGAGTACAGAGCTTCTCCTGCTCATGCACCGGGTACAGCCTGCACCAGAGTGGTACCGGCACCGGGGCCAAGTGCACGGCTGCTGACACGTCTGCGCTCCCGTTCACGGGGCTGAGTGAGCGGCTCCCGGCGCGGGCATCACACACCCACCTGGCTGTCCACCGACTCGGCGGACTCCTCCGGGCTCTGCGCCGATGGGCTCAGGTGATCTTGGTCCAGCTCCAGGCTCTCCACGGGGATCTCATTTTTCCTCTTGCCTTTCTTCTTCTTCTCTATGGGCGTGGGCCCCTGCTCCTTGCTGCTGGACAAATGGACAGTTACCCCCTGGCAGGGAGGGAGGTGGCAGTTGGGCTCTCCAGCACAGGGCCCTCCTCTGGACTTGTCTTTGCCTCACGTCACCCAGAGGCAGAAGGAGGCTCCTGGGGTCCTCCTGGCACTGGGCACATGGAGGGCATCTGCTCCCTGCTCCTCCAGCCCCACCAGCAATTTCCCCATCCCCACCAGGACTCTGCTGTCATTGCCACTGACACAGCCACAGCCACGGCACACACCTTGCCCTGGGCCTCAGGACAGAGCCGAGCCCTGCGGTTCCACGGACACAGAGGAGGGAGACGCAGGCCTCTCCGGAGCGCAGCTCCCCATCCACACAGGAGGCCCCAGGGCTCCCAAGGACATGGGGAGGCTGCGGCACAGCAGCACTTGCCCTCAGTGCTCGGGCCCCAACCCAGTGTTTGGCAGGTAGAAAATTCAGACCATTCTCCTGGGGAATCCCAGCTCCTTCCTGCACACACAAAGGGCACAATGATGTGGCCTGGCACGAAAAGCTGAAAATCTGCAGTTCAGGTCAGAAAGGACCTGGCCGTGCACCTGCAATGCAATCAGAAGCCCTGAGGACGCACAGCCAGCGCCGCTTCGAGAGGAACAGTAATTCCCGAGATGTTGATTTGCAAGTCATGCTTAACAACTGCTCCATTCATGAACCGGTCGTTGGCTGTGATCAGAAATAACTTACAAGGAATTATGGCACTATCAGCTGCCGCTCGGGACAGTGCTGCAATGGCTTCACTTCCCAAGGCCCGAGCGCCCTGAGCGGCCTCGGGGATGTGGGTTCCTGGAAAGTGCCTCGGGGCAGCAGGAGAACACCGGGTCTCCAGTTGGGCTGGGGCAAAGTAACGACAGGGGCCGGCGCAGCCATCGGAGCAGGATGAGTCAGGAATTCAGCTGAGAGCCTTGCCTGGGGGCAGAGAGCCAGGCCAGGCCCCCCATCCCTCTGCCCAGCAGAGATCTCGCTCGCGACGCTCCAGTTCAGCAGCCACTTCCACAGAATTTTCCTCAAGGAACTCTAACAAATTGGTATCTTCCAGCAAAGAAAAGTTTTCCCAAGTATTCCTAGCTGGATCCTGTACTAACCTCATTTACTACAGAAATAGTTGCAGCCCACGGGTTATTACAGCACATGAGGAGGGTCCAAGAAACAGGCCTGATTTGTACAGAACTCTCCAAGAACATTGATTCTTGCCAGGCCAGACAGCAAGCCAAGTGCCACGGGTGCTGCAGACACCTGCTCGGATATCCGTGCGCATTCCCGATTCACAAGGCTTCCTAGGAAATCAGCTAAGCAGCTGGGCCATGTTGGTGCCAGGGCTCTGCGCTGCGTCAGGGGGAGCCCTCGGGCCTTGGCGGAACTGTGGTGCCGGCGGGGTAGCCCGGCTCTCCCTGGACACAGACACGGACATGGTCAGGCCCCTCTGTTGTGCCCAGGACAGGGCCCTGCTACCCTGGAGTTGCACATGGCTCCGTGCCAGGGGACCATACCGTACCACACCACACCACACCACACCACATCGCCTCACGCGTCCCTCCCGCAGACACGTCCCTCCTGCATGTCCTGCCCACGGGAGCTGCCCACGAACAGCTCCCTGCAGACAGGCACTGTGAGCTCCGCCACATGAAAGGACAAGGCCCCACAGCGCCCACATGAGGGGACAAGGCCCCACGCCACCCACCTGCTCTTTCTGGCCCTCGCCCGTGGGGCAGACTCGGAGCTGCTCTTCTTGTCTTTAGGCTCCTTGGGAGCTTTGGGTTCCCGGGGCTTCCTGGGCTTCTTGGCCACCTCCTTCTGCTTGGGCTCCTTTGGCTTCTTCGGCTCCTTGGCCTTTTTAGGCTCTTTTGGTTCTTTCGGCTCTCTCCTCCTCTTTGGTTTCACCTCCTTCTCCAGGGCGGCTTTTTCTCCCCCTTCCTGCTCCGCCACCTCCTTTTTCTTGCGTTTCTTCTTGACGCCGGTGCCGCCGCTGTCCTGCGTGCCAATGGGGGCCGTCGGCCGCCTATGCGGCTCCTCCGCGGGGCCTGCAGCGCGCGGGGGTGGCTCCTCGTCCCGTCCACCGCCGCGCAGGGTATCCCGTGCCCTGCACTCCCACGTGTCCGCGGTGCCCGACATGGGGAGCAGTTCCGGCTCCGCGGTGGGCCCGGCGCCTGCGGGAGAACACGGGGCAATGAGGCGGGACCCTGCAGAGGCGCCGGCTCCTGCCTCCCTCGCTCAGACCCTCCCTCGTGCAGAGCCTCCCTCATGCAGAGCCTCCCTCGCACAGGACTCCCCTTTCCTGCCTGCCCACGGAATCGCAGCAGGGCTGAGGCAAGAGGCAACTCTGGAGAGCCCCGGCCAGTCCCCCCTGCAGCCCAGGCATGGGGCCACGTGCCGGCAGGCTTGGAGCCTCTCCAAAGAGGAGAGGAGCCTCCGCAGCCGCTCAGGGCAGCCTGTCCCAGGGCGCTGCCAGCAGCAATTTTCCTCCGATTCCAAGAGAACTTCCTGACATTCTGTCTGTGCCCAGGGCCCTTCGTGCTGTCACTGGGCACCACTGGAAAGGGCCTGGTCTCCTCCTCCACCCTCCTTCAGATATTTATCAGCATTGATAAGACCCCCCCAGCCCTCTCCTCTCGGCTCCCTCAGCCTTTTCTCATAGGACAGATCCTTCAGCCACCTGGTCATCCCAGGGTCCCTTCCCTGGACCAGCCCCAGCAGCTCCATGCATCCCAAGGAGAGGCTGATGGAGGCCAGCAAGAGGCAGGGGGTCAGCGAGACCTCCCGAACGCCCAGCCCCGCACAGGCCAAGGCCACTGTCGTCTCTGTTTTGCCCCCGCGCTCATCCCTGGCCTCCATCCCACAGCCCAGCACCTTCCTCTGCCACGGCCTGGAGTGGCCGAGTGCCCCTGGGCTGCTGCCTGGAGCGGGGCAGGGACAGAGGTGCTAGGTCCACATGCAGGAACACCACGGAACCAGCTCTGGGCTCTTGGAGGGAAGCTGGGGCACCGCTCACACGTCCCCCGGCCAGGAGCCGTGCGAGCCTCCCTGATGTGCTGCGTCTCCAGGCAGCTCCTGGTGGTCAGCAGCGACTCTCCCACAGTGCAGCCCTGGCCATTGCAGTGCCGTGCGAGCGCCTTCACACCGACACCCTGCGAGCTGGGGCCCACGCCCCTGGGCCAAGCGAAGGGCCCTCCGCACGCTTCCAGAGTCAGTTCCGAGAGGGGAAGAGAAGTGCACGGAGGAGCCTACGAGCAGGAAGCGGTTCTGGGCAGATGGAGAAGCCGTGCAGCTCTGCCCAGGCAGCCCCCAGGGCACCTGGCTCAGCAGGGCCGGCACAGAGTACACACAGAGCCCATGGACCCACATGGGCCCTGAGGCACAGTGATGGCACGCAGGGACACCGCTCCGAGCCAGTTGGCTCAGCCCCAGCCCCAGCCCCAGCCACCTTCTTCCCCGGATCTCGCAAGCTGCCCCACTTAGGGATCCTGGTGAAGGTTCATTGGGGAGCTGCACCACTGCCAGACCCTTGCTGTGCCCACATCAGCACTGCAGCCGGGCAGCGAGTGCCCCCACGCCCAGAGGAGCAGTGCTGCCCTCGCAGCCCCCATCCCGCCACTGCATGTGATAGCCCCACGCCTCTTTTCCCTGGAGCTCGTGTTGAGAGTTTCTTAGCTGAGAGAGTTGAAAGGGAATTTATTTGTGGAGTTCATGCCATTCATAAGTGCTTCCTAAAACCTGCTTTAGTCCTTTTTAGTGGCTTTCAAACTTCAGGATTGTGCTCTTTCTCTTACTATAACTTTTAACATTAGTGTTGATCAAGAAATTTTTTTTTTTTCCACACCCAGGAGCCTCTTGACGTGCCCTGTGCGTGTGTCTATGCACACATGCCCGGGTACCCCCAAGAACGCTGTCGTTTCTGGGAGCAGCAGCAGGCTCTGACGTTGTGCGCTCCCTGCGCTCGCAGCTGTCCCCCCCATGGCATTGTGGGGCAAGGGCTGCAATGAGGTCACATTTTGGGGACACACTTTTATGGAACCACTGCACATTTTTCTATTCCCAGAGGAAACTCCTCTAGGAGAGCAAGTCCCTCAACCATGGCTGGAACCGAGTCCTGTCCCACGTGTCCCACTACTATCAAAGAGAAGGTCGGGGATAAAAAATGTTCACAATCTCTGTGGAGAGCGCTGAGGGCTAACGGAGAGCACCTTGAGCTGCATGACCCTGCAGAAGGGCAGAGTCAAGGTGACGGGGCCCTTACTGTGCGCTTCCCCCCTTAGTGAAGCAGCTGGATCTCATTCAGCGCCACAATTCGTCTGACACTCCCCATGCCACGCAGGCGAGACAGGGTCCTGTGTGTGGTGCTGTCCCCCTTGCAGGGCGGTCTGATCCTTCTGCCAGCCCTGAACGTGCTGCAGCAGGAGCTGAAAACACCTGCTGCCCCCAGCGGCCTTGTGGGACCAGCCTCACTCCCAGCTCAGGGAGCAGCCATGGGGTGATGGGGACACAGGGACAGTGACAGAGCCTCTGCACCGCCCCTCCCAGCCAGACCCTCCGGCACCGTTTGCGCCTCGGGGAGCACTGGGAGACACATCCCAGCGCAGCCCGGTCTCCCCACACGCCCTGCTCTATTCCCTCCGCAGCTCCATCCGCGGCGCCAGGCACACAGGTTGCTGCGGCAGGCGAGCCGGCCGACGCTGCGCGAGGATGTTTCCAGCGTGTTTAACAACCCACGTCACTCCAGCAGTGCCACCTGCAGAACACTCACAAAAACGCGAGATCAGTGCTATAGAGCGGTGGGAATTTCCCACCCAGCCTCCACTACCCAGGAACAGAGCCAGCCCCCTGCCCGCCACGCTCTGCTCATCCCCAGGGATCCGGCTCCGACTGGCTCCCTTCCCGCCCGTTGGAGCCCGCTCCGGTCACTTCCCTGTCTTGGCGCTACCGTTAACGTGGCTGCTCCCGGCACCCATCTTTCTGCCCACAGGGCCACCAGAAGCGCCCCCCCCCCGCCACTCCCGCCATCCCTTCACTGGGCGTCCAGGCAGCGACGTCCCACTGGAAGTGGCAGGGACACAGGGGACTCCAGCGGATGCACTTGCCAGCCAGCGACTCGGAGCGCAGAGCGGCTCCTTCCCGCGCTCTGAGGGCCGCGGGCAGGCTTCTCGCCCGCACGTCACGGTCCGAGCGCAGCAGCATGTGAAGCTGCTCCAGGAATATCCGAGCACACTGGCCCTTGGGAGAGGGCAACTGGCTGGGATGTGCTTCCTCCTCAGCCTCCAGCCCAGCCCGTGCCCTTCCCTGTCTCCTCGCAGCACCGCACCACGGGCAGCGACCACGGCCGTTGTCACCGCCCAAGCGGCCAGCGAGGCAGCACACGCACAGCGTGGGAGAAGAGGGATGCTCGCACAAGGACACCAAAGCAACCAAGCAAACACCGTTAGAGAAGATAAAACCCACCCTGCTCAATGGTCCATCTGAGACTGAACTGCAGCCAAGGCCAGAACCGGGCGCACAAAGCTGAGGTCTTCCCTGGCCACGCAGAGGGCTCTGCGTGTCCCTATGCACCAGCTGCAGCCAGGGCAGGGCCCCAGGGCTCGGCCAGCACAGGGAGGAGGGAAGGTCACAAACCTGCCTTTCTTTTGTCTGTGTTTTCATTATCATCCCATGTGGGATGAATGTTAGTTCTGCAAGACACACTAAAACAAAACATGGCAGAAAGCGGCAGTGCTGAGGTTTCCCAACCTCCTACACGGCCCCTGCGAGTCACACGAGGTCCGGCACGATGCGCTCCCAGCCCTGGCCCATTCCTCAGCTCTTGGCTCACAGCTTTGCTCCAGAGGAGCTCCCAAGGTAGATCCTGGGGCCTCTGGCCACAGCGGGACACTGGCAGGGACACCAGCACACTCTCTCTCTTCTGCTCAACTTCTTCCCACCATGAAAGCATCTGGATCAGCTCCCTGCTGCTGGGTTGGGCTGAGCTGTGCTTCCCATCCCATCCCATCCCATCCCATCCCAGGCAGCCTCCCCACCGCCTGCCCTCCCAAAGTGCTGGGCTCACAACTCTGCAGCGAATGCCCTGCTCTTCCCTCAGGCTGTGCCCAGGCTTCCCTGCAGAATCACCATCCAAGTAGCAGGAAAGCAGGGCCATGAGTGCAGCCAGGTCCAGGGTGTGCAGAGGGGCCGGGCAGTTGCCCACCACAGTGGCAGCGTTCGGGGGGACCCACCCGCAGAGGGGCTCAGACCAGCGCTCCAGAGGCACCTTCCTACCTCTGCCCTGAGATGCTCCTGCTGCAGCTCCCGGAAGGCTGCATTAACCCTGTGCTGACCGCAGCCACCTGGGCCGTTTGCAACCTGCATGGCGGACACAGGGACGTCTTGCGCAGCAGCCCACGCAGAGCATGGGCAGCAGGGCCACGGCACCGGCTCCTCCAGCAACAGCAGCCCATCCTGCATCCCACAGGGAAGCGTTCCAGGCTGGAGGAGCCCTGCTGCTGTGCACACACACACCACGCAGCCCTGCTCCACCAGCGGTTTCCAGGATAATTAAGTGTTTGCAGATTAGAGAGCCTCTAATCTACAACAAGACAGCCCCATTTTCCCAACGACCTGACAGTTTTCACACAAAAGGACACGTTCTCAGCACACGCAGAGTGCCTACATGCCTGCGACTGAGGGGCGAAACCCCTGGTGCTGGGCACTGTGCAGGCGGCCAGCACTCCAGCCCCATGAGTACCTTCTGCAACCCCGCACTGTCCCTACCTGCCAGGACCTTCTGTGCCTGGCTGGCAGGTGAGAGTCAAGCACATCTCCAACAGTCCTGCTCCACGCGGGATCATGGGCATCCTCATCTCCAACGGCCCCACTCTGTGCAGGATCCCAGGCGTCCCCATCTCCAACAGTCCTGCTCCACGCGGGATCCCGGCATCCCTGTCTCCAACAACGCTGCTCCACCAGCCCCTGCAGCAGGACCCTGGAGCCCAGAGTCCCATCCCCAGTTTCCCCCATCCTGGCAGCGCTCTTGCTCGCAAGGCCTGCACAGACTCCCCCAGCACCACCAAACAGTAGGGCTCCAGGAAAAGGCAAAGCGAGACGACAAGCTGGACACCAAGGACTTCCTAGGATTTGGCTTGCAAAAATTAGTTACAGCATTTGTTGGCCTGCACCTGGTCAACGGCGTTGGAAGAACCAGCCCTTCAGGATCCCTTTAGCCATGAGGAGCAGCTCACAGGAGCTCCCATCCTTTGATCCTCCATCTCCCCCGCTCAGCGGAACCAGATCAGTCCTGCAAGGCTGCATGCGGAGCTCTGCGTCCACTCTGCTCTCCTGGGTGTCCTCCCTCTGGTGAGTCCCCCCACGGCCTGCACAGCCGGCCGCATGCAAACCAAGGCGAGGGCTGCAGCAGCGCCACGTTAGGAATAGCCGCGGGGACACACACCAGGCAGCCAGGACGGAACCGCGGCTGGGAGTCCCTGGGCAGCAGTTAGGATCAGGGCAGGCATGAGCCACGTGCAGTTTGTGGAAGCGCTCCAGACTTAAGGAGCAGGAGCGAGATGAAGAGTGCTCGTCTCAGTAAGCTCCTTCATGGGTCTGTTTGTGCCAAGAGAAAGTTTCAAAGTGGGTTTTACCTGGACACTTGCCCTTTGGGGACAGTTCTCGGCCAGACGACGCATCGGTTCCCGCAGGGGCAGCTCATACAGAGCCGCTGCCTCATCCCGCAAGGCCACTCGGCCGAGGGGGTCAACGGCTGCTGCCAGCGCATGGGCACCCTGCTCACACCTCCCATCACAGGTGCTTAGCGCCAGCTCCAGCCTCCTCCTGTGGGAAAACCCTGCTGGGCACCTGCAAAAGCCATGTGAGAGTCCAACCGCCCCACACAGGCTGCCCCAGCAGCGGGGTGCTCGCGGGGCTGGCGCCTTTATGGTGGGTGCGATGCCAGCTCTGGATGCCGCCAGCTCCGGAGCGCCGCCCTGCCGTGTGCACGACCCACAGAGCTGCACTGCTCTCCCATGGAGCCCTCAGCCAGGGCGATGGGAATCAAGATTTTGGCATGCTGCTGTTCCTGCCCATCGCCGGCGCCAGGACCAGACCCGCATCCACAGCTGTACTGAGCAAGGAGGTGCCACTCTGTGCGAGGATCTCTGCTGCTCCGCGCTCTGCAGGCAGAAGGAGGCAGCGCCAGCACAGGGCAGAGGAAAGCAGAGAAGGGATAATGGGGAAAACAAGTGAACACGGTATGATCCCTGCATGGAGACTCGACACTGAAGCAAGAAGAGTTAACCTGGGCCGGGAGAAAATGCCCATCCAACAGGTCCCAACACAAAGGTCGGATGTGGAAAGAAGGTCAGGGCAAAGGTCAGATGTAAAAGGAAGATCGGGAAGCCTGAGGAGCAGGCTGTGGCCCTCTTCCACCACACTGCAGGGACGGATGGGATTTTACAAACAAGACTGGTCCAGCTTTTACAAGGACAGGTGAGAGAGGCAACCTGTCCCCTCTTCAGGAAGCTCTTTCTCAAAAACAGCACCTGCCAGATTTTGGGCATCGGTGCACACCGACACACCGAGAACAGAGTGCTACAACACATGTCCTGCCGCCCCCAGCCCCGTGGGCCCTCCAGCCCCGCACACAGCTTGGAGCCCAGGGGACCCTGGGTGGGGACAACATGTCCCACGTCACCCTGTTAACCAGGGCTCTCGCGCCCAAAGCCCCTCATGGGGTCACAGTGTTCCCAGAAAAAGGCCAAAACGCAGGAGCTGGGCAGACGCCCAGCCAGGAGAGCCCCCTCAGGTAACCCACGCCAGGCACTGGGTGAGGAGGAACCCCAGGAGCGTCACCTTGGTGCAGCAGGGACAGCAAGTCCCAAGAGTAGCCCTGGGGAGCAGGCAGGCCGCGTTGCGCCTGCAGCTGCCCTCACCCTTCGCCTGGACACGCAGCAGGGCTCCAGCTCTCACCGAGCCCTCTCTGCAGCTAGGGCTGGATGTGGTGACAGGCCATGCGTCCACACACAGAGCCCAGCCAGAGGAAGCGGCAGCCCGGCAGCAGGCCCTGCAGCAGCACAGCCTGCGCAGCACCGCCACATTTCGCATTCAGCGCATCCTTCCTCAGAGCTTCCTAAACCCCTCCCGCTTCCGCTTTGCCTTTGCTTCCCGCCTCCCTTCCCGTGGCTGCTGCGCTCAGGCTCCTCTCTGCGCTGCCCTCTCTCCTCCCCCGGGCTGCATGCTCCAGACACAGGGACTGGCGCAGGGGGGGATGCGCCGGGACTGTGCCGACGACCCCTGCAAGGCCGAGCTAGGGAGGGAAGAACGCAGAGCACGGCGCCGACGCGCTGCTCCTGGCGAGTGGGATGGTGAGGCTGCGCAGCAGCCGTGTCCTCCGCAGCGTGAGCACCACGGTCACAGGCAGGGCGCCTCCTTGGCGCAGCCACCGCGGGCTCCAGGCTGGGAGCACAGCCCGGGGCGCAGGGCACCGCATGGAGCCACCTTCCCGGCCCCACATCCCGCCGCGGGGCACTGGGGCAAACCGCACCTTGTGACTCTGCCAAGCTAAAAATAACCTGGGAGCTCAGGCGGAGCGAACGTGCGGCGGCGAGGCCGGGGCGCACACGACGACGCTGCCCAGGCACACGCACAGCCCCGGCTGCAGCAGAGCTGCTGCACGAGCGCCTGGCACTCCAAGCGCCACCACGCGCCGTAAGGTGACCTTGGTGCTCCTGTGCCACGGCAGCTCCACGGACAGGCAGAGCGAGGTCAGTAGGCGCCTGAGGAGGTGCCGCGCCACAGTGCACAGCCCCAGGCACCATGAATTTGGCCTGTCCTTAGGGCATTTTCATCACTGGAGCACAGAGAGGGAGCAACTGCATGCGCCACGGGATGCTGCCCAGCACACAGGCTAAACTGCCCATGGAGGGACCACAACACTTGTCACAGGTGGGCAGGACTGGCCACCAGCAGCCTGTCACTGCCCTAGGGAATAGGGACCAGCGGTGAGTGCTGCTCAACAGCCCTCCCGCTCCTAGCAGCCGGCGCAGTACGGGTCGTCTCCCACTCCCAAGCGTATCGGGCTGGATGCCGCAGGGGATCCCACAGGCACCGCCGCTGCCATGCCCTGCCGGCAGCACAGAGCCACGGAGCACAGCGCCACCACCGGCTCCCTCTCTGGGGACCTCGGTCGTGGCTCCAAGCCCAGGCCCCTCTCCAGCGTGGCCTCCCAGAGCCACTGCAGATCTCCGCAGGCCAGGAGCTGTGCGCAGAGAGGGAACGTCCCCACAGGGTGCACACTCCTGTGGCTCCACGCAACAGCACAGCCCATGCCACCCTCAGCTCAAGCAGCAGCTCAAAGCAGAAGGGCACCAGGATGTCCCTGCTGTCCCCTGCACGGCCTTCCCGCTCCGCATCTGCATCCACCAGGAGCGAATCCAGCTCCACTGCCCCCTGACGAGCACACAGAGAGTTTTGCTCCAGCCAGCTCCTTGTGCGTCCCACGCAGCGGGTTGGGATGCTCAACTCGGGCAAGGCAAGAACTAGAGGAGATGCAAAGAGGTGGAGAGGAGGAGGGAGTGCGGGCAGCAGGGCCGCACGCTGCCCCCGCATGCCAGGGATGCTCGTCACCCAGTGGCTCCGCACTGCCATCCGATCCCTCGCGCCAGACACAGCTGCATCATGCAGTTCCCCGGAAGGGCTCCCAGCTGCGCAGCACCCACAGGACACTCCATACATGCCGGACATGGCACCTGGGTCACACGGCCTCCACACACACCCTCGCGAGCGGCACCACCCACGGCCCCTCGCACTGCCGTGGTGCTTCCTGGCCTCAGTGAACACAAATGCGCTCTGACATGGCCAAGCACCACGCGCTGGGTTAGCCCTTAGCAGCCCTAGCAGACAAATCCTGACAGATCTCAGCTTCTCCATCTTCATCAGCTCTTCCTTCCACATCCTCCAGACCCAGGGGCGCTCAGCAGCAAAGCAGCGAGGAATGACGTGGGGCAGTGTGCGGCTGCAGAGCGGGCCGGGGACCACAGAGCTGCCCTGCCTTCAGCGCCAGGGCTCCACAGCTGGGCAATCCTCCCCACGCTGCGTGCCAGCATCTGCAGAAACAAACCCATGGAAACAAGCCAGTCCGGGCAGAGCGCAAGCAAGGAGCACTGCGAGTGCAGGGGGATGGCTGTGCACAAGAACAGGCACCTCAGGGCTGCCCTGTACACTCGCAGTGCCTCGAGCCCCTCTGCCTCGCCATGCTCCCCTCTGCATCACTACCCACTGGCCAAGTCCTTAAAACCAACCAAGCAACAAAGCAAGCACGAGCTTCTGGCAAGATTGGTGGAGAAAACATGAACTCACGTAACCCTGGACCCGGGCCGCTCAGCACTTCATTTCCTGCTTCAAAACAAGCGCAAACTCCGTGGCCCTCCATGGGTAGAGAGCCTGGAGACAGAGCCCCATCGGGAGCGCCGCTTCCCGCACGGTCGGCGCTCGTGGTGCCTCCCGCCCCCAGGTCTCCAACTGCTCAACCCACGCTCAGGGCCATGGGGCTTTGCCGATGCGAGCAAGCCCACAAGGCAGTCAGAGCACCTCGCTCCACGAAAGGAGCGCCAAGCAGCCCCGTGGGCGGCCCTGGGGCCTGCCCTGGCCAGAGAGTCCATGCACGGTCACTGCTGGAGAGCCCCGAGCTCGAGAGGCCCTAGTGACAACTCAAACAGCTAGTGTGACCGTGCAGCCCTCACCCTGCCACCCCACAGAACCTCAGCATCCTCAGGGGCAACCAGAGCCCCTCACGCCTCCGCTTTCCCAACTGGAGAACAAGGATAAAACCCAACCTTCCCGTTGGGCTGCCCAGAGCATGGACAAGCGCTCGCAAAGTACCTCGAGCTCTGGCTGTGGATGCATTCAGCCACCCAGAGGGGACCTCCCTCTGGGAGGGCACGAGGACAGCGCTGGCTGCAGCTCCAGAAGGTCGCTGAGACCCCGCCGCAGGGCGCACGTCCTCCCAAAGCTCTTCCTCTGCCGATCCCTGCTGTCTCCTCCAGTCAAAGATCCTCGCCTAGCATCGTCAAGATGGACTGCCTTTAAGCAGTCCGCCTAACTCGGTGCTGTACCCCACCAGCCCCTTCCTGCCCAGTGTTCATCACCTTTTGGAGTTACTCTCTATTTGCCAGCCTACCCTCAACGTTCCCTTGCATTTGCACCACTTTCACCCCAGTGCAAGCAGCCACTGCAGTGTGGGAGCAAGGAGATCCATCGGGAAGAAACTCAACAGCTCCCCACATCTACCCGCTTGCATCAGAGCAGTGTGAGGCTTCCTCAGCTACAGGCAGCCCTCAGCAACCCCGTCCACAGTGAGCGCGCCGAGCCCTGCCCGGGCTGCTGCAAAGAAAACGCTGCAGGAGGTGGCACAAAGAGCAGCCCCTGCTACTGCCTGGCCAAAGCCCTTCACCTGCAGCAGAGTCCAGACACCCAGCTGCGCCCGGCGCTGCCCCAAGGGAGTCACTGCCCAGGCTGCCCGTGCAGCGCCGTCCTGCCCCAATGCCCTTCCAGCCAGGGACAGGGCTGCAGGGCCCGTGGAGCCCTGTCCCAGGAGCCCGGTGCAGCTGCCGGGGTCTCTCTCAGAGCCGAGCTCACTTACTTGGAGCACACGCGACACCCTCAGCATCCCACGGAGCCCCGCATCCTACTCGCCTGCCAGCTCCGCAGCATCGCTCTCCTCCGACACGCACCAACATGGGGGCCAAGCAGCCCCTTGCCGAGTACGCTCTTCCTGCGTGTATCCGCAAGTAGACCCACAGCTGCAGCTTCACACATCTCTTCTTGAGCGCCTGCCTGCACAAAGCTCTGTTCCTCTTCCAAAGGCTTCCTGGAGCGCAACTTCCCAGGAAGTGCTTCCCGCATTCCCACGGGGCCAGCCTGCAGGGAGTCGGCTCATAAGAGGCACCGCGGAAGGCGGTTCAGCAGAGCTCCAGCCCGGGGAGCCTGCCACCAGGGCAATCCACAGCCTCCCACATTCAGGAGTCTGCTCCTCATCCTCCCCAAACCATCCGGGCCTGGCTCCCGGTCAGAGGAGCTCCGTGCTTCCACGCAGGAATGTTCTGCTCAGGGCGAGGAGGCAGAGCAGCCTCAGCAACCAGCCCACAGACCGGTCACCGCTGCTCTGAAGGACTGAGGGCGACTGCAGCACCCTGCGTGGCCTCCAGGTTTGTTGCACCCAGGACTAACCCTCGCCCTGTCTCCAAGCAGTCACGCATTGCACGAGGTGTCAATGTCTCCTGGAGACCCAGGGACTCACCGACTCCTGCCACGGGGAAGCACCGCGCAGCGCCGTGCCACCCTCCTTCCTGCCCCCAACCAGCACTGGGCTCACCTGTAAACACGGCTATCAAGTCTATGTCAAACTGCACTGAAAAGGGAAGAAGAAATAGGAAGCACAAACACAAGCGAACGTCTCGGTTAGCTAGTCACCTTCACGACTTCTGAAGAGAGATTTAATAGCTTCTTTCAAAAAGCTATTAAAGTCTGTGTAACAAACATTTATTCCTAGTAAAACACAGAGGGATGCAAATTCTAAGGAGTGACTGTTCACGTGGAGACCTCGCAGTTTAAGTCCTTCAGTTACCGTGGCCTCTGGCACAGGAGAGCAAACCCAAGGCAGCTCCCGGAGGTGTCTCACATCCCAGAGAGTTTTCCCACAGTCCCCAGGCAGCAGGTGCAGCCATTCCCACCACTCGGAGCTGGCGGAGCAGGGCCCAGCAAGGCACCTCGTCAAGTTAGCCCCAGTTCCTGCACCGCAGCCGGTTCAGGCCGTGGCCACGTCGCAAGCTCCATTTCGCAGTAGAGCCCCCCAGTGCCACCTAAACGCTTGGCAAAGAGCTTGTTAGATGTTGAAGCCATCGAGCCTGGCGCCCCGCAGCAGCGCGCACCGGTAGGGACATGGAGCGCCTTGCTCTGAGCGGCACTGCAGTAACAACACAGACGCTGCCTTCTTTCCACTACTGCACAAGAGCCCTCCACAGCTCCCACACCTCTGCAAAAACATGCAGGATGCCCACAAATATGCTGCATGTTTTCCTTCCACTGACACACTCACCCTCATCCGCTTCCAGCTAGAGGCACAGTCACCCCGAAGGAAGCACCGAGCTCCCTGCTTGCCGGCACAGCCTTGCCAAGAAGGACCTTGAGCCACAGGAGGAACAGGGGGCTGGAGGAGCAGCAGAGAACTCCGCAATGGGAAAAGGGAAGCGCAATGGGAAAAGGGAAGGAAACCGGCGCAACAAGAGCCCTGAGGACGAGAGGAATCCCAGGAACAGCTGGGGCATGCGGAATGCGTTGCCTCCGTCAGGGTTAACAATGTTGTTGTCAGGCTGCTCCCAGCAGCAGCCCTGGCGGGGAGGGTAGGGCTGGAGCACATTGGGCTCTCACCTGGTGGCAGAGCCGAGATGACAGCCCGGCGCGTTGCCCCCTGCGCCTGGTGGGGCTCTGCGAGTGCACTGAAGCCCCACGTCAAAACCAGCCCAGCACCGCAGCCTCCTCCACGCTCCTCAGCCTCCTCTGCAGCCCCTCAGCGCCAAAGTGCAGCCACAGCACCCAGGCATCTCCCGCTGCCCTGGCCATGGCCACCGCGACCGTGCAGAAGGCTACCAGCCCCACGGTGGGGGATCGCTGGGCCGCCAGCCGCATTTGCCCATATAAGGGCAGGCTGCAGCACTGTCCCATCGCGCGTGCAACACGTGGCGCCAGCCAGCAACGCAGGCAGCAAAACAAGAGACCCTCGTGCGCCGCTCCCGGGCACAGCGCGGGGGCTTCCGGCGCGTGGCGGCTCCGCGCAGCGCCGGGACCGCCCCCCAGCGCCGCGGCACCCCGGCACCACGCACCGAGCATCACTGCTCGCCCCCCTTCACACTTCTTCATGTGCAAACACGACTGCGCAGCACCGGGTCCTGCAGGCCAGAACCCGAAGCCCCAAATAGCAGAGGTAAAGTGCTCTGCCCCAAGTAGGCAAGAAGGGCCATGAGGGGCAAAGCACTCCTGCTGCTGCCTGCTTCAGCTGCCCGGTGCCCAGTCAGGTTCCCAGGCAGCGGGAGGCCTCGTCTCTACACGCGTCACTCTTCCCAGTGCTCGGAGCTTGTGAGCCCGCCTGTGCGTTTACCTCAGGAAATGGAGCTGGAGCAGCCTCGGGTCTGTGAGCTGCCATGCCACAAGTTTACCTTGGGAAACGGAGCTGGAGCAGCCTCAGTTCGAGCTCCCGCGAGCCCAGGCCCCACGTGCTGCTTGGGGCGGCCGAGCTCCGGCCTTGCCGCTGTGCTCGAGTTCGCTCCATCACGCGAACCCGTCTTGAAAGAACACAGACCGTTAAGGTAAAACGCTTTGTATTAGCCACCTGTAAAACTTTATGCCTTTAGAGAAGCTGTTAAGGAGAAAATGCTGAAATCTCTAAAGGAAGAATAAATCTTGGAAATTATAGAGAGATTACACTGCTAGAGGGGGGAAAGAGGCAAGGATCTGCTTCCTGCTGGAGAGTTGCAGTACAAAGTAGTCAGGAAAATGAGACATCCCCCAGCTGAGAGCTCACTAAGCCACGACAAATCAGTAGATGCCCAAAATAATAATATTAGCACTGGGTACTGGGGCTGACACCGACATATCCCCAGTCACCCTAATGCCAAGGGGACAGGCAGGGGAGAGGTAAACGCGGGCCGCGCGCCCAGGTCTGCGCTCCCAAGCGCAGCAGGAAGGCCAAGGGCATCGTCCTCAAGGGAGGGACGTTCGCCCACTGCAAGAGTGGGAAAAATGCTGCTGGAAACAGCGTGTCTGTTCCCGCAGATTCTCATGGGTTAGTTTTTAACACAGCTTTACCAGCCCACGGAAGGGGCTGCGACCGCCCTCTGGGTACCACCAGCAATCCATGTTTCTGCTCAGAGGCACGAGCCAACATGCAGCGATAAACAGCCACAATGCTGCGTCCAAGATACTCTCCTCAAACTTTCCCCCAGCGACAGCAAACCAAAGGGACCTCCGGCCAGCCCCTGAGCCCTCTTTACTCAAGGATAACACATTCCTCCACCGTCCTGCTGGCAAAGGCAGCGCACAGACATTTTGCTGGGATGCAGTCGTGGCCCGCACTGCCGGGAGGGCCTCCTTGGGGGAGCAGCGGCTCCTGGGCCCCGCAGCACAACCCGGGGCTCCAGCACGGCCGGGACCTCTGCAGCAACCCGCAGGTTTCGGCAGCTGCAGCGACGTGGGGACGGACAACACAACCCGCCTTTGAAAGCAAACCGAGGTCGGCATTAGCTTCACGGGGACAGACTCAATCCTCCCCCTAACCCAGCTGGGGAGGAAGGCAACGCAGCCCTGCACAAAACCAGCCCGGCCGGAGGTCAAAAGCCCCAAGTGAAACAACCTAGATGCTGCAGAAAGGACCTGCTGGAGGGAACAGATGCAAAAAATCTGCTCTGACTGTGCTCCAGACTGCAACAGCTGGGCCAAAACTGCAATTCCTCTGCAGAGCGGCCCAGGCGAGGAAACAAAAGGCGAGGGCAGGGAAGGAAGCGGCTCTGCCCGCAGCAGCACCTGGGTCGGCCCCGCGGGTGGCCGCGATGCCGCGGGGCTCGCGCTGCTCCACACTCGGCTCCCGCGACGCCCAGAGCCAACCAACCCCGCGGGAGCCGGGAGCGGGGCGGCAGCAGCACCTGCCCGGGCGCCGCGGGGGACGGGCTCGGCCAAGCGACCGGCTCCGCCGTGACCTCTGCGCGGGTCGCCGCGACAGCCCGCGCCCCGGAGCATCCGCTGCGTTTCCCGAGCGGCGGCGACGCAGAGACAGAATT
>JAWLRI010000121.1:339986-424465 GCA_034781795.1 Crypturellus tataupa
CGCGGAAGCCCTGCGGGATGAGCGCCCCGGCCCCTGCGCTGCCCGCCCGGCCTCCCCGGGCGCCTCCAGCCCGCAGACCTTCCTGTCCTGCAGCCCCTTAGGTTTTGCCCCGTGCTGGTCCATCTTTGGTCAGCATCATCCTTTGCAGCATCCTGCTGCTGTCCCCAGGGCAGCGCTGTTGTAAAGTGTGGCAATGCCTGCAAAGATTGAATCAACCCTGCAGGAGCGTGGTTAGAGATTGCCCTTCCCAGCCCCGTGTCCGTGACGAGCACAAGATGTGTCTGTGTCCCCCAAATCCCGCCGGTGCTCCAGGGACCAGCCATCCTGCTGCAGAAGCAGCTCCTCCTGAGGCACAGTCCGGAGCTCTCCTGACTCCAGTTATGGTTGTCGCCTCTCCGCTGGCCCTGCCAAGAGCAGTTTCACACCTACATTTTTGCAACTGCGCTTCAAATACTTGCAGGGTGCTCTGGGATGAGCCCTGAGATTTCCCTTTGCCAGAATCAGCGAGTCCAGCTCCCGGCATCGGTGCTCACAGGCCCTGCTCATCCCGCCCCAGCACCTCCCTGGTGTCCTCGCACCCGGCTTGGTCTGGGGTCGCTCAACGCAGAGAATGCAGGATATGGGATTTTGCAATGGAAACTCCTTTACCAGTCCGGTCTGAATGGGAACCCTGTCTGTTTTATTATTCACAGAGTGGAAATGATGGCTTCATTCTAGACAATGTGGTTTTAGGGATCTGTTCCACGTAGTGCAGCACGTACCCGTGTGCCCAAATGGAGATCATTCCTGCCTGACCCCTACACACCTCTGCCTTTGGGCTGCCTCAGCACTGTTTGATGCTGGTAAAGGAAATCCTGATTTCCAGAGAGTCATATTGAAATAAATCACAGACTTGGCTGTTCTCAGACACTTGAGCATCCAGGATGCCACCGCCTAAGGGCCACTAGGGCTCCCTGCAAGGGCAGGATCCCCAGCTGGGCCAAGCACCACCCAGAGAGCAGCCTGGCGACCAGTCCCTTGGGGCCACCATCCCCCTAATTGAAATGGGTTTGGGGCCTCTGTAAAGAGGGATTGTGACAGATTCCCCAGCTAGGTTCTGGGCTCCGAAAGGCACCCCAAGACCTCGCTGTGCTCCAGGGACCCTCCTGCTGCCCTCAGTCACAGCCAGAAGGCAGCTGCTGCGGCGAGCACAGGGCAGGGGCCAGTGCCCTGGTTCACAGATTGGCCCCATCCATCTCTGGGGGAAAAAGCATGTTGCTGGAAAGGCATGTTTACCTGGAAACCAGTGTTAATGTAAAACAGAAAAAGGTAAGATGCAAGGGAAAGTGGTTACTGAAGTATCCGAGCTAGGCTACAGTGACAAATACTCTCAAAAGAAAGCAATGAGGAAAGTAAGAAGTTGTTAACACACTTAACTCGGCTTCTACAGAAGTTCAGTTGGAAAAGTAGGAACTGTCCTGCCCTGCCAGGGACTTCACTTCCCTTTAGGGCACCTGTGCCTTTCTTCAGGGTTGCCACCCCTGCAGTGGGGCAACGAGCATCACCCTGTGCACGTGCCACAAGACCTACTGGACTATGCCCCTTTACCCCATCCAACGAGCGGTTTCAGCGTGTCAGGATTATGGATCTGCTCAGGCTCTTCTCCTACCTACAAAGGCCCAAACACGTTGGCAGGAGAACTGGATACCCCACAGAACTGCCTAGGAGGGCTGGCGACCTCCTTGACCATCCAGCCTGGGATTTATAGGGAGATTTGAGGTTAGCAAGGAGGAATTGCCAAAGTCCGTATAAGAGGTCTTCTGAAGCAATATTTTTTCTCTATTTATCCCCTGGAACCATCCCCTCCGGATTGTTTCAGGGATTGCCATGAAAGTTATTTTTGCAAAGAAGATCTGCACTGCCTAAAGCAAAGCTGCTTTGGGAGATGCTTTGGTTAACCCAACGTCTGCCTGCATCAACCGTCCCAAAAGCAGAGCATCCAAGGGCTGGAGCTCTGGGAAGTATGGTCCAAAGTTAGTCTCCCTTCCAGAGATCCAAGACAGGCAGCCTGGGCCTGGAAAGGGCGCAGAGACCCTGGAGCCAGGGCTGCAGGGTTACAGCTGTGGGACAGCGCGGAGCAGGGGCAGAGGGAGCTGCCTGGGACCCCCAGCCAGCCCAGCCTGAGCAGGGCTCCGCAGAGAGGCCGCATACACTGGGAAGAGGCTTTCCCAGCCCTCCTTGCTGGTGCTCTTACCCACAAAGCGGGTGGATTTGCAGCTTGCGCTAGTGCCTCCTCCCCGCTTGAAGCCCTGTGAACAGCAGCAGAGACCCGCGGCTCCTCAGCGGCTCCTCAGCGGCTCCTCAGCGGCCAGGGCCCTGGGACAGCAGCAGCTGAGGGGAGACGGAGCTGTGGAGCCACGGCAGGTGGTTCAGGAGGATTTCCGTGGGCGTGCTGGGTGGGATGCGGATAGCGTCTGTGCCAGTGCAACCCGGTGGGGCCACAGGACACAGAGGGGTGGTTGCTTTCGGGCTGAACTTCTGCCGTTTCTCATAGCTCACTGCAGCAGCAGCCCCCTTCAAAGTCCCCACCTTCGTGCCCCCACCGCACCTTGCAGGTGCATCCCTTCCGAGCAGCCCCCGAATGAGCAGGGAGCCCCGGATCCGGATGACCAGCTCCTCGCACCCCCCAGGTCCTGGCAGGGACACACATCGCCTGCCAGGTCCCGCAGGGCACGATGATGTCCATACGGCCGCTGGGCTGCTGCAGGGCGGCTCAGCAGCAGCGCCCCAAGGCAGCGAACGGCAGGAGCTGGAGCTGGCCCGGAATGTGCGACCCTGCGCAGGGCTCCGCACTTGCAGGTCACCCTCATCCTGCAGACTGGAGCACAGGCCCCGCAAGGACACCCGCATCAAGCAGAGCCACAAGGAGCGGAAAATGCCTCCCTGCAGTAAGATGAGCCCTTCCCTGTCGGGCTCGTGCAGTACACCTGGGCCCTCCTGCAAAACAGAGCCCGCGGGCAGCCACAGGATGGAGGAACCGACTTTCAAAGCCACTCATTGTATAAACATACTCTAGTAATTAGCCAGTATGAGCATTGAGGTAGAATTGAGCAGTCCCGTAGGTCAGGTTAGATCAGGTTAGCTTTGCAGTGGAAGGGGCTGAAGAGCTGCTCTGAACCTGCCTCAGAGGTTTCTTCCACCTCTGCTCAGGCCCATGGGGATGCAGCAGCTTCTGGGCCCGGGCCTAGCCCCGGGCTAAGCTTTGCTGGGGGTTATGGACATCACGCTGTCCTGCCCAACGCCGACAGCCAGAGGGTGACGAACTCAGCTGTGGAGGTGGCCGGGTGGCTGCAGGGGCACCAGAGCGTGCGAAGGATTGCGAGGCCCCAGCCCCAGTGCCCTGGCCGAGGCCTTTCTCTGGCACAGGCTGGGCTACGTCTCCCTGCTGCAGGGTTGTGGCAGAAGTCAGCCCCGGCATCAGCAAGAGAGCCCAGGTGTTCCCGTCCCTGTGTTTTCCCAGTCTTGCTCCAGAAGGAATAGGGAATGAAGAGCTCAAGAGCAGCTCTTGCACTAACCTTGCACTAACACTCCAAAAGCTGGGAAGTTCAGTTCAAGCACAAAAGTTCTCTCGAATGTGGCTGTTCAAGGAAATTCCCCTGCCCTGAGAGCCTGGGCAGGCCCATTTCTGATATGTTTGCCATTGTAACTTCCCCTCTGGGATTATTTGGGGCTATTAAGGGGTTTCCACTGGGCTTTGCTGCCATAAGTGTTTGCTGGCAGGGCAGATAGAGTGGGGAGCTCCCAAGGACAGGATTTCACAGCGGGTCCCCAGGCAGGTACCCTGACCCGCTGTGGTTCTCTGTCACTAAGCAGGTTGCAGGTGGGACAGCTGCTTGTCCTGGGCTGCTTGGGTGGCCCAAATTGATGACAACACTGCCCTGCCAATGCATTGCAGCCAGCACGACCCCATGGCCGCTTCCGGCTTCCCGTTTGCTTCATCACTGCTGTCAATCTGCTTCTAGAGCTGCCTGGCACTCACCTCTGCTCAGGACATGGTGCTAACGTAGCTCTGTAATGGTCTGAGCTCCGGGGGCCTGAAAGCCTCCCTGTGCACAGGGCCGGCAAGGCTGTCCCGCAAGGAACGGGCTGGTTCCTTGCTTGCAGGACCCCACACTGCCGGTGTCACCACGACAGGTACAGGGCAGAATGACGCAGGGAGCTTTGTCCTGCCGTTCCCTCCACAAGGAGCTTTGCTTCCGTGCTGTCCCTGTGCTTTCAGCATCCCTCTTTTGTGTCTGTTTTCTCAGGCTGGGAACAAAACAAACTGAGCAGTCAGACTCGGCATGCCGAGCGCGGGGCTGCACTCACGAGGCTGCTTTGGGCATTCGTATGCTGAAAAGCCAACCTGCAGCGGTAGCAGTCGGTTCTGGAATGAGGACTGACCCTGGGCCAGCAGTTCTAGCCAGTAGGAGCAGGGTGAGGTGGCAGCACCGTTCCCCAGGCCTTTCAGTGAAACCCGAGACTGACTTGTGCTCTAACTGGTTTTACATCCAAATTTCCTTGCTACTCTCCTCTTTCCCCGGGCTCCTGCTGAACAGGGAAGCCTGGGGAAAGACGAGAGTAGCAAGGAAATTGTGACTTTCCCGTTGTGACTTGCAGTCTGATGCTTGTGGAGCTTCGCCCGCTTTGCCTCGCCCAAAGACCTCATTTCTCTAAGTTTTCCAGCCCTAGTTCTGCTCTCAGTTTCTGCGGGAAGCAGGCCTGAAATTCAGTCCCTGACCCCCTCCTAAATGACCGTTAAGGATGATCCTGGTTTTCCCCTGGCGCTGCATTCCCTCCATGCCCTTCCATCCGTTTGGACCTCTGGGTCACTCTCAGTGCTTGCTCAGGTCAGGACTCTACCTGTCCTTCTCCTCAGGTCACAAAGCCAGCCAGGCGCTTCCTGTAAGAGTTTCCAATATGCTGTTTATCCAGAAATGGTAAAATTGCCAAAAAGAAGGAATTCTTGTGACCAGGTAATACCCTTCCCCAGTCACAAGCTTACTCTCCAACCCACGCTGTCAGACTTGTTCTAGACTCCTAAACAGTGGCGACTCCAGTCCTTCACTTTCCTCATCCCAGCACTTACTATGATTTTTCCTAGTGGTGATTTACGTCTGTTTTTCCTTGTTTTACCCAGCACAGACAGATATTTATCCTTTCCTCTTTTCAGCAGTCATTTGCACACCTGCACACTGCTGCCAGGGACCCTCTGCGCCCTCTTACCAGTGAAGCAGTCCCACTTCTGCAGTCTTTTCTTGCAGGTCATCTCCTCAAGGGCTCTGACACCCTTCTCTGGCCTCTCCCCAGCCAGTCCAAGGGCAGTGTCCGGACCTTGCTGCACTCCTCAGTGGAGGCATCCCGGTGCCAGGCAGAAAGGCAGCGCCATTCCCAGTGTCTCCGATGCAATCTGCCTGGGATGTTTGCCTTTTCCACAGCAGCCTGATGCTGCTATCCCTGTGTTCTGCTGTGATGCATTATAATCACAGGTCCTTTCACTGGAAATTGCTGTCTTGCTTCTCACTGTCCTTTCCTTATTTATACAATTGCCTGTTTATGCTGAAGTGCTGACTGCACTTATCTCTATTGCGTTACATCTTTTTCCCCGGGACCATTTCTGCAGTTCGTCAGTGAAGGTGGCCTGGAAGAGCAATTCAGAGTTTGGAACCTGTCTTCCAACGTACTTGCCATTCTTGTATTCATATTTTGTGTGCAAGTTTAAAGCCTGTCCCATAGCCCAGTAGCTTACCTGCTGGTAACTGCATCCTGGAAGTGATTCTCCGAGCTGGAAGAGCACTCGTTTCATTACATTCAACGAGAATATGGTCTGTAACTTGCTTATGAGCGTGTTTTATGAAAGAGTGCCAAAAGCCTTACAAACATCAAGGTATATCTGCTGTATTTCCAGTTCTGCTGAAGGAGAAAATTAGATTGGTTTGCCATAGTTTATCCATTGGAAGTCCCGCTGGCAGCCGCTCTCCTTGCCATCCCGCAGGCTGCTGGCGCAGTGTGCCTGATGCTGGCGCTGGGGTTTCTGTGGAGCCTGAGGCTGAGCTAGGTAGTCTGTAGTTTACCCTCCTCTGTAAGGACTGGTGTCGCACTGCCCTTCCCAGGCCTCTTGTGCCGCCACTCTGCAGGGTTTCCTGCTGTAGCTCCGGCTGTTTTCAACTCCCACAGCCGGTTCACCCAGGCCGGAGCCCCGCTCCTATGGGGAATGCTCCTATGGGGAATGCTCCTATGGGGACATGTCAGCCAGCCAGAGCAAGGCACTGAAAGTCCCAGGCTTTCCCGTATCACCTCACAGTGGCTTTCTCTCTCACCTCACAGTGACAGGGGCACAGGCCCCTGGCCATGTCTTTGCCCTTCCCCTTCCTCCCCGCACATTCCTGGAGTGCTCACGCAGAGCCCTGCTTGCTGAATCACATTTCTTTTCCTCTGGTCTCCTTGATGTTGCTTTACAAGTCAGTGCATTTAGATTCAAACCCATCAATTTGGTGCTTCCTGTTTGCTCCCGCCGCGTGACTGAGGCTCGTGGTTTGCAGAGCGCTGGGTGCTGTTTGTCTTGGCTCCAGCGAGGTCTCTTGCAGGGTCTCCTGTAGCCGCCCTATAGCCAGACACTGACTGGAGAGACAGGCGCCAGGGGAGGCGCGAGGAGCTGCCTGGCGCACGGGCCCCGAGAGGTGCTCAGGGCACAGGGTCAATCCACTATGAGGGGGGTCCGTCGGGGTCGGTACTGGGGCCAGTGCCCTTCCGTATCCTCAGTGCTGGCCTGGCGGATGGCTGGGCAGCAGATCCGTGGGTGACACCAGACTGTGGGGCGTCTGCAGATGTCTGCTGCTCAGAGGGAGCTCAGCACACTGGAGAAACGGCCTTGCGGAGACCTCAGCAGCTCAGCAAAGGCAAGGGCACAGTCCTGTCCTCGGCGGGGATGACCCTGTGCAGCCAAACACACAGTGGGCGACTACCTAGAAAGCAGCTTTGCGGGGGCCTTGGGGCCTGGTGGACAAGTCAGGCAGCCATCCAGGGCATCACTGCGGCGAGGAGGACCAAGCCT
Source organism: Crypturellus tataupa (assembly GCA_034781795.1). Taxonomy (NCBI): domain Eukaryota; kingdom Metazoa; phylum Chordata; class Aves; order Tinamiformes; family Tinamidae; genus Crypturellus; species Crypturellus tataupa. The sequence continues at coordinate 347,059 of JAWLRI010000121.1, forward strand.
GTCCCCCACTGTCACAGCGAGTGCAAGGGAATGGGGGAAAGTCTGAGGCTGTGGCTCTCCATCCGTGCAGATATTTGAAACTCAGCGGGTCCAACATGATGCAACTGATCTCCAGAGGTCTTTCCTCCAACACGATGTGTTTTTGTAATTTAGCATGGGCTTCCTTTTCTGCCTCTCTGCTGGGGATATGCTGTGTCTGTGTGTTGAACAGTGTTTCTTTGCAGACCATCAGCTCTCCTCAATTCCTTTATTCTCTGGCTTTTCTGTCCTTGCAATCTTAACATCCAATCTTTACCGTTATTAACGTCTGCCTCCTGGAAGTCCCTTCACTTAGTTCAGAGATCTGCTTCTTTCCATCATTGAATACAAAAGCTGCCCTTCATGTCTTGGCCACATTGACCCAACTGATCTTCCCCTCTGCCTTCCGCATCCATCCCTTGTTCAGTAGAAGGACCTAGAAGGCCTTTTCCTCTGCTCACTGCTTCCCTTCTCTCCCAACAGTTGCTTCCAGCGCACTGGGAGGTTTTGCTGGACAGTCTGTCTCCTGTCGCTGTGTTCTGCCCCTAGGCACTGAGTAGGGTAATTTACTGTCACCACGAAGCATTGGGTTTTTAGTGAGACTGATGCCAAAGTCCCCTCCATGTCATCTGCAGGCACTGCGCAAGGATGGCATCCAGCTTCTTCCTGAGTTGCAGAGCAAACAAATCTGTCCTTAATACACAAAGCAACACATTCCTCCTTAATACTCTGCCTGTCTTTCTAGAACAAGCTGCATCCTTCGATATTAATATTCCAGTCATGTGGATTATCCCATCAAGCCTTTGTTATACCAATTAAATCATAATCTTGATCATGCATTAAGACTTGCGGCTCCTCTTGTTTCTCCTTGGCGCTCCCGCCAGGCGCGCGCCAGGGCGGAAGGTGCTGGGCAGAGGGACCCATGTTCCCCTCGGAGCCCAGGGCCGTGTCTGGAGCGCAGCCGCCCACGCTGCGTCCGGCCCTGGGAGCTGCAGGCAAGGGGCTGCGAACGCAGCCGTATGGAGCCGGTGGTGGGAGGTCACTCCTGCCCAGCGCTCCGAGCGCGGAGCCAGGGGGCATGGATCGACGCGGGAACCCCAGGGAAAAAAGGATAGAGGGAGGGAAGGAAGGAATGAGGGAAGGAGGAAAGGGAAGAAGGGAGAAAAGGAGGAAGGGAGGGAGGAAGGAAGGAAAGGAAGGAAGGAGGGAGGGAGGGAGGGAAGGAAGGAAGGCAGGAAGGAAGCAAGCAAGGAAGGAAGGAAGGAAGGAAGGAAGGAAGGCTGTGGCTCCGCGAGGCTCTGCTCGTGCTGCTCTCGCTCTATGGCTGTGTGGGCTGTGTGGCCAAGCCCAAACGTGATGTTCCTGGTGCCAGAATGCGGTTCCCAGCCGCGCAGCCAAGGTTTCGTGTCCCGCTGCTGCTGTTGGCGGGGCCGTGGTGGGAAGGGGAAACAAGGGCTAGAGCCTGTCTATCTCCTGGTGTTATTAAAGTCAGATGAGGAGCTAGGGCAAGGGCACCCCGTGCACTGGGGTGCTGGGGGTGGCACAATCTTGAATCCTCGGCTCCAGACACCAGCTCCTGGGGGCTGCAGAGCATCAGGAAGCAGAGGAGAGGCCGCCTGGAGACTCCATGTCCCTGCGCGGCCAAGGCCTCTGGGAGCCAGAGGTGCCATCTTCGGGTTGCCGTTCCCCAGGATGGGCTGCTGGGCACCGTGTGGGACTGCCAGGCGCTGTGTGGGGCTGTCAGGCTCTGCATCACAGCAGGAGGGGTCCATGCGCTTGCTTCCTGCAGTCCTGTGCACTGACTGCCAAGTGAGAACAAGAGCGTGCAGGCATGTATGCAGGTGTGCATGCATGTATGTGTGTGTGTGCGTGTGTGCACATATGTGTGTGCGCTCGTGTATGTATGTGCATGTGTGTGTGAAGGGCAGCAGAATTTTGGTGTCCAGCAAGTTCCTAGCGCTGCTCTGGGGCAGGGCCAGGTCTGGTTGCTCTGGCTGCCAGGTCGCACGTCGACGTGTCCAACGTCTGCTGCAAATCGCAGCTCTAGCCACGCTCCTCCTGCTCTGAGCCCTCTCCGGAAGGGGTAAATCCTTCCTAACCCAGCTGAGACACCTGGGGCTGTGCTACATCCAGCGGGGCAGGAGGGCGATGGGAGCCCGTGGTCCCCGCACACCCCCGGCTCACTCGCCGGCCCAGTCCTGCTCGCCCGGCTCCCTCCAGCCCGCCCCAGAAAGCCAAGGCTGTGAGGAATCCTCACGTTTGTGTTTATGGCTCTTTAATGAGCTAATTTTCCTCCGCACTATTGATTTCCCTGGGTTCTGCTGAGAGATCGCTGGCCTCCGCGTAATGAGAAGTGACTCAGCTGCTCCGAACAGGGCTGCGCTGGGAGCGCACGGTCGCTCGCACGCTCTGCTCAGCTCTGCTCTGCTTGACTCTGCCGGGTTCTGCTCGACTCCATTGGGCCCTGCTTGGTACCGCTGGGCTCCGCTCGGCTCCATTGGGCTCCTCTTGGCTTCTCTGGACTCCATTCATCTGGGCCACACGGGAAGGGGTTGCTCAGGCTGTGCGCAGACCCCGGGGCTCCCATCGCCCTCCTGCCCCGCCATACGTAGCACGGCCCCAGCAGCAGGACATCCACAACCACCCCCAGCCTAACGAACTCCTCTGCTTCAGTGCTCGGGCAGGAAGCCAACAGCAGCGGGACCCACGGTGGAGCAGCCTGGAGCTTGTCCTCAGGGCAGTCGTTCTTCCTGATGAGGGTCTTCAGGCAGCCACTAGGGTTGCCCAGGGAGGCTGTGCAGCCTCTGTGCTGGGAGGTCCTCAAGGCTCCATCGGACTCAGCCCTCGGCAGCCCTGGGGAGCGCACGGGTGTCCTTGCTGTGAGCAGGAGCTGGGCGGGAGACCTCGCGGGGCCTCTTCCAGCCTGAGTTATCCTGTGGCGCTTGGAACCCAAGGCTCCTCCAAAGAGGAGGAGGATAGGAAATAATGAGAGGATTTGTGAAGGTCTCATGTTTTACTGCAGCAAGTCTGTTCTTGAGCGGATTGTCAAGAGAAGAGAAAGCTCCCTCTCCCCAGAAATATACTAAAAGACCAAACAATTATTTTCATTTTCCTTGACACAGGTAAACAATTTGCTCCTCTTGCAGAAGGTATGACAGTTCCTGAGGAATAAATGCTCTTATTGTTTCATTACAAATCCTCACTAACCAACACTATTATTTAGCACTAATGGCACGAAATATTCCCTAGTTTCCGTGCAGAGGGTTCAGTAATCACGCACCGGGTGCCCCTTGCCTTGCGGAGTTTCAGTGCTTGATTTCGAGCAGTATATGTGAGAGCTTGGAGGCAGAAGTTGCTTCATGCAGTTTGGTCCCGGGGGACCCATCGCGCTCAGCCCTGGGCACCTGACGCGCGTGCAAGGGTGATGCTAGGCATCATCTTTCCTTCACGGTGGGGAAACTGAGGCATTGAGAGCTGGGCTGCTGCCTCTGGGCTGACGTCTGTGTGCAGGGATGGAGCAGCGACTCCTCCTGCACAGGAGAGGACCTTGGCGAGGGAGAGCTCCGAGACGGAAACTCCCTCCCTCTCCATCCCCGCGTCCAGATGCTCCTTTGTTGGAAGCAGCCAGGTGCTTCAAGGGCTCGTTAAGCACCAGCTGCTGGAGAGGACAAAACGCGGAGCTGCGAGGGTATCAATTAGCACCTGTTCATTAGTGAGCACAGCACAGAGGAAGCAAAGGGCCCCACTCGCTCTGAAGCTGCTTGGGAAGGGGGACTTCCCCTGGGCCTCTCCTCCGGGAAGCAGAGGCCTAGGAGAATGGCGTGGGAGGACGGGCTGATTCAGGGCCTGACCAAATAGGCTGGAGCAGGGGGGAGCAGGGAAACAGGGATGGCGCAAAGCAAAAGCAAACAAGGAGAGGTTCAAACGCATATTTCTGGAGCAAGAATGCAGGTTTGTGACAGGACCGGTTAGGCAGGTCGTGGGGATAGGGGCATGAAAACCACCCTCCTGGCGCAGGCTGCCTTCCAGGGCGAGCGCAGGGTGCGGACCAGGGGGATGGGAAAGTATGAGAAAGTGGGCAGGTGCAAACGCACCATGGTCGGAGCACCCGTTGCCCCAGAGGGGGTCACGGAGCTCAGCCCAAAGCAGAGCTCTAGCCTCATGGGGCAACGTGCCTGGAGGGCGAGCGCCACTGAAGGGCCGACACAGCGGATGGGAGCACCAGGATCCACCACACTGGATCCCAAGGCACCGCTAAGCGCTGCCAGGAGCAGTGCGGAGCAAGTAGAAAGGCAGCAGAGCCGCGGCCGCCCCTGGCCCTTCCCAGGTCGCGGATGAGGGCAGGAGGAGCAGCCAGGCGCAAACCCCGGCCTTGGGGCTGGCCTGGGAGCAGGGCAGCTTCCGCCCCGGGCTCCATCCCACCCCTGGCTCCGCTACCCAAAACCAGTCCGGCAGCCGATGCCTCCGCTCCAAAGGCTGGTGGCTCTTGCAGCCAGTGCTGCTGAGGGCTTGTGCTCACGCTGGGCCTTGGCACAGGAATCCCTGTCCCAACGGTGCCACCAGCCCTGGGCTGTACCTGCCTGTCCCTGCGCGTGCGGAAGGGATGGGGTGGAAGGGCCTGGTCCCCTCTCCGCACCAGCTCCTCTCCAGCTCACCCTGGAAAGGGGAGGTGTTTTCCCTGCTATGACCCAACTGAAGGAGCAGCAGCTCCAGCTCCCAGCAAGGGCAGGTGGCCAGAGCCGCCCGGGCAGGGGGCACTGGAGCCTTTCGGACCTGGCCACACACCAGGGGGGTCTGTGACCACAGAGTCGAAGATGGTTCCAGAGCCGCCCTGGGAGCCTGCAGGTTGTTGCCATCCGAATTACCACAGGGAGCGCTTTTCTAGGAAAAACACGTGGACCCAGCACAGCACCTGCCCCTTGGTCTGTGGCAATGGGTCACCTTCCTTGGAAAAGGTTCCCAGACTCAAGTGCTGGATCTTTGCAGGGGCTGACCTCAATGAGCGGCAGCCCATGCTGCTCTACCCAGAGATGCTCACAGAGGAGCATTCCTGGGCTCAGGGTTCATCCTGTCCTTCCCTAAGTCTAGGGATTCTTTGGATGCATTTAATGGGACCTTTGCTTCCAGTGAATATCCCTTAAGGGAGAACTTCAAGCAAAATCTGCCTAAAAGGCAGATGGGGGAAACCTCTAAGACTGGCAAAGGTTCTGTCTTTCCAAGGCTGGGAAGAGCAGCTCTGTATTAAAGGCTCCTGTCGTAAAACAGCAGCGCCAGGCTCCTGTTTGGAAATCCTGAAGTGAAACACCTTAAAGCTGCTTCCCGCAGAGGGTGGGGCCGGACAGGCAGCAGGCGCTCACGGCTGGGGAACCCCTGCCCGGGCCGCCAGCAAACGGGCCAGGGCCGCATGTTCCCCCACGGGGCTGCAAGGGCAGCTCCTTCCCAGTGCGAGCGCCCAGGTTCCAGCCCTGGGCCTTGTCCTGCCGACCATGAGGCTCCCACTCCGGCCAAGGAGGCTCCCACTTCTGCTGGTCTCCCCAACCCTGTAGGAGCCCCATGGAGAGAGGCTGAGCACGGAGCAGACGCATCAGCCGAGGCCTCCTCCATTTGCTCTCTTTGCTAATTAGATGCAGTAATTAGGATGCTCCTCTCTCTGCTTCACTCTGAGAACCTCTGTGCAGAAGAGGCAGCTGAGGCAGAGGCTGCTTTTGGCAGGCGTCACCTGCAGTGCCTGCAGCACGCCGCCTCTCCCGAAGATTTTCCTTTTTCCTCCCTTTTCCCGGAGCTTTGCCCAAGCAGACACCGTGGTGCTATCTGCTGGCAGTGTCCAACATTGCACTGCAGCCACTCAGAGCCCCGTGTGCCGTCTCCCCCGCCGACGGCCCCAAAATCCCCTCCAAAACGGGTCTGAATATTTGCCTGGTGACAGCCGGGTTTTTGCAGCGCTCTGTTTGCCAGAGATGCTTGTGGGCAGGAGCTCCCCTGCATTGCGAAGGGAAGCGTGTTTCCAGGGGGAGATTTTCTTCCGTCTGGAACGTGACGGGCAAAATAAAAAGGGAAAAAGGAACCAGCGCGTCCTTCCCGTGCCTGCCTGGCCAGGCAGAAACGGGCTCCGCTGGCTCCCGCGTGGGCTGGGCAGGTGGAACCGCAGCCCTTGCACTGCCCGCCATGGCCTGCGCTTGGGGGAGCAATGGTCACTGCTGCCGCAGGCGCCTCCCATGCATCTGCCTGCGCTCTGCCCCGCCAGCCGTGCCCCAGAACAGGGTCCAGCACCGGAGCGGTGCTCTGCGAGGCGGGTGGCAGCGCTGGTCTCCGCCGAGGCTGTTGCTCCGAGCCCCCAGCACCACCCAGCCCGAGCGGCTTCACGTGGGTCTGACCATGGCTAAGGAGCTGCCCCTGCACATGCAGACCAGACACCCGACCCCTTCTTCTAGGCAAAATGGCCTGTGGACACCCTCGGTTTCTCCAAACTGCTCGGACACTGCCCGCTGTGGAGAGAGTTTCGGTTTGTGCCCTCAGCCATGTTCCCTGCTGGACCATAGATGGGGACACAGCCATGGAGCTCCTTGATCCTGCTTGCAGCTGCTTCCCAAGCGGTCCCACACCTTGTCACGAGAGGCTCCTCTTGAAGATCTGCCATCTGTGCTGCAATAGTCCGAACATGTCCGGTAGCTGAAGCGAGGCCTTTTGGGCAGCAAGGGCTGGGGAACCGCAGATCCAGCCCTGGCCCTGCGGGATGGCTCTGCCGCAGGGGAGGCGACGGATCACTCACGGCATCTGCTTCCCCATGGGTGCTCAGGACACTCTGCTCCATATCTGTGATTTTTCCCCTTCCAGTCCATGTGCGACTCCGGGGCTTCATTGTCTTCGCAAAGGGTTTTTTCCCCCTCAATATTTAATACAAGTCTCTGTTGTTGCAGTTACAACTTACTTCGTGCTCTGTCCCCTGGCCATGAGAAGCAGAGGATTTCCCTGAGCTCCTCGGGGCTCCCAGGAGCTGGCTCTGGAGCGCAGGGCACCCAGCAAGGTGTGTTATCCCCCCCAGCACCTCCCAACCCTGCAGCCTCCTCACCGGGGCGGCTACCTCACTCAGAGGCGCCCTCCCCTTCTGGTCTCCCAGGGCTCTGGAAGGGGCTCTTCCCACAGAATTATTTCAGGAATCTGGATTGTGTTAGAGAGGAGGCTGGCATGCACCCACAGCAACACAGGGAGATAAGACGTTGCAAAGCTAATAGGAGCTTGAGAAAGGCGGTGCAGCTGCTCTCCTCAGCTGCAACCTGCCCTCCAACGCAGAGCATGACCAGGCATCAACACGTCAGGGAGGAGCTCTGGGGTCCTGGTGCTTGTTTGGGACCCTGCAAACCAAACAAATTGTCTGCAGTGGGACTGGGGCTCGCAGCAGCACACAGCAGGGTGGCTGCTTCAGCATCCCAACAGTGAGCCTGGAGGAGGAAGGTGAAACCTGCCTGGAGAAAAGCTCTGTGGAAAGAGCAGGGCAGCTGACAGCCCCGTGGCACGGGTGCCGCGCTCCACGGCTTGCCTCCTCCGGAAACGGGGCCGCATGGAGGCCAAGGTGGGTGAAATCCCTACTCAGGGCCCGCCTGGGTCCTCACACACCTGCATCTGGAGGCTGCTGTTTCTCGGGAGCTGGTCTGGGGCAGAATGGGCTCATCTCAACCCAGGCACCCAGCTGTCCTAGGACACAGGAGGGCTGGGAAAGCTCTGGGCTGGAGCGCACATGGAAGACACAGAAGCAGAGCTCTCCTGTCACCTTTCTTCTCTCAATCCAACCAGTAACACGAGAAAAGGAACATTTATCCATGGTATGGCACTATTTAGATGCTTGGGATCTCTAACCATAACCATGCTGCCACTGCCAGGTAAGGAAAGGCCCGTGGAAATGTCAGCATGATGGCATGTTCTAGAAATGTCCTTTATTTCTGTCTGCCATAAAATGCAGCCTAGTGGGAAGTGCTTGGGAGCTTAGCCAAGAATGTGTCACGTCAGCCGTCCCAGGAGATGCCACAGGACAGAGCCCACAGCAGCAGGCAGGGGCCTGGACCAGCACTCTGCCAAGCGCATATATGTGAAGCTCACACTCGCCTTTGGTGAGAAGGTGCTCCTGAAGCGCACAGCAGCTTAAAGCAAGGCTGTTTTCGGGCTCTGGACAACCTTGCGTGCAGCAGTGGTGAGAGGAGGCCGCAGAGGTGCCGTCCTCACTGCCGTGGCAGGCACAGAGGGCTGCTGACTGGGACAGGGACCTCAGTGTCACCCACAGGAGATCCCGCCGCCCGCGCAGCCATGCCCTGGGGCAGCCGCACGCTGGGCTGCACTACCCGGGCAGGGATGGACCCAAGGCCACCTTCTTCCCTGCCAGCTCCCTGCTGCTGCCAACAGCGGCAACAGTGGCCCCTGGGGCTCCCTGCATGCAGCTCAACACAAGGCAGCTCCTGACCAGGCAGCATCACACCAAGATAGAAGGGGGCTCCAAGGATTTTGGAAGCTCACAGGATCAGAGTCATAGGGGTGCAGGCTCAGCTGTTCTCATGGAGCAAAGGCGCCCACTCTAGATGTTCCAGCACTCCCTGGGCCCCACAGTGGCAGGAGCCCTAGACCTGGGACAAGATCTGGGCTCTGCCAGGGAGCAGCAAGCCAGGAGCATTCCCAGGTGGAAAACCAGGGTCACCAGGGCCGAGCAGAGCAAGCAGCAGCCGTGCCAAGGCCCAGACTCATCCCAGCTCTCCCACAGTCTCTCCACAAGATGCATCCTCAGTGTCCTGCCAGGCAAACACCCAGAACAAGGATTTCTAGCATTTGGGGTTGTGGTGCAGGGAAGTACAGCCTTGGATGTGGTTAATGTTGGTCAAACCAAAACTATTTTAACATTTTCACTTAAGCTTACCACTGGCATTTGCAGAATATTTGACTGGCTTTCCTTGCTGCTTCTGGTGGAGCTCATTGAGCTCACAGTCCGCTTCAGTATGGGGAATGATGTCTGGGACTCCTGGAGGTGGGTAGGAGGTGACTGCCCCTCTGTCCCAGCAGCCTCCTGCTGCCAGTGGACAGATGACATCGAGGAGCCTCGATGGCTGTCTCATGTGGAACGGGGTCCCTCTGTGCAGCGGGCAAGGGCACGCTGGGCGCCGCGGCAGTTCTGGGCCTATCCTGCTGCTGGAAAGCCCGGCACAACCGTTCCCAGCACAGGCGCTTCCCGCTCAGGCAGCTTATACCCCTGGCCCTCTGCACCATTTGTGCTTGTCTTGTCCCATTTGCCTAGCTGCCCAGAAGACCCCTCTAGACCCCTCTTTCTAAACCTATTGCCATTTAAAGCTTGTGGTCCTGGGTAGATTTATTGCATGGGCTTTATTTTCTCATTCTGCAACTCTGCTCCCAGCAATGAATCATTGCTGGTTTATGACCCATCCGTGAGGCTCCAAGTCAGAGCTGGTAAATCTGCAAATTGTGCCTGACGACAGCCCTGTGACGTGGCTGTTCTTGGTGACAGGGACAAACGTCCTGAGTTAGTGGCACTTCAGGCAGAGCCTCCCCGCATGACTCCATGGAGCCGACCGCGTCTGCCCTACAGCCTCCCACATCCCCCAGCTGCCGCAGCCACTGCAGAACCGTCTGTCCCTTACAGGGACCTCCACCAGTTTGTGCCACCATGTAGACTCTGAACTTCCGTGGATTTCTATCCCAGGACCACACAACTCTGGAGAGGCTGCCTGAGGTGGAGGTTTGAGCTCTTTTTCTTCTATAGCCTCCTATTCATCTTCTGGTGACACTATTAAGTGGTAGGTCCAGTCTCTCCTATAGCTCAGAGCATAGCCTATGACTCAGGACCTCGATGATTTTCATCCTTTGCATGAAGCATTTCTGTACATCTGAGAAGGGCAAAAGATAAAGTCTAGAATTAACTCATGGGAGATGATAGCACTGGGTCTTACCCAAGCAGACCTGACAAGAGGACAAGGTTTAGCAACACATGTAGTGAGTGCAGGGAGCAAATCTTTGGGAGAGGCTGCAAGATCTTGCTGCTCAAAGCAGCCTGAAAACTGAGTCTGGGAGACACCTAGATATACCCGAGCCAGGCATTCCCAAGAGCCCCTGGGCAGGAGAGGCTCCTGTAGAGGTTAAGCCTGGCAGCCTTGCATGTGGAGGAAGGAAGAGCAGGGTGTCCAGATCACATCTTGCCTGGGCTTATGTCCACTGTTGGTGAGTACGGGCAGCACTGGTGTCCTCAGCACGGTCCTGAGCGGGGGCAGGCACAGTGTCCTTCTGGTGCCACCGTGCCCAGGGGCTCCTGGCCCAAAGGGCACCATCGCGACCAGCTCGTGTGCCTGCAGAAAGGCTGGACATCCCAGGCTCCCTGCCCATGGTGTCTGCAGTGGCTCTGGGCCCGTCTTTTTGTGCCAGGCTCTTCTGTCATGACAGGGAAGCTGAAGCAAGTGTGAGGCTGGGGGAGACAGCCAAGAAAGAGGTGTATCTCCATGTTTCCTCCAACACAGACTCATTTCAGACCAGAAAACCTAAAGCGACTCTCTCCCTGACCCATCCTCAAAGCTCCTTCTCCCCTCTGACTCCTTAAGCAGTTGTAAAAGAAGCCCCCCCAGCTCCAGCATCTTCCCAGCGTTTTTCCAGGGCGGCTCTGAGTGATGAGGAGGAGGCTGAAGGGAGGCAGGTTTGTGCTGTCTTCTCCGTGCCCTGCCCCATCCCGCTGCTTCCCGCCCTGCCCACGCTGGGGAATGAACCGTGATACCGAAAGGGATGGTGAGAGCTATAAAAACAGCAACAGCTGCAGCCCACAAGCATGTGATAAGATCGAAATCAGCTTTCAGAGCAGCGCTGACTGAATCTGCCATCAATAACCATGGAAGCAATTCCCATACTTGCAAAACAAAGAGGCTTTTCACCCTCTCCTCCCTGCCTGCTGCCCTCTGCAGAGCGCAGCGCTTCGGGAAGAATTGTTAATAAACACATCTCCCTGGAAATTTACAGCGCAGTACGTTCTGCAAAGCAGCAATCCAGCCTAGCAACGTCTCCCGGCGGAAAAGCGGGACCACACAGGCAGTGGGAGCGCAACACCGGAACAAGGCTCGCTCCGAGTGCTGCGAAAATCCTGATGTACGGGAGATTAACTGGCGCAACGTATGACGTCATTGGAGAGCAAGCCTCAAAACTGCTGCTCTGGGTTAAAGAAATACTCATTTTTTGCAGTGCCACAAACGGCAGCAGGGGAATGGAACAGCCCCAGTTTCCTCGGGACCAGAAGGCCCCTCTGTGTCCACAGCGAGGCTGCTGCAGGGCGCTGGGGATGTCCCAGCAGCCAGCACCAGTGCAGCCATGGAACACAGGGAGCTGGGGGAAGCTCCAGCACCAACCGCTCATCACAAGCAAGGAGACTTGTAGCTCCTGGTCCCCTTAAAGCATCTGCTTAAAAATAGCTACATTGGAAGGACCATCCCGGCAGCTCCTATTCAGTGTGGCCCTGCAGCGCCCATGTCACTGAGTGCCCTGGGGCATCCAAATCACCTGTAAAGGCAGTCGGACGCCCTGCGCATCAGCGCGGTCAAGGCTGGCCAAGCAGAGGAGCATGAGACGCCCTCGCTGTCAGTATGCAGCGCTGGGGCGATGGCAGAGCAAGTCGGAGGTGATCTCAGTGCCTTGCAATGTGCAGCTCAGCTTCAAGACCTTCCTCCAGAGCCAGGCTGAGACCCCAGGCAGCAGCAGACCGAGTGGCCCAGGAAGCAGAGAAGCGGCAGCGCTGCTGCAACGCGGGGCCCAACTGGGCCAGGGCGGTTCTCCTGCGCAGGCATCAGCTCTGCAGCCACTGCCCCCGCACTGGCCGGTCCCCGCAGGGTTGGTGGAGCCAACCCAGTCTGGGGGTCCACACGGCTGCTCCAGCCGCGGGCCGGGTGACAGGGAGCACAGAGCAATGGGAAGACCCCGGGAAAGGCCCTGCACGTCCATCATGGAGGTGCTGCTGGAGCAGCGCTGGTGCTGCCCCGTCAGCTCCGTCCGAGTGGCTGGTTTCTGGAGTGCTAAAGCTCTGCAGAGAGCGGAGGGCAGAGGAGGACTTCCCGGGGTGCTGATCCTTCTTTTCCCAGGACACCAAGTGCCCTATGGGGCAACCTTTGCCACTCCTTCCAGTGTCCTGCGCACGGAGAGGAGGGATTTCTGCACAGCACCGTGCCCAGCTCCAACCCTGGGCCAGCCCCACTGCTCCTGGGCATCCAGGCACAGGGCAAGGCGGGTTGGAGACCTCTGCGAGGGCCCTGTCTGGCCTGGGCACCACAGGAACCTGGGGGTGGCCAGTGAAACATCGCAATGGGCTCTGTGAGCTCGGCCCTCCCATATGGCCAGCGCGGAGCACTGCACGGGGAACCGTCCTAAGCGAGACGAGCCTCTGCAACCCCCTCAGCCCTTCTGCAAACCCCTGGGCCCCTCTGCAAGCCCCCAGGCACCTCTGCAAGCCCCTGGGCCCCTCTGCAACCCTCTGGGCCCCTCTGCAAACCCCTGGGCACCTCTGCACATTGCTTGCCCCCCTGCATGTTCCTCCTCCTTGCACACATTACTCAACCCCTCATGCACTGCTATTGCATAGTGAGTGCTCAGTGAAATAAACCTAATTTGGAATTTAAACATATTTTCTTAATCTGAAAATAAGAGTCCTGCAGTCAATAACCAGCAAAGTCCCCAAGGGCTCTTACTGCAGAGGAAGAATCAAGCCATTGCTATGCTAACAAGTGTATTAGCTAATGAAAACAGTATTTAAAATAATCACAATATTTCTTTATTTGCATGTAAAGATGACATAATAAAAGATAATTAGCAGCATGCGAAGCAGTTCTACTACTCAATTTTCTCAGTTTAGATAATTAATTATCTTAGTAAAATGCATCATTATGGCTAATTTTAGAAAAATCTAGCAGCTGCAAGGTCATAGTGGGAACAATTTCAATTTGTAATTGGAAGAAACATGAAAGTGAGTCAGATAATCTTTTATTAGATAATAATAATGAATCAGACAGGCACATAATATTAAGTACTTTAAGAGGCAGAAAATGCACTGAATCATTTAATAATGTCATCAAACAAGCATCAGGCAGGGGCTGGCAGGGGCGCTTGTGGAGCCTGGCCTCGTCCCCAGGCCTCCTGCGGAGATGGCACCCACCGCCTGCCGGGTCTCCTCGTGCAACATCCCTGCAGGTGACCGACGAGCACCAGCCTCGATGGGTGGCCAAGGGCTCCAGCTGGAAGGGAGACTGCACTGCAGACAGGTCGGCACCCATGACAGGGGTGGGCTCTGTCTGAGGCCTGAAACCCAACAGCATTGGATGCAGGCAGGGATTTTGTCATGTGCCTTCTCATGAATGCTTGGAAAAGCCTCAGGAATGGGCCTGAAGGAGGCCCTGGAGGGACACTGGTCCAGGGTCTCCTTGAGGAGAGCAGGAGGTGCAGAGGCTGGTCTGCACTGCCCGACTGGGTTGGTGCCGTGTGGCCAGCAGCTCAGCCCTGTCTGCAGCCATTGGGGACATGCGCAGGTTGGTGGCGGTAAACCTGGTGTTGAAGGACCTGCCCACTGCTCCTTCGGAGTGGCCCTGCTTGGGCAAGGAGGGCTGATGTGGAACCGTCTGCCCGGGGTGTGTAGGACCTCCTCTGCCTAGGACAACCCGTGAGGAGGCACCTGCTGAGAGCCCATCGCAGCTCCCGGACCTCCCTGAACTTGGGCACTTGGGTTCTCCAGCCAGGGCTCCACGTACAATCTGCGCTGAGGGATGTGTCAGTTTGGGGCTTTTGCAGCTGGAAAAACCTTCCAGCCCTCTAAGCAGAAAGCTTCCAGCACGGCAGCTTTAATAGCTTGAAAAGGAAAATGTAACTCAAGGCGCTGGAAAACCCAAACCTGCAATGTGCGCAGAACAGGACGGCCGCAGCCAGTCAGGGCACGCGGAAGGAGCATCGCTCGGCTCCCAGCAAAACCCAGCAGCATTAGGAGCTCTGACTCGCTGCAGGGAGAGCTGAAACGCCCCAGGCCTTCCCTATACACTGTATGTGCTCCCTGCCGCAGTGCCAGCAACCCTGCCGTGAGCTGTGCAAGCTGCGAGCGGGCAGTCAAGCCTCGGGTCCCAGCATGCAGCCTGCTGGACATCCTCAGCCACCGAGGGTCTCCTGGGGACACCCTGGTGGTGCTGCCCCTTTCCAGGCCGGGCTTGTCACCCGCGCAGCCCTGCCAGGTCCCGGCCCTGCCCTGCAGAGCTGCCCCTGTGCTCCCGCTCTCCCACACAGCCAGTTCTGAGCTGCATTTCACAACGGCCTAAACTGCCTCCTGACACAGGAAACATGGAATAGTCTGGGGCAGAACGTGGGTGAGAGCTGCAGGGATGAGTGGGTGCATTGTTCTGGCGCTGCCGGTGGTGCCGGCACTCCAGAACTCCAGAAGACAACGTCCCGGAGGCCCTGGCAAGGTTCAGACAACCTTGGCAGCTGCAGCACCGTCCCTTTGGATCCAACTGTGCTTCCACTGATGCCCGCCCCAGGCATGTGAAGAGCAAGGTGAATTCTTGGTGTGGCTTCTTGGCAAAGGTCTCTTGCAAAGGTGAAGGTTGATGGCTGAGGAGCAGAAGAAACTGCTGGAGCCCTTCTGGCTCCTGCCGGAGACCTGAGCCAGGGACACCCATAGCGCTGTGTGAGAAGAGATAACCCCTACTCCTGGATCCCGAAGGCCTGCGCAAAGGCAAATCTGTGCAAACCTCTGCCCACAGCTGCCTCAAAGGGCAATAGTTTGGCAAAAAAGCCCCACACGCTTCTCCAGCAGGAGGGCTTTCTGCCTTGGCAGCACCATCACTTCAATGGCACCCAGCAAAGGGCAGAGCCTCGTGTTCCCTTTCTAGCAGCATGGACAGGGTCGTGGACAGGGCAGATGAGCCCCCAAGTCCCAGCCGCCCCTAGAAGCACCAGTGGCGCAGGACTGCCCAGAGAGCAGGAACTGCTGGCAGCACACGGGGAAGCGGGAGCGCAGGGTGAAGGAGAGGGCCTGTGCCCCCGCACTGGGGATGGACAGATGCTCTGCAGAGCCCTTCTCCAGTGAGGAGAGGTTGGCGGGAGCAAGGGGATCTGTTGGAGCGAGGAGCAGCGCTGAGGGCAGCCGGTGTCCCAATGCTTGAGGCGCAGCCCTGCGGCCAGCAGGGCCCACGTGGAGGTCACCTCCATCCTGGGGCTGCTGTGCAGAGAGAGGAGGAGGAAGGGAGGGAGGCAGCGGTTCCTGGAGTGGAGAGGAAAAGCCATTAGGGAAACACAGTGATGAACGTGGGGGAGAGACAGGGAGCCATTGTGGCAGGAAATGGACACAGAAAACCCTGTGAAGCAGTGACATCACGGTGGCGGACACAGCAGTACTCGTGGGAGCACCACAACTCACCCCGCTCTGGGTACGTGGACGCTTTTGGGGCGGGAGGTAGAGTGGGAATGGGCCACCAGTAGCGCCATGAGCACCCAACCTCTTGCCGGGAGCCCAGCAAGGCCTGCATGTAGCCCTGGCACCCATAGACGGCGCCATTCAACACCCATCTATGAGCTGGTGTAAAGCAGGGAACCACATGAGCAAAGGACCAGGATTTTAAGCAGGAAAAGGGAGAAAACATGATGTAGTGTCTGCTAAGGTTACAGAGTTGCCAAAGAAGGAAAATTGCCTCCCCGACTTCCCAGAGGCCCTGATGGAAGCGATGGGCTGAGGGTTGAGGTGGGGAAGAATGGAATGGGGAGGTGTCACAGCCAGGGGAGATGCTGCTGCGTGGGCACAGGCAGGACGTGGGGCAAGAGCTCCCCATGGAGCTCATCCTGGCTGCGCTGGCCATGATGCCCCAGGACGAGCGCCCTCAGGCCGAGCTCCCCCCAGGCTCAGCTGGTGCCCTTTTCCCAAGGGAATGTCAGGGGGTGCGCGTGTTGCCAGGCAACATGGCCCGCCCGCCACCGGGCTTGTTGCCGCGGCGACCGTGTCCCAGCAGCCCCCGCGCAGGAGCCGTTCTCACCGCTGGCTGCCTCGGGAAGAGCAGGAACGGCCGGATTTCCCTCTGCCCTCTGTTATTATCCCCACTTCTTCCTAAGCAGCAGTAGTGCTGGCTTGATTCCATGTCCCCTCAGCTGGCTCTGTGTGCGGTGACGGTTTCTGTGTCGTTTCCCGGGTCCAAGCGGTGGTAGATGGCAGTGTAAGCTGGTGAATGGGTGTATTGACTGTGGGAGGCGCAGGATGGAGAGAAAAGGGGCTCTATGGGAGCCAGGAGTGGCATTACCGGTTCTCCTGGCCTTCTGGATGGTGCCTGCAAGGAAAGGGCAGATGGCTTGGGATGTCGGGAACACCACACGTCCCAGCGCCTGCAGCAGAGCTCCCCAGGCTGCTGCCTCCTTTGCGGCTTGCCCTTTGCATTCAGCAGGGCATTTCTGCTTCCTACCCTCTTACTCCGGAGCGGGACATTGGGCTCTTCAAAAAGCAGAAACCTGCCCCCATTTCAGCCCCTGGCCAGGTACATCCATGCGGCAGTGATGCCCATGATGGGGCCGGGCGGCCAGGCGGGCGCCACGAGGCAGCATGGCAGCCCCGGGGCAGCATTGCGGCCTCGTCCCGAGGGCTCCGGCAGCTCCATCCTGAGGGCTCCGTCCTGAACTGCCAGCCGCCCCAGAGTTGCCGACTCCGAAACACCTGCTCAGGCTTGGCACCTTCACTTGTGTTTCCTTCGAGCTCCTGGATCCAAGGCTGGACTGCCGGGGCTGAGCAGATCAATCCCGTGCGCAAGATGCTTCCCATTTGCCCAAGGTCCAGTGAGGAACAGACAGTTGCACCCACAGGCCCATGAACAAGGCTTGCAGCCTCCCAAAGCGCTTTGCTCACTCTGGAGTGCTTCTCGACACCCCCTTTCTGAAGGCCCAGTCTGGAGGGAGCTCTCAGCACTGCTCATGGGGGAGGATGCGTCAAAGCCACCTCCCTTCGCGCAGCAAAACTGGCGGAGAGCTTTGAAGCCGATACCCAGCCCCAGGTTAAACGCGGATTTCATCAGTGCTGGTGCTGGCTGCACTGCAGATCGAGCGCTTGTTGGGAGCAGTTGGGACCATCGGGTAAGCTGCTTCCAAAACCACCTGAATTTCAGTGCAGCCAGATGCACATTCACATCTCCAGGAACAACAACTGTAGGAAACTTTGGACCAAAACCTCTCTTAGGAGAACAACAGTGAAGGAAAAATTTTTTCAAGCCTGTCCTGGCGCACGGGGTTCTTCCTCCACAGGACCCTGCTCCTGCTCTACTGAACTTGGGGAGGTTCCTCTCTGCCGTTTTCCCCAGTCTGTCCAGGCACGGTCATCTACTGCTCTCAGTCTGCCCCTTGGATGCTCATTGCAAACAGCTGGCAAAAGAGTTTTCGTGTTGCCACTTCCGAGGTTTTGGGAAGGGCCATTTTGGTATTTCGCTCCAGCTCTTAAATAAATCCATAGGGGATTCATGAAAGGGCAAATTCCTCAAGGCCACCCTGCCTATTGAGGGCTGCTGTTTGTGTGATGCTTCACTTAGGAGCAGGGCACGGCCAGGCAAGAGCCCCCACTCTAGTTGGTTGGTCAACAAGCACTGCAGCCCTGGTTCCAGGGTGGATCTGGCACCGCCACGGCACTGCCATTTGCCAGGGCAGTTCTGACCATGGCTGACTGGCACCGCTTTGACTCCCCATTCTGATCCTGATGGAGCAGTGATGAAACCTACTTTGTACCCAGGAAGCTTTTGCTAATTCTGAGGCGTTCCTGTTACCGCACACACTGCCAGGACGAGGGCTCTTCTCTGCAGAGCTGCCATAACCTGGTCTCTCAGCAGGTGACTTCTGCCCCCAGCCACACAACTGAGATGTCAAATTCTCAATGTGCACGAAAACTAAAAGCCGCCTCTGGAGTATTAACAAACAAAACGCAGGGCAGGATTCTGCTCCCTGTTCTAACAGGACCGTGGTCCTGGATCAGCTTCCCCAGACCTGGTAGCAACGCAAATGGAAGGGCCAGTGGAGGAGCACATGGGCCTGCACCACTGACAGTGAGCACGGCAAGGATGTCTGCGCGCACGAGCCCCTGCACCGAGGGGACGCTCCCTCCTCTGCCCACTCTGGAGCCATGGCTGATTTCTGCAGGACAGGGTGCAAACTTGTCATGTCGGACTGCAGTTTCCTTGGAAAACTTCTATCTTGTTTGAGAATTTCGATCAAAAAGAACTGGGAACTATTAAGAACTGATAAGTACAAAGTTATTAGATAAGAATCTTTAAAATTTATTGGACTAACTGTGTTACATTCAATATTTGATGTGTTTCTCCTGGACAAAGAATTGGCATAAATACAAACAAGCCTTTGTGTGCCTTCCCTAAACAAATAAGAGAGAAAATACTAGAGACAAGAGAACATAGTTCACATCTTCATATTTACATTTTGCCTTTACTTTACAACTTAGTGCCAGGAATATTTACAGAAAAATACAATAAGAACAAAAAGATTATGTCTTGGCAACATACAGAAATTCATACAAATTGTACATGATTCGAAGCACATGATATCTGGCATCCTCATCTCAAATTGCTCCTGCTAAAATCCATGTGGAAAATGTCTCTGTGTTTCCCTTCAGAGACATCACTGGGTTTCGCGCTCACAGAATCACAGCCACCCTCTCCTGTTAGACCGGAGCTCGGCCCTGCTGTCCTCATGGGCCAGGCAGAGCCCACGGGACGCACAGCAGGATGCGCCGCCAGCAGCCACCTTGGCCCCGCACGTGGTGCCAGTTTGGAGGCACCCTATTCTCCATGGAGCCACTCTGCGTTTGCTGTAAATCTGCAAAGCCTCTTTTAGAGCACCTTTAAAAAGATGCTCTCCAAAAACAGTGTCTTTACTAAGGTACTAAAATTTCTGTAATTTCAAGACTGTGTTTAACAAGGTGACAATGCTACTCCCCTGCCATGATCTAATGCACCAGTCAAGGGATGCTGTCATTGGAAACAGAATTATGAACCCAAACAGAATGTCCTCAGTATGTAAAAAGAGAAAGTCTCAATTTAGTTATGCAATATTTGTAACTCAGATTCTGTAGCACTATGTTATGTGCCGAAGTCTAGACCACTATCACACGACACACAAAGAACGTGGTCAACATTCATCATCTTGGATGAATGAGAACGCAAAAACAAGCCACGCAAGCTGCAATATTGAAAATTCAATATAGTCAGACTGTGATACAGAGAAAAAAAAGGAAAAAAAAATTAAAAAACAGAATCTGCATTCTTGAATTCTTGACTGCAAAGCGTTCTTGTGGTCATGACCAAGAAATCTCTTACTTGCTCTAATCCTTCTCGGAAACAGCTCAAGGTTGTGTCTCAGGCCTGCCAAAGCCAGAAGAGTTTGGCTGCTGCCTTTGCCAGGACGAGGACTTCGACCTGCACCCACATATCCCACCCTATTGCCAACATCTCCGCACGCTGAGGACGTGGGCGCCCTCACCGCACCCTCACCTGAACCACGCGGGATGGTAGCTCATCTCACAATCACCACTGTTTTGTACTGAACGGTGACCACTCACCCACCTACACAGCGAAACAGCACAGCTAACGGACAGGCCACACCGCTAATGTGCAGCATGTTACAGAGCTGACTTTAAAAACCAAATTAAGGCTACATTAAGTGAGGCATAAAGCTCTATTCCTCACCTCAGGCTATGGACAGACATAGCAACAGCGTGCACAGCAGTTAACTTCTTTCGAAATTTCTGAGAAGTTGCATTATTTTCATTATTACTATTCAAGTGGGTGTCTTATCTATGTTTTAGATGAAATATGGAAATACACCTAAGAACTATTCTTCATCCAAGCGTAGGACTTTCTAAAAAGTAAAATTTCCAGGCAATCTGTGTGGCTACCATGGACTTCACAGAAAATATCCAGGGTTGCTCTCAGTACAGATGCTTTTATGATACAGACTTTATATCTGAATACCTGAAAGAAGTATCTTTTGCTGCTCGTTAGTACATAAACCAATGATTTTGCATATAACATATGCACTCCTAGCTACGGTATGTGTTAAGTTATTGAACAAGTGCAGACACTTGATTGCTCAGTATGTTTATTTTCGTTACACATGCATCAAACATGCCTTTTAGATCGGTGAACTAAAGTGCTTTGGTCATTAGTCGGATCCAATAGCTACACAGAAACTGGGTAAATTTAGTGTCTGTGCATTAAGTTGCCATTGGCAAGAGTTTTGCAGGGGAGCAAAGCTGCGTACGTTGCCCTTCCCAGCGCTGCCAACGTGCCCCAGAGCGACTCGCAGCCACCTCTGTCGTGTGAGCCCCGGGTGCCACATAAGCACGGGCCAGCCATCATGCTCACCCTGACACTGCTTTTTCTTACGTGGCTTTGTTTCCCCACTTGGGATTCATCTGGATGAAAACCCGGAGCTCCCGAGTTGCTTGCGGTGCCTTTGCTTGTCCCCTGTGACAAGCCCCTTTACCTCTAAAACCCCTCTGGTCACATCCTGCAAGTCCTTTCGCTCAGATTTGTAGGGACTTGTGTTTCTATTAATTCTTTGTGAAAAAAAAAACACAAAAAGATAGGAGCAGTGTACCCATCTGGTAGGTTAGTTGCAATGAGACAATTAAGACAATTAACTCAGAGCTGTTGCAAAAAGTAACTCAGAAGTATCAAAATTAAATGAGTGTCTGGTGTTACTGTGACTCCTGTTAAAAAACCTCTGTAAACGCTTCCTCCTCTCTGACAAGTTCCCCCAACTCCTCCTTACACCCAAATTACTCCATTGCCTACTGACCGCAAGGGGAGAAACACGTTCCCACCATGGATCCCACACTGGGAGCAGAGCCAGGAGCAGCCAGGGCTGATGCCTGGCCTTGCAGTGCCTCACGAGCAAAGATCCTGGGAGCAAAGCCAGCACTGGGGATGCCCTTCGTGCTACATCTGGAGTTGCAAAAAGCTTCCTCCCCCCCGCCCCCACATTCTTTGGTCCTGTGAAAAGTGGTCTGAAAGAAAGAAGCCCTCACCCTTCATCTCTTTACTTTTTTAAAAGCAATTTCTGCATCCTCATTTCAAGGAGACACTCCTGAGGGGCAGCTGGTGGACACGGGCCCTGCAGAGGAAGCCGAGAGCACAAGCGGGGACCTGCCAGCGACCAACGAGCAGGAAACCCTCCCTGGCCCTCGGCCCTGGCACGAAAGCCAACAGCTCCTCTGTCCACCTGAGCGCAGCGCAGGGAAGAGCAGCGGCGCGGAGGGAACTTGACCCGGGCAAATAGGGACCCACCGCTGCCAAGAGCGAGAAACACGGCAGCTCCAAACTTGTCTTCTGCTGGATTACAGCTCCCAGCAGGCTTCCCTGGGATAGCAACTTAATGGAAGAAAGAAGAGCTCTTGAATTGTTTTCAAATTGTTTTAGTCCATTTAATAGGAGCTTCTGAAAAGTGCTGCAGAAGCTACAAAACTGCTTATGCTATAAATATCAAGCAGGCGGCAGCCCTAGAATCTCAGATTTCAGTCCAGGGGAAGGAAAGCAAGTGATGTTTACACTTCTTATGGAAACTGTGAGTAGGTGACACAGACACTTCCAAATAATTTAACTAGTTGCTTAAAAAAAAAAAACAAACAAACAAAAAAACCAAACAACTAAAATTAAAGTGACATTTTGCAACAGACCTGAAAGTCATGACCTGGTGTATACGGAACCAAGTACACTTATCTAGTAAAAACTTATTCTTGAAAGTCAGGTAATTTCAGCTGTTGTGTTTATTCGCAGTGCGACAGAAAGCTTGGATGCAGATGGAATCACTCCCTGCCATGGAGGGAACTGTAAATCCCGCATCTTGGCTCTGAATATCACGACCTGATGTTTCTGAGCAATTCTCCTCCTCTCCCTCTTGGTTCACAACTCTGCTGCAGGTGGCGGAGGAGGTTCTTGCTGAGGGGGGTTCTCCCGCGCCCTCGTGGCCGCGGGCTCACACGCGCCTCCACGGCAGCCTGCGAGCAGAGACCCCGTTCCACTCTCCGTTAACGAACCGCTGCAGCGAGATGGCTGAAGGCAGGCTCGTATGCGTCCCATTTCCCATTGTTACACACAGAGATGTTTCGGGTTTTGACTGCGTTCTCCCAGAACGAGACACTATTCCTAATTAGTGTGGAGGAGATGATTCAGTGGAGAGATTAAGTCGCCAGCATCCAGGAAGACTGGAATGAAGTAATCTTTGGAGGGCGGGTGAATTAAGCCAGGATCCCAACTGCTAGGTTTGGATTCACTCCTTGTTGCTCCCACATGGTATCTGCTGACCTGTGCTAGAATACGATTCCTGAATTCTGGAGGGCTGAAGAAATTTGTCGTCATTGTTTAACTGTTTTCATTACTGTAGCCACCAAGCTCTGATCTAGTTGTCCTGCGGGGATAACGGCCTTAGGGGTGGCAGTTCTTGAGCCCAACCTCCTGGAAAAGCGAGGTATAAAATTCCGGCTCCAGCTGCCTGTTCCGGTATTTATTGACAATGTCTGCGATTTTCTGTTTTCGGCGGACATGGGGGGGGTTGTAGGAATCACTCTCCAACCTCTTCCTCCTACAAATATTTATTACCGTCTGCCGCACTAAAAAACCTAGGAGGAAAAAAAAAGAAGAATCGAGGTTAAATACATCCAGTTAATCCCTCTTTGCTGGTTTTACAGCAGCAAGATGCTGTGAGTTCAATCCCCAGCAGAATCTAGGGAAAAATGAGCAGCAGCACCAAATCAGGAACTTGTGTTCACAAGGAGTTAAGCAGATAATCACAGTCTCCACAACTGTGTTTTTTTTTTTTTTTTTTCCCCTCTCCCTCATTTTTTTTTCCTCTCTGAAACAGGAATAAGAAAGGAATGGAGTCAGCTGTACCCTGAATGGCCTGGAGGAGGATCTCTCTGCCATCCCAGAACCAGGGAAGCTCCCTGAGCACCAAGAGGGCCAACAGGCCTCCCAGCTCCCACTTGTCTGATGGGAAGGCGCCCGTATGGTCTGGGGCGACCCGACGTGAGGACCTGCAGTGCTCAGGCTGGCTCTGAGGCGGCACCAAGCAAGGGCAGGAGAGTCTTCAGAGCCCTGGTAACAGGGAAAAAAGGGTACATGCTGCAGGGATGACGGACCCACTCAACCTTTACATGGGGGAACAGGGAAAACTTCATGGGTTGTGGCTTGGAGCAGAGTTCTCCCTCCCTGTCACTGCTCTGCTGCTGCTTTTTGCCTTGCCGTAACCTGCACTGATATGTACGAGGGCAGAAAGCTCAGAATTGAAGCAGCCAACACATTTAGTCAGAGCTGGCAGTGGATTTTCTCCTCTTGCACTCTGAAATTAAATTTACATGCATCTTCGTAATAAAATATCCTCTAACCCTTTTGCTGTTTCCCAAGCAGAACAAATTATTTTCCTTATTTAGGCAACTTGATTCCTAACAGCAGGCAAACCGCATGTGCTGAGCTTGGAGAGAGGATGGATTTCAGTATGTTTTACTCCTGATGTCACGGAAAACAAGCAGAACAAGCCCAACAAAATGCACCTGATTCTTTTTCAGTACAGCCTGTTGTCACCAGCTGAATTCCCTGGTGTTATTTCAAAGCCCATCACCAAATAGAACGCACAAGATCAGAATCCAAAAGTCACCCCAGTAAGTCCCTCCAACATTAGCTTTATATTTATGAGGGAAGTATTCTGGTGTTTGCTTATTTGTTTCACTTTATTTTCTAAATTACTCTCATTGGAGTGAGATTTCTAGGAACTGAGGTGGTAACAGCACAGATCCCAAGGTAAAGACTCTAACCCCTGCAGGAGCCTCGTTAAAGCTTGGCGCTGCACACATCCTTCTGAACACGCGGCAACACTTGCCTGCACATTTGGTTAAAATGCTCATGAATACATTAAGGAAGATCCTCAGGGCCTGTAGCTTTCCACCACTATCCTGCTTCTAAAACGCAAGGATCGGACAGCAGATGCCACACGGTCCAGAAATTCAGCAGCACCCTCTGCTAGTCAAGTAACACAGAAGCATCTGGGGTCCTCAATCCTAAACATTAGGGTCCCATTCTTGATCTCTCTCTCTACTAGACAGCAGTCTCTTCCCTCCAGCCCCACAGCCCCAGCCTTCTCCCTGTGTTGCATTCCCTTTGGGATCCCCAGAGCTCTGATCTCCCAGCACAGCCCCGCGGCACGGAGCTGCTCCCTCTGCTGTTCCTGCTCCCGCACGTCTTTATTCTGCTCCATTGTGCCTGGCGACCCACTTCAGCAAAGAGCTCTTACTTTTCAGACATATCATTACCTGCACACTACAATCACAGGCCCTTTCCCTCACTCTGGTCTCCGTTAGACTGTTGGGATTATCGGGACTGCACTGCAGTGGCAGAAGTGGGGAGCTCACGGCGCCCACGCAGTGCAGGGAGCCTGGTCTCGGGCTGCCCTTTGGGGCGGGCGGCGAGGCAGGACCGGTGCCTGCAGTGTCCCGTGAGCAGAGCCGCCGGGAAGGCTCAGGGCAAGCCCCGAACCACCTCCCGGGGAAGAGGGCAGGGAAAAGAAGAACCAACCTGGTTCCTAAGAGCCTTCTGCTTACCGAGAGCTCGCCGGCTGACGATCATCCCATCCACCAGTGGGATCACCATGTTGAATTTCCCAGACACTCCTTGTAGTTTTATTCTGAATAAGCCAGTGTTTAAAGGATGGATGAAGATCACAGGGACTTCTTTCTCAGGAGTGGTAGATCTTAAGGGGGAGAAAAAAAAAAAAAAAAAGCATGGCTGTTAAATCACTTTTATAGTACCATTTCAATTAATGTCTGGATGAAAAATGGCCACTTTAAAATGTTTATGGATTTAAAAAAGAAGATTTGTGGCTAAACCAGCAGCACTCCTGCGTGCGTCCTCTGGACTTTAGGATAGTTATGTCAATTCTAATGTTTTTACGCTCTTCTATCACCACGGCATTTCCACGTTCTGAGGACAGCACTTCCCGCCTCAAGGTGACGCAGTATCAGCCACCTCACAGGGCAGTGAATCAGGACACAAAGTAAAAGCTGCACACTTGTTATTCCTCTATGTTTAAATCACAGTGACATGGAAAGTCCTTCTGCTTTTCCACTGGAAAAAAAAATCTGCTGAGGAAAATCATACGTCTTTCTTAACAAAACAGCAGGAAAAAGGAGAACAGCCATCTTACCTTAGGGAAGTGCTACTATTTGCTGTGGTTTCCACACCAGTGCTAGTTTCAGACACCAGATCGGGAAGGGGAAAGTTTTCTGAAAGAAAAAGATGCACAGAATGAAGTTTAACAAGGCTGGTTCGTTTTCCCCATGGTACCAGGGAGGATCCTTTCTGGCCCGTGAACCCGCAGGCCCCAGTGCTCCTAAACACTCACATCCCCACGCTGCCGCCATCGGGGCCGGCGTCAGAGGGCCTAGAGCTCACGGCTCATAGGCCCAATGGGTTAGGGGACGCTCTCCAGACACGCAAGTCCCTGCAGCCCCATGGTCCCATCTCTGGAGGGACTCTGAAAGGCAGTGAAAAGGCATGAAGAAGTTGGACTATTTCACACCCACATATAAAGCTTTCAAATTATTACTAACTTTCTTCCTATCTGCAAGGCCCAGCCACAGGATGGGTGTTCTGAACGCTGCTGCTCACACCTTCACTTACTCGGAGCTTCTCGAGGCAGCAACAATTTGCCCAAATCATCGTATCACTCCTTCAATCCAGTCTTTGCAGATCCTGAGCATTAACCTACCACCCTCTGCTCCTCTGCACTGTGACCAGTCCCCCATAACGAAGGTGCAGGGAGAACTAAGACCTCGGCTCCTGGGAGATGCCCCCCGCCTGCTCACGGCAGGGGCCCAGAGGGTGGCACCAACCACACACAAGCACAGCGCGGACGGCAGGGCAGCTCCAGCATCTCTTCCACAAAGGGAAGGCAGTGTAAGGCCTGGAAACCCACTCTGCCATGAGACGGAGGTGCCGGGTATACAGGAACCTTGGGCCTGGGCAGCGGGAGAGCATGGTGGATCCTGCACGTGCTCCGAGAGGAGGCAGTTCCCGGGACAAGCTCACAGCATGGGGGCGCCAGGCCCAGCTCTAGGGTCAGATTCAGCTGGACCACGAGCACAAAGGCAGAAACAAGAGCCAGCAGTCCCATTCCCTCTGGGCGGGGAGCCATTTTCAGGAGTCCTCCTCAAAGTCCTCCACCCTCAGTCCTGCTCTTAGGGACTCACTTGAGCGACAGGCCCAGGTCCCAGGGACCCCCACGGCACTGCGGGTAGCAGCAGGGCACAGTGTGCACGAGCAGTCAGGCACAGCCTGCCCGGCGAGCTGGCCTGGGTCCCCAGGAGGTGTGGGGTGCAGGCACCGCTCGGGTGACCCAGGTGCTGAGGGCACCCCAGCACCACGAGCAGCACCCTCTGACCTGCAGCGTGGACAAGAGAGGCTGTTAGCCTCGGTGTCACCCCCGTCCCTGGGCAGATCTTTGCAACGCGAGCTCTGTGTAAGCAGCACCTTGTGCCAGACCTCTGCAGGGAAGGAGGAAATTCAGACCCGGAGTTTACTGAAAGTTTTCTCTCTTTTCTCCCCCTCTTGGTTTCTTCCTACCAGAGTACCAGGAATAGAAATCAGAGACAGAAAAAAATGTATCTGTTACTGGCCAGTATTTTATATATTACTGGGCTAGGCCAGTACAGACACCCTGTCATATAAATCTAAACGTGGCCTAGAACCAACACACAAGAAACTCCTCAGGACAAAGGAATTCTCAAGACTGGAAGTGCCCACAGCCTGCACAATGGTGACCACGCAGTGGGAAAGCTGCATCCCTCCTCCAGGGCATCAAACCAAGAACGATGATTCCCTTGCACACAGAAGTTATTGTCCAAGATAAAACAAGTGACAGAAAAGTAATTTTTCTATAGAAAGAACAACTCTGTTCTGTGAGGATCTCACCTGGCGCGCACAACAGCCTCGTGCATCGAGCTTAAGGAGAAGATGTGCGAGATGCATGAGGACATTTCATACGTATGGTCAGAGCTTAGAGACTAAATGTTCAGTCCCACACGCTAGTGGTTCACCCACACCCCATGGATCATCATTTGAATGTCAAAGAACTACTTTAGAATCTTTAAGTGTCAGTTATAGAAATAATAAGAATTCAGCATTTTTTTAAAAACAGAAAAGGATCTGAGTTTATACTCTGTTTCCCATCTTTCGCCATATTAGTGAAAAATCAAAAGTTGCACTCACCGATATCATCGTAACGTTCAACCCAGACCACGTACACTTTGGTTTCAGGTCCCACTGGTGGAACGGTCCGGCCCTGAGGTGCCCTCTTGGATCGGGAAGTCGGACTGAGCTGTTTGGAGAGCACAGAAGAGGAGCAGTTGCCCAAGGGCGAGTGCAAGACGGGCACAGCAGGCACCTCCAGCACCCACCCCGTGACCTGGGGCTCCTCACTGTCACCACCTTCACTGGCGACCGCGATGGGAGAGCTGCAGCGGAGCTACCCAGTTAAAACCTGCTATTTGGGCCTCCCTGACACTAACATTCAATGCAAATTAGAGAAAAGCCTCTTATTTCTTTTAATATTGAAAGGAAGAGCAACTCTTTTTCCCTCCCTGGCTTTATTGTATATAACCAGCCACAATCAATTCCATAGCTGCAGGGGCCAGGGAACGCTACAGTGTTTCCATGCTACTGCTGCAGCCCCAGTGCCTCCACCAAGTTACCACTCCGAAAAATACTTTTATGAGAGCATTTTAAAATGCTCTAATTCCACTATTTCAGAGCAAATGTTCTCACTGCCCAAAATAATATAGCTTTTCTTGCTAACTTTCCCACCTGATAAAATTATTTAACCTGACTGGGGTGTTTTTCACCTTACACCATTTTGCCCCAGTTCTACTGCGTTGACACAAGCATTTGTTTTCTGCATCAACTTCAATAAAAATGCATCTAGGCAACTACAAACATCTAAATTACATTTGACGACTAACACAATATTTATCTTAAAAAAATCATTTTGTTACCATTCTCAAAGATCCTACGTCAGTAACAAAATGCACACTGGGAGAGAACTGTATTCAAGAAATATGTAGTTAAAATCCTTCATAAACCATTACAGAGTTCAAGATTTTCTGCTTCTGTAGATTTGCTACCACAGAAAATGAACTTCATGCTTGATCTTCAAGCATAACTGACACATCAGCAACTATTAAATGGGATTTTAAACTGGATAGATATGAAAAGCCTCCCAGTTTATCCATCCTACATCTCTAAGGCATGGACAATTTGTAAGGTTTTTTTTTTAAGGCATCATAACATTTTTCCTTCTTGCATTCCAAGATTTTAGCATGTCAATTTTTACAACTTTGCATATTTAAATTTTATATTCGATCAATGTAACCTTGCAGGCTCCTACTGCAGATGCAAATGCTGGCAAGACCTGAAGCTTCTGCTAGAGAGCAGTGGCCAGGAAAGGGCAGCTCCAAATAGTAAGAAACCAAATCCTGTGTCAGCAGAAAATGCTGTAGCATTGCCAGTGTTTCCTGAAAAAACACACACACATGTATATACACACACACATGTGAATGCCAGTTTTCAGGGCAAATTTTGTCTTACCCGCTGAGAGGGATTAAGATTGTCTGTATGATTGGGGAAGAGTTCAAGTGTCAGAGGTGGCTGCTTCAGTATCCCTGGCAGTAGATCCATGTTGGAGTCACTTTCTTGGTCAGAGACGTTGCTTTCCAATGAATCACCTGGAAGGCAAAAGAAAGGTAGATTTTGTCTTTTCTTCTGACCCAAAATCTAAGATATATCAAGATTTTGAAACAAAACATACTTGAATTTATCCAGAGTGCACGAGACTGGTAAAAAGGAGCTGGGAAGGAAAGTTTCTGAATGCTACAGAGCCACGGGAAAGCGAAAATATTAAAGTGTCTCAGTGGAGGATTTGCCCTTTATATACATATATATATATATACATATATATATATATGTATGTTTTCAAATTCATGTGCATTTCACTTATCCCAGCAACTAAAGCAAATGCTAGAGAATGGTCAATAGCACCAAATATTCACATGGAAAAAGCAGCTCCCATCCTCCAGAGGACACCACCTGCTACTCTATTTACACCATCCCGGCATTATCACAGTCGAGACCTGACCCAAGCCCAGGGTCCCAAGCAGGAGACCTCCTAGGAGCTCTCCTGCTTCCCGGGAAGCACCCGAGGCCACATGGACACAGTGCCCAGGGGCAGGCCGAGGTTTCGGCAAGGGACACCCGCCAGTTATCCCAGAAACCACCTGCTTTTGAACCACTCCAGATGGAGTTGGAAGAGGAGGGACTATATTGCATAGGGAATCTGAAACCAGACGCGATGTTTCTAAGAATATCATCTCCTCCTAGGTCTGGAGAACTTCCAAAGATTGGAGGGAAGCTCTTGCCCTGCTACGCAGCACACAGCAGGAGCGTGTCCTCGCGCGGTTGGGCTGCTCTGAGCTCACCGGCCGTCGCGGGCAGGTTCGAATCACGCTGCAGATCAGAGCCAGCTGCAGAGCCAACCTGAGGACCCAGCACACAGCATGATGGCCACACACACCTCAACACTCGGGCTGGGGCTGAGAAAACAAAGGGACACACCTTTGGAAGTGCTCCAGGGATTAGGGTACTCTAATTTCCACACTAGTAGTTTTCCAACAGGGATCTTGGTCTCCACGCTACTAGTTGACTTATTTACGTTCTGGTTCTCACCAAGGTCTCTTAACATTTTTAAACTTCTTTTGTTTTTGTTTGCTTTTTTTAAACAGTGTGCACACACAGCGAACTTACTTAGGGACTCCCCGGGCGACGGGACGACAAAGGCTATTTCTGTCAGGGCATCAGCATAATACAGCACTTTCTTCTGCCCATTGAAGATACTCGCCCCAACATCTTCTGAAATAACTAGATCATCTGAAAAGGAGACAAGAGCCAGGTTTAACTAAAAAGAAGTTTTAATTCTTATTTTATGCATTTTTTTCAGAATAAGACTTTCAAACATAAGGTCCGAACAATTAGAGGAAACACTTGAAAATGTTAAGGTTTCAGACAAGTCTCATTGCTAAAATGTATTCTCAAAAGTCTTCATTGGTATCTTAAAGAAGTCAGTACTCCAAATAGAAAAGAGGATCTTTTCCAAGAATAATCCCCTCAGACTGAGCAGTCCAACAAGCCTGCCCAACATGAGGAATCACCCAGTAGCTGTTTCCACCCCTTCCTTCCGACAGAGACATCCTCATCCAGCTGCTCAACATTAAATTTTCAAAGGCCTCTTGCATGTGTAACTGCAACTTGACACTGTTCTAGAACTGAAGGCAGGTTTTACAGATTCTCCTTTAGATGCTTAGAGAAAAGCCACCTCTTGTATCCAAGCTAGCCTAGGAAGCTCCTGCTTCCCAGCACCCACTTATCCGCCCATTGTGGTGACCTGAACAGCAGATGAGACCACACAGCCCAGCGGAGAATAGGCAGCTCGGCTCCACTGAGGACCTGCAAGTTAGCTACAGAAACCTCTCTCTTCCCTCCCTACTCCCCAGCCCAGGGAGAGCGAGGTCTTTCAGCTGAATTATTTCTCTGATCCAGCTCCAGCGGGGCCCTCAGCAGCAGCACCAGCAGGCAGTGACAGGGAGCAGTGGCCAGAGGCTGCTTGGCTAGCTCTGAAGCACCCCTCTATATCCCAAGCCCTCATCTTTCAGGAAGGAGGAGCCCAACCTCAGCCAAATTGCTTAAGAACTTCTTTGCTTCAAAGCCTACACATCTGCTTTTAACCCCCCGACCCCAATCAGACCTTGTTGGGGATTCTTCTACAGTCCTGAAATTAGTTTTTACCATCTGAGTCACCCACAAAGAGCAATTGCATTTAGTGAAACAGACAGGTTAAGGCACAGGCGAGATTCTGGAGGAAAATAAGGTGAGCAATCTTCACAAGGCTGCCCAAGCCTTCCTTAAATTACCCTTTCAGCCTTTTAGCCTTTGCCTGCTAGATCTGTGCTGCTGCTCTGGTATTGTACCCCAAGGAAAATGAAGTCACGCTCTGGGCATTCTGGAGCCCCACACGAGCTGTTCAGAGCCCATGTGTCTTTCTAACCTTGCCCAACAATTTCAAAGCTTCTTCTGCAGAATGTTGGTTTGGAAAGCCTTTAGTTGCCCTTGGGTATAGGTGAAGATTAGTGAGAGCATCCCTAAGGGCTGGCCCAAGGACAGCCCAGCAAGGGCTTCCCCACTGCTTGGGAAGCTGCAGACACAGCAGCTGCTAACAGTGTCACACCCGATCCGAGCTTAAACTCAGAGCTGTCAAACAGCATCACAGCAGCTGATCCAGCGTGTGTGAGGGCTTGCGTGGGCCACAAGAGAAGGGGACTACCATGAAAAGCCCTCTGGCCCTGGTTCATCGCTTCCAGACATGAACCACGCTGAAATCAAGGTGAGGACACGAGCACACTCTGTGGATAATCTGATTACGTTGTTTTCTCAGTGTAGAAACTACTTGACTTGCAGGTCACCACAGTGCAATGGCAGCATTACCCTGAAGATCATTTTGGTTGACAGAATAGGGAGAGGATAGTGCAAGACAAGTCCAAAAGAGAATTGCTTCAGTAGAAAAAAAAAAAAAGAGCAAATTAAGCAGGAGGGGAGGAGAGCCATGTGTGGGCTCCCAGCATCACGACCTACAAACACCAATTTGTTTACAATACTTGTAACCAAGCATGATGACCAGACTAACACATTTGTCAAGGCCTCTTTTTAACCTACTTACAGAACACTAAAAATCATAAAATATTTCAAAGTCCGACTGGCGCTACAGCAAACACAATGTGTGTTCCTGGTATCACCTTCATACAGGCTTTGGATTACAGATTAGATTCACTGAGACAGTTAAAAATATGGAATACAGGTGTTTGTTGCTGAGACTACCTCCTCTCAACAAGATGCACAGACATTTTATTGCTTTGATTTGCAATTTACTCTAATGCTTATATTTAAATATACTTTTCTAGTAAATGTACCTCAAAAATGTGCAAGCACTCAAAGAGGTACCCAGAAGAGTTAGTCAACTGTCTCCTAAAGGAGCCTAAACATTGTAGTTTAGGGTTACTATATTCACCATGTCTTACCTCGCTCAGATCCTTCTTCATCGCTGCAGCTGTTGATGGACCAGCTCGTGGAGACGTGTCCAGTCCAGCCCGGGTGCTTCCCCACGTCAACTGACCAGCCAAGAGACAGCAAGAACTCCAGGAAGTGAGGCTGAACGATTCTGGAAGACTCCATGTTCTTCAGGATCTGAAACAAAAAGCAGTAGCAAGGAATATACAGGAGACTCCAAGAAGAAGCTCTTCTTTATTTGTGTTTGTTTTAATTTTTCCCCACCCTTGCCACTGTGTCACCAGTTTGGTTTTGCTCAAATATACCCAAATCTGCAAGTCTGGACTCCAAACTCTCCGCTACAGCTAACTCCATGGACACCAAGCCCTGATGCCCAACATTCCCCATCCTGTCCAGCAATTCCCTATTCAATTAGATTGTCTCTTTTAGTCCTCATTGCTGAAGCTTGTAAAACACTTAATCACGCTGCTACAAATGGCAATTTTGAGATTTATCCAGTTATCAGGACTAAGACACAGAACTGCTCAGTGCAGAAAGCGCGTTAACATCTGGACAGATACCACTGCCACACTGCGGTAGCTTTTTAGGAGGATTTTAGGAGACAATCATCTCATCACTACTAACCTGTACATGATATCCAAAGACTAAGAGATCAGACCTCAGAGCTCAATTAGATTAAATTATTATTTATTATTAATGAGATTAAATTATGAAGTAGACTTTGCAAAGGTTTGAGGGCAGGACTGAACATGCACTTTAATCAAATGACACACTGTGCTCTTCCTTTTCAATCTTAGTCTCATTTCTGCAAGGCCTGGGGATGTTCCATCTCCACCTTCTACCCTGAATGCTACCACATCAGCAAGGGCACCAGTGATACTTGTTCTGAGAGCTGCCCCATTAGCTCGAGGAAAAGCACTCTGAAAAGGCACTGCTTGCACCCTGGGGCTGATGTAGCTGCACTCAGGTTAGAAAAGCTGTTCTAGACTGCGCAGCATCCAAACAAAACAGCTGTGGTCCCTGGGAAAGGAGTCAGATCCCCTTCTTCAGTCAAAATTAGGTGCTGAGTTAAGGTTGTGTGAACGGTCTCTCCCAAATGCACACTAAAAACCACGACAGCTGCAGGACCGGCAGCTTCCCCTGCTACAAGCAGAAACTGTGTTAGGATTTGGTTCCTCTATTCATCGCCCGCCATTGTTTACAACTACCCTGAGCAAGTAACATTATAAAAGGTCTTTATCGGACTCGATATTAATATTGAAAACAAAACACGACAGAAATAAGTCACAGCTCTTTTCAGTCATGGAAACAGTCTCCCTCTCTCACTCAGCTCAGGTCTGCAGAGATAGATATAAATAAATTATTAACTTGACTATACCACTGTGTCTTTGCACAATTAGAAACAAACTCAGGGTTCCTGCACAACAGGAACCACAGCACAGTGTCTAGGGACCTCCAATTCGGAGCATGTATTTTATACTATCAGCCAAAATATATCCAGAATCTCTCAAAGATGAAAGATTTTTAAATCCACAAGGCAAAATCCTCAAGTGCAGACTGTTAATTGGGTTCCCAAAGGCCAGTCAGCAGAACTTTATCATTTCTGCAAATAAATCTTGTCTGTCTAAACCCCTAAGAGCAAATAACACCAGGATGAAAAAAAAAGCAGCAGCTGGCTCAGCAAAACGTCAGCGTTCTGGCTGGGATGTGTCCATGCTCTGCGTACTGCCACACAGCTGGGCTTGGACACAGCAGGGCTGACCAGTTTCCCCAAACCTCTCTGCTGGAAAGCTCCTGAACAGCACGATCCCAGCTTCAGGAATTACCCTATTCCATTCAAAAGTGGAAGGTGCTGCTGTGTTCTGTGAACTGAATGTTGGCAACAAAATGAGGAGACACTCACTACAGTGAGTAAAATCTATCTTGTGCATTATACTATGAGAAATATGCATGAAATGAGAAGGCATTCCAGAAACTTGTCTTCTAATGAACCCTTAAGTCATCTTAACTTAGTGACTTTCCAGGTCACCATTTAAAGAAATCATGGCTTAGATTTGGACAAAT
Source organism: Crypturellus tataupa (assembly GCA_034781795.1). NCBI lineage: Eukaryota > Metazoa > Chordata > Aves > Tinamiformes > Tinamidae > Crypturellus > Crypturellus tataupa. The sequence continues at coordinate 381,327 of JAWLRI010000121.1, forward strand.
AACTCGATTAATCTAATCACATTTGAAAGCAAAAAGTATTATGTAAAGAGTTATAAAGCAATAATACTTTCTTGCAGAAAGTTTTTCAATTCATTAATGTGTTTTTAAAATAAGAATCAAAACAAGCTACTGAGACACTGCACATAGCTACAACAAACTGCAGTTTCTTTTTTTTAATCTGTAGCATGAAATACATAAAGACATTTAGAAATGCTGTGAGGGTTTGTTAAAGCTTTCTGTCTATCTATAAGGAAGAGTACAGAGTCACTTACTGCAGCTCACGTAGAAAATAAACAGAGCCCAAAATCCCACATTCCAGTACTCTGCTTAGTCACTGGGAATGCTGCTTTATTTACGCCAGGATTATTAGAAATGGACAGTACCTACTCATTAGCACCGACATTTCCACTTACTTCCTGGCTTGTTTTCTGGCCCGCCTTCATGTAGAAAATGAAGACTGTATCAAAAGGGCGACATGGCAATAAATCCAAGTAGCCAAGGTCATCAAAAAACCCAGGAAGAGCAGAGTCAAGTGCAATCAGGTGAGGAGGTAGACGACTGTTAGCGGGTTCCTGTTGAACAAGCAGAATTCAATAGTTAAAACCATGTTTTCTGTTTGATAACATTAAAAAATAATACACGGAAATAGTAACAAAATTCCCTTTTTTAAGCTTGAAGTAACACACATTTCTGAGGTAATATAATGCTGTTGCTGTAAGTTTGCAACACCAAATGCAACATGAGTTAAGAACTTGTATTTGTTTCATTCTACTATCGGTATTAAATAAGAAAATAGGTATTTTGCAAGTAAAACAATACTAACAGTTTGCTCAAAAGAACATTCCCCTCCTGCAGTAAAACAGACAGAGGTTTTAAGAATATTAAATTTTTACAGTCACGTCACAAGTAATTTGGTATTTATTAATAAAATTTATATAAAACTATATTTAAAATACTAAGTATTTTTAGACTTCTTGTTCTGGCAAAAGCTCCATTTTCTACTACTGTTGACGCCTTACGAAAGAAAAATGCAATAGATAAAACGGAGAATCCACAAGTACGATGTAGACTTTAAATTTAGGAATGCGGATTTGCCTCCACAAGCCATTATTTGACTTTAAAGAGTAAAAACTAGAGACTCTCTAAACTCTGCAGAGACCCATAGATGGTTACATACTAAAACCATCACTGCAAGGCCGCAGTCTGAGGCAGCACACTGAACCCTGCAGTATTTCAGAAATGCTACGGAAGGACCCTGAGCCCAGCCCAACTTGGAAGAATGATTTCCAGGATAAATACCTGAACGGTGACAGGAGCTTACGGATCTACTGCAAAGCTCCTTTTCAGAGCACGTTCAGCTCGAGGTTGAGTATTTCACCACCCAGATCCCAATCCTGGGAAACCTGGGAACTAAGCAGGCTGCAGCAGCCGCCAGAGCACTAACATCGCCCACCAGCTACCCACGAGTTCCCCTCTTTGGCCAGACTAGCTGTGTAACAGGACCATTGCAGAGCACTAGGAGGAGGAGGTCACCTTCAACGCCTCTAGTGAGAGAAACCCGAAGTGGGAGAGGAAGAGGCGGGCGGTCTGGAACTCCTGCGCAGCGGCTGGGGGCTTGCACTCCGTGACGGGGTCGGGGAAGCTTTTCTTGCACCACTCCTCTTCGCTTTTCTGATCTATGGAAGTCTCAAAAACTATCTGCTGGGCCATGCCATTCCTCAGCTTCTCATGCCGCTCCTCCAGCTGCAAGACACAGCGCAGACACGGAAAGCTGAGGGCACCGAGCCTGAGAGCGCCCTGAGAGCAGCTGCCCAGCACGAGCCAGGCGGCTTCCCAGGGCACTTGCAGGAAACCCTGCGAGTCTGAGGCAGGAACAGCCTCCCCTTTACAGGAACTACAGCACATTTGGCACCGTCAAACTAAAAAAAAAAAAAAGTCTACTCAGTGGTATTTCCCCAGAAGCAGCAGCAGCAAAATAACAAACCCCAGGTGTTAGGATCTGGAACCAAAGCTCTTGAGCAGTGGTCCTCAAGATCATGTTCTCAGCATCGCCAACTTCCATGGCTAGAGCGGGGATTTCAGCAGTTTGCAGGGTTTCTTGTTCCATCAAGATGGATTAGTAATGTATCTTACAGTAAGGAATTAATGTGTGATTCATGAACAGGCAAAAGAGGGAAGAGAAAATGAAGTCAAAGACTGGAAACCACTTACTTCCTCATTCACAATTTCATGTAAATCGGGAATGCTCAAGTCAGCTTTCACAAAGGGAATCTTGTCCACTTCCTCAGGGAATGGCCGGTGCTTCACACTGTATCTCAATCCAACATCATTTTTAGGAGCTGGCCGGGATTCTGGTACAAACGTCTGCCATTGAAAAAGGGGGATATTTTTACATCCCAAGCTTCGCCGTTAGAGAACACATTATTGCTATAAACGGCAAGTGTTCCCTTCCCCACTGTCACCACAAATTTACTAGTCTGTTATTGAGAGCTACAACCAAAATTATTCAAGAAAAGAAATAGTATATTTACATAAATAATAGTAATAATAATATTAAATAGTACATTTACAGTCTGTTTTTTAAACAGAAGATGCAGCTCTACTCATTTTGGTGGTTGCAGTCATGGAGTCTATGAACTCTGCCCACCACTGAACCTCTTAGCAGTTGCAAATCCCCCCAAAATGGCAAGCTCACAATCCCACACCTTGTCTACAGAATAAACCGCAATCTAAGTGTGTTTAGGGGGCCAGTAAACAACGACCTGAGAAGCCTTTATTGTAACTCTAGTTAAACTTTAACGATCCCTGCAAGTTAAGCAGAGAAATCCTGCGAGAGGAAAGCAGCCATGTCACGGAGCAGCAGGGAGACAGGCTGACGGAGCAAGGAAAAGGCTCCTCTCATCTATCTTAATACTTTAATATGTTAATTTTGACCTGGTTACTACATTATGTTCGAGATAGTTCTGTCAGAGTTGAAGCTGTCAAGGAGAGCAATAAAATAAGAATTGAGGTGTAGGTTTGCTTAAGGCCCAAGAAAGCAAGAAGAGAATTGGAATTGTATATCGAACTTCACCATCAAATACACTTCAAAATGAGCAAAACTCTAACACCGAGTTAGAGAATCCTTTAGGTTAGAAAGGATGTCCTAAAGCCATTGAGAAGGTCACCGGCCACGCACGACCCTCCACTGGCATGGGAGGCAACCCCTTGGGTTGAGAACATTGAGCAAAGCAGTTCGCTCAGGGCCAAGGCAGCCCCCAAGGCACTGAAGTCCAGTGTGTGCCCAAGCCCTGCTCTGCAGAGGCCACCTTTACCCCAGTGTTACAACAACAGCCGAGACCAACAGGCCCTTTTCCAACTACAGTCTGATTTTCCTTATTTTATGGAGAAAAACATGTGAAGAGTTGGAAGACAGAGAACGTTACAAACCAAGACATATTGATGATGCAGCTACTCCAATGAACAACTGCAATCAGAGGTTCTATTTGAAAGTGAGATAGTGTTTTTTCCTGTCCAGAGCCATTCCAGAATCCATGCTCTGATAAGAGGAAATTCTCTATGTGTCAGGCACTTCACAGCCAACTTCTTGCCCCAGGGCTTTGTGGCTTTGACAGCTGTTCTCTCTGCAGCCCCTCATACCTAAGGAAGAGGCTGTTCCCTCTGCTGCAGGCGCCTTGCCCGACCCCACCCCAGCATGGCGCTGCCATCAGCACCGCGACATTGGCACCTTGTCACGAATACACCCTCATCGCCCCACGATCCCAGGAGACGCTTTGAGAAGAAAGGAGATGTGCTTTCCCCATCTCAAGCAACACCTAGAAGTTAAGAAACTTTCACAACCTACATTGAATATGATCACAAGTCATAAAGAGTCACCAGAGATGTGTCACATTACCTACAGCTAAAGGCCCTGTGGCTCAGCCTTAATGTATAATCACCAGCTCTGCGGGGCTGTCTCACATTAGTGGAATTTCTGCTGAACATCTCTTAAGTTAAATTTCTTTATGGGCTTTGATAGAGACCTTTTGATTTGCTTTAGCTCCTCTTGGCAAAAGACAGAGTTGCTGCGCCCATGCAAATCTTCCAGATGTCCCACGGATCAAAATTGTGACAGACGGGAAAGACTCATCTGCAAAGAACATTAGGAAAAAAAATCAACTAATATGTTATCTTCTTATGTTGCAAACACTTTATTAAGCGATAATTTAATGTGGAAGAAACACAGTCTCTTCCACTCTTCCTCTTGACTCTTCCTCTGATCCTGCAGAGGCTCCTGGCAGGCAGCAAAGGATAATCTCCCTCCCTGTGGCAGAGAGTACCAGTCTGCTTCATTCTTGTCCATGCACAGACACCCATGCACACATACACCCAGACTAGCAGAGCAGCACCCCCAAACTACCCACTTAGGGACTTGCCCCAAAAGTGCTCTGATATACTTACACGTTACTGCTATTAATTGTGCAACATAAAGAGGATTTGTGAGCAAGTTCTGTACAGCAAAAAAACCTAATCTAATTTCAGGTTATAAGAGCTTTCCAGGATCCCTCAGTAATGCACTTAGTTGTGGCACGTGCTGCTCCGTTTTGGTGGGGAGCACACTGCCCAGACACAGGTAGCTGGCAAGCAGAGTGAGGGCCCTGGCAGATCTCACTGGGAGGGAGACAATGGCATGGACCATTCGATGGGCTTGTACATGCCCGAGTGACATGAAAGTCATTCTTGCGCCTGCACAACTGCGCTCCCACCAAATACAAAATACCCTGAACAACCAAGAGGAGCCGTGTGCTCAGCAAAGCTCTTTCATTCTGCAGCTTCATCCAGAGCTTCTGCTAGAGGGACAAGGAAGTAGGAAACATGGAACTTACTCTGCTCATTCCCTAGAGGCTGCTCCAGCATCGCGAGGATGACACTGTTGTCCAAAACAAAGTAACGGAAACTGTGTCTGTTTATGGTAGGCAGGCGGGAGTATTTAATCAAGGTGGTTTCATTCACCAGGCTGCAAGGAGAGGCAGGGCCACTGGGAGAAGGAAAAGCCCCAAGCAACTGCATAATGCTGCAAATGAGGAAAAAGAGAGTCATGAACATTAATTACTCCACCTAGGGATGTTCCTTCACTCATTGCTCTTTGGCATTTCCACAAGGGAACTGCCCCATCAAGGCAAGAATTACTTGCGAACTCCCAACAGGTTGTCTTGAACTACAACCAATAATTTCAGAAAAAGTTGTGAAATACAAAGAGGAAAGTAACCTGCCCGTAGAACCAGTTTCTTCATAATACAAGGAATGTAGTTATCAAGGCATGCTTTAAAGCGCAAAAAAAATCTATACCCTTCCACAGCTTTTTAAATGTTCTGTCCCATCACAGGGATAAGCCCCCATACTTCAATTCTTTTTGGAACACCAGCAAGGCAGATGTGACAGCTGTGCTGGACACAACTGCCACAGCTTTCTCTGAGTATTGCTTCTCCCTGTAGCTCCTGCACGGGAGCGGGAAGATGGCCTGGGCCAGGGACACAACGGCCCGGGCTAAGGACACAGCCCGACCCAAGGAGTGAAACAGCCAGAGCCTCCAAACGCTCTTTGTATGTTCCTGCTCCACCACCAAGCTTGCCAGCAGGGACCCCCTCGTTAAACCAGGCTCAACAGCCCAGATGCTTTGACAAAATCCCTACCATGTGAGCGTGGCCTCAGCAGCATCCTTCACTCGCATGGATGCGGGGTTTGGTTCTTTGTCTCCTTTGTACTTGACTTCTTGTTCACTGCTTTTGGATTTGCTTCCTGAAATGCCCAACTCCACAATTTCCAGCACCTCTTTTAAGCAATCCTAAAACCAAAGAGAACTATCATAAAATAGGAGCACTCTCACAAGAATCTTTTAAAGATCTAATGACAGAGACAATGACAAACTATCTATTAAAGTGCTGCCAGTAACACCAGCTCAGAAACAAAGGAAGATTATTCTAACAGAGCAGTAATTAAGATCACATTTGGCACATGAATTACATTTTTTCTATATGTAGAAGATATCTAATTACCTTTGTATGCCTGTACGCAGTGCTAGAAAGCACTCTGGATGAAGCTATACACAGTATTTTCCACTACATATGCACAAAATGGTGCAACTGAAAAGATGTAAATGCACTTAGAAATAATAATTGCATTTCAGACATTATTTGCAGGACTTTTAATTAAGGTCTAAGTATACTAAAAAAATCTTGAAAACTGCAAGAAACAATTTCCAAAATTCATAAGGAAATAAAATATATCTTTCTAACTCAGAGATGGCTACACACAAACAATAAAAGGACACCATCAATAAAAAAAGGTATGTTAAAAAAAAAAAAAGTATGCGTATGCAACAGTTTGACCGTTAGAAATACACATCGATCACTTCCTGCTCCTTTCCAACTTCCCAAGGAAATTTTATCCTGCATGAAGCGGTGCCCTGTTCAGTTTCCTGATGAAATGATAAACTTTGAGTATCCAAGTGTTAGGATCACTTTTAAGTCTGGAAGACCTGCTTTAGCCAGGGAAGAACTGAGAAAACAAATGACTTCTACTCAGGTTTATCTACAGCAGGTCTATCCTGCATTTCAACATGCTTTGCAATTTATTTTCTTTCCATTTCAATTTTTCTTATTATTTTCAAGTTCACAAAATGAGAAGATGGTTTCTTATTATTTTTATGGATGAAGGGTAACTCTACAGCCAAAAATATTCTCATTCAAGACAAAATGGGAAACTCTTTTACTCAGAAAGCAGCTGTGAAAGCAGCACCTTTCAGACAGCTGCACGGAGAGGTGTTTTGCAGCCCGGGGCGCTGCTGCCCTGGCTCAGCCTCACCTTCTCCTCGAGCATGTCAGGGTGCTCCGTGAGCCACACGCAGAGGCACTGGAAGGCGGCCACGATCATGGAGTGCAGGTCCCGCGAGTGCAGCGGCGCAGGGCGGCTGCACTGGTACACGATGTAGCTGCACACGGAGCTGATGGCGCGCCGGCGGTCCGCAGACTCCACAGCCACCTGCACCTGCGCGGAGCAAGGGGACACCGTGAGCAGAGGGGAGTCCCAGAGAGGAGACACGTGACGGAGGCACCTCTAAAATGTGTAAGGAAAGGGGACACGCAGCGGGGCTCAGTCATGAGGTCTGCTTAAAGAGTTGGATAAAACTTAACCGGGACAGCGGCTGGAACTGGAAAGGTCGGAGGAAGAGCAGCTGCCAGGCACGCTAGCAGGAAACAGATTTTTTGCATTTTTACTAAATCCCAGGAATGACCTGGTGTTGTAAACACGCAACACACACAGCCCCAAACCTAGAGGGCTTTGGGATTGGGAAGTTGTCGCTTCCGAAGGTCCCAAGGAGAGTCAGATCTCTGCTCTGCGGTTGGGCAGTAAGAGATGTTGATCCCTCTTCCCAGCTAGTTTGCCACTTAAGAGGAAAGAGTGCAGTTCAAGACATCCCAGAGGAAGAATTACTTCTGGTACATGATAATTATACAAAGATTACAACATTTACTGTTAACTTTGGTAGGAATTTGGAGAGATAATATCAACGAGACAATATCTCTCATTGCAAACCAAGAAGAAAAAAAAGAAAAAAGGAAAATCCAGCTATCCTGGTTCTAGTTGCAGCACAAGATCTGCCACGAGCTGGAGGACATGGAGAGGCATTTTCCTTTTCCCAAAAATACAGCCCCAGCTTTTCCTCCCCTGCTGGGAGATCTCCACTTCTCCTAACTGAGGAACAGGAGCAGCAGCTCCGAGCGCCAAAATCTAATCAGAGTGGTGCAGCTCGGGCAGGCAAGGACCCTAGGCAGAAGGATAACACGTTCCTATAGGAGATACTCAGCAACGTTCTGAGTTCAGAAGATTGTTGGCAGGGTGACACAGGAGGGGAAAAGTAGGTACAGCCTAAAAGAAAAAGGGCACTGGAGCTGTGTGCTGCCCTGGCAGGTTCCAGACTGTGAACTACCAGCAGGAACGTCTGGTCTGCAAGAGCCACTCTGGACCTGCCAGACCCCCGGCTCCGCAGGAGACCCTCACGGTTCATGCTGGGCTCAAAGCCTGTAACGGTCCAAGCCCACACGCTGCCCACTGGACGCTTTAGGGCATGTTTTTCCCCTCCCCAGAACATAACCCATAAGTTAAAAAATAAATAAATTATTTTAAAAAGTCAAGATGAACGGAAATCTGAGGAAGATTGGGAGCTATTGGTTTAGCTCATCAAAAGCAGCCTTGAACATACTCCTTATCTCAAACCACGGCTGCTCTGCACTGAGATTTTCTTCTTGTTTCCTTTCTTTAAAGACCATCTGCCTCACCGGACTCCAGAAAGCCACGAGACAGTCACTTTTGTCAGAGCAAATCACCATACACGTCACAAAGTCAAGAGGCATCTTCAGGGCATGCACTCCTTGATCTGTTTATTGTAACATTAGGTGCTTCTCCAAAAGGCCCTTTTTCCTTTTTGCTGTGTCCGAACACAAGGTTTGCTAACCACCCCGGAGGCAGAGGGCTCTTTGGTGTCCTGATTCACCTACAGGGACTACAGCTGCCCCCTGAGGAAAGGCCAGAGCACACGAAACGTCTCCTCTCACCTTGGCCAGTCCGGAGAGCAGCTCCAGTGCAGCCAGAGAGATGCTCATGTCCTGCCTCCACTGGGAATTGAGTCTCTGCGTTACCAGGTGAATGCTGCGGATCAGCAGTCCTGCCGCTGTATCTGTATTAAGAGCTAGGATATAACCCCGATACCACATGCCACAGGGAGGGAAAATAACTAAGCATTAGTAACAATAAGCAGAGCACGGGCACAAGCCAAAGCAGGCACAATAAGCACATTAATTAACATTACATACATCCTAGAAGCTAGAAATTTGGTCCCTTTTGCCCAGGTTAATTCTCTGATATGCAATATCAACATATTATATATCTACATTCAGACTGGTTTCTTATCTCAAATCTATATTTTTAATCAATGAAAAGCATTTTACTAGAGTTGCTATTTGTACGTGGTTGAATTCTTACTCTGTAAGACACGCTGGTCACAGCACCCCCGTGACGTCAACAACCACCAACCAGCTCCACATTTTGCCACTGTACTTAAATTGCTGTAACTTCTGCCAACGCCAGAACATCAGCAACGTACAAATAGTGTATACATAACTTCAAATGTCTATGCCAGAAATTACCCACAACCCTTAATAAATATTATGTATAGAAAAAAATAGATTTATAAATGCAGGTACAGAAAGAATCAATCCCAGAGAAAAAGACACAGTTATTTCCCAACATCTAATTTTCCGGCACCTCTAGAATTCAAAATTAAAAATAGAGAACATGTAGTTCCCATGGCATCCATTGTTCTTAGTTTCAAAACATTAGGAATTTTATACTTAAAGATTGCAAGTAGGCAAATTAACTAGGTTTTAGAGTCAAACTGCTGAATGACTCCCTACTTATAAGAAGAAGTATCAAGGCCAAGCGTTATCCTGGTGAAAGCTCAAACCCTCACCCCGAGCACCCAGGAGCAGAGTGTTCTGCTCTGTTGTGCTGGTAGCGCACTCACATGTCAGCTAGAGCTAACCAACAAGAACAGACCATCTTGGGTTTCAATTTTCCCTTCAAACATCTAGCAGAAAAGTAGAAATTGCTTTTATAAATTTCTTACAGCCTTACCTTGTGTGACCAGGAATTTTTTTTTAATCCAGTAAAATGAATCAACAACTCAAAAGTACAGGTCAGTATATTACAAAATGAATCCTTCAAGTTATAGCATAGTATAACTCAAGTATATAAAAGATAATTTTGAACATCACAAGTGAATATTTTACATTGACAGAGATGCCAAAAGCACTTGCCTCTGGAAACCTAAATGAATTCAACATGCAAGTCATGTGCTGAAAAACAGCGTTTTGACTTTTCCAAACAAATAGGTTTTGCAGGGACAGTGCCAACATATTGATGTGATTCTAGAATACTTTAAATGTTTCCTGATATCTCCCTCATTCCGTTACTTTGACAGCTAAAGAGTAAAATCCACTTTTGGTTGACAAAAACTGATTTTTCCGCCTATACCTACAATGTAACAAATAACAGTGGCACGTGTTTGCATTCAGTTGGTTAATATCAATTAAATTACTAGAGATCAAAGAAGCAAGTGAGATTCCAGGATCTCCAAACAGAGCTGACTAACCACACACAGATTTAGTGGGAAAACATGGATATTATTTCAAGGGTTCCAAAACGCACAGTGCAGGACATGGTAAACCAAAGTTAATAAAAAATATTCCCACACTAAAGCAAACAACATATGCAAACATTCTGGTTTTCTATTAAAAAAATAGGAATTGGCTCAAATTCTTTCTAAAACCAGTTTAAGAGAAGGTGCCACAAAAGCCAGGCCAGCGTTCGGAGCGCTTCCCACACGAGAGCAGCAGTTAATTCACACTTGCTGTAGGCTTATCTCAGTGTTGTTCACAAAAATCAAACATCTCAGGAACAGACCAAATCAAGCAGGTTGCTTATGCCTCTGCAGAAGCTTTTAAGCTTCTCTTACTTTCAAAAACAGTACCAGGAGAGTCTCTTAACAGCATTAAAAACAAAGCAATTAAAGGGTACATATGAGTACCATCCAGTACCAAGCTCTGGAGCTGCCCAGCTGGGGTTCCCTGCACCCAGGCACACTGACATGTTAGCCAAAACCTGCGCAGGTTTCGGCAAATGGGGAGAAAAACTGATACAGCAACCTGAGACCCAAGGGCATCGTTTCAGATCCAGGCAGCTCCTTACCGTAGTCCCGCAGCAGAGCCTGCGCCGGCCGCTCACTGTCCGGCGTGGAGGGCTCCACGCTGCCGCCGCTCGCTGTGCTGATGCCGCTGTTCGTGCGGCTGTGGCTTTTAAAGAGGTTGTTTTCGCCACCATTCTGCAAAGTGAAAGTCACTTTTAAGCAGTCGCAAGATTTCTCCAAGAACAACTCAAAAATACACTGGAAAAATAAGAAATATCAAATCTAAAGCAAGTAACTGAACATCTTAGAGCAACAGAAAAAACAAGCGACACATTTTCTTTCTGAAGCAGTTAGAACTTCATAAGCAAAAACCATCTTACCGTTTCCATCTGACAGCCAATGGCTTCTAGCAGGGCTGAATCCTGAACGATGTTTAACATTGCACCTGAAGAATCGGACACAAGAGGACAACTTCTTCAAGAAACAGTAGGACATTCATGGTTAACGCTCACAAAGAGGCAGTGAAGGTTTTGCATATGAAACACCTGCCTGGAGGTTTAGAAACCACAGGATTTGCTTCAGGTTTCGTATTTGACGCAAATGATAGTGAGATAAGAGATCCTGCCTTCAACCATGGCAGAAGTACTTTGAGCATAGGTCTCCTAAATTCCTCATTTTAGAAGAATTTCTGCTTTATGAACAGGGTTTGGAATCCCATCTCCAAATCAAAACTCCAGTTTTCATTTAAGGACTTCCATGGATCCCACTGGGAATTAAGCTGATCACAGGGTTCAGACAGGTCTGCATCCTCTGACAGCAGCTCGAGGATTTATGGGCAGCACTTAGTGGAAGGAAGCTCCCTCCTCCTATGGGGCCAGGAGGAGCCAAGGGGCGATTAGTGACACTCCTAAAAAACCTCTACTAGAGCTGGCAACCTGTTGGATGATGAAGCGAGGAGTGATGGGTCCACTCAGCTACTCCAAGACACAGCCTCAGCAGAGGGGGCCTGCTGCAAGAGTCTGCGCTCGCTGGTGCTGCCCAAAGACCAGCTGAACAGATCAGTGATCCACTCCACCAGAGAGGGCTTTGTCTTTGCAAGAACACTGATCTGCTACACTGAGCTCCAAGCCCTGACTACCCAGAGAGTTATTGCAGCCACACTTACCAAAACGCAGAATTTCTTTTCCTACGATATGAGGCAGGAGCCTGTGGGCAACGGGACCAGTGCGAGACGCAGCACAAGCACCGTGTCCTGCTGCTCCCTGCTCAAGGGGGACGTGGCCAGGGCCTCCTCCCCACTGGATGCAGACCCCGCCGGGCGCCGCGCCACAGCAGGGGCAGCTGGACAGAGCAGGTAGAGCGGCTCAGACCCGCAGGGAGGTGCCGCCCACCCGCGTGCCCCCGTCTTGCTTGGGGACTGCTCCGACACAGCAAACGTCCCCTGCTCCACACCACGACTGGTTCTATGTCCTCCTTCCGTACTATTTTCCCCTCCTTTTATATTGTTATTTAAAAGGATATTTAATATCCTTTCCATATTATTCTTCTGGCAGTAAAGGAACTGTTCCAGCTGCAGAAAGGAAGCTTTGAAAAACCCCTGCAGGCTGGATGTGTTTCTCCTCATCTCGTTGCTTGTGTCCCTTTCTTGCCCTCTCCTGTTAAGCAGATGGGCTCTCTGCCTCCCAGAGCAGCCACAGGCCTCCTCACTGCAATTCTGTCTTTCTTTTTTAACAGTCAAAAGGAAGAAGGTATCGGAATTATTTTTTTGAGGAAAAAAAAATCTTATTGTGGAAAAAGGTACTTCTAAATAAAGAGGGGGAAGCTAATATGAAATAAAAAGATAGGTAAGGCAACTATGTATTTTATTTCTCCAAAAATACACCTAACAGGTAATGCACTCTTCAAGATCTCAGCTTCGACCTTCTCAGCATTTAGATGTTAACACATCCACCACCTCAAGGAACAGTTGGCTGCCAAAGAACCACAACCTCTCCAGACTCGATTCCAGAGCTTTTGTCTGACAGCACACACAGGGCAGACAACTACTGTCCGTGTGCTGCCAATGCTGCAGTGATGGTTACAAAACTTGTTAACTTTTTTCCAAAGTTCAATCATGCCAGAAACTAAAGTGCTCCCTGTAAGCCGCTAGTCAACAATTTTTCCCAATATTAAAAAATACTTTTGTATTTCCATTCTTAGCTATCACTTACTTTTCCTGCTAGAATGTGCTTTATATTGATCTCTACTTTTCAAGTTTTATTCCTCATTTGTAAAGAGGACAGAAATGTCACTTTAATAAAAGTGTGAGGCTTTTTAAAAGTGCTTCCATAGTGCGAAGTAGTTTATACAAAAGGTTTTGCACAGAAGATACCTGCTGGGAATTTCACCTCCTTACAAAGCAACACACAACCAACTGCCGCATTACTTAATTCTTTCATTTCAGATTAGTTAAGACCCGCTTCCGTGACACAACAAATAAAAAGAAAGTTGAAATAACCTAATATCATTTGAGTGTTGTTGGGATCTGTTTCAGTTTGCAAAGCTCCTATGAGTATATTCACGAGCCTCAGCTTCAAGGAAAGGAAGGTTACTGGCTTATCATATGTTGAGCTGTCATCATTGCTGAATTTTCCTTCTAGGACAACCTGAAGGAAAAAAACAACACATTTATTTCAGTATCGGGCAGAGATCAGGCTCATACTCACACTAAGCACACTAAGGTATTGGCTTCCTTATTCAGTGTAAGAAATCTGACTTCAAAAGCACATAAATATGGTTTTACTTTCTTCTGACAACAAAGATCAATCCTGTCCCTGCTTATTCAGTGATCATGAGGACTAACCATGGGGTAAGGACACCATAGCACCCTGCAAAAAATACTAATGCTTATAAATAAGTTAGCACTGCCGATAAACTCATAAGATTATTACCTCAGACTTTATGGTTCCAAAGTGATGAGGGAGAGGCAACAAAGACAGCAAGATATTAATAGAAGCTCTTCTTAACTCTGTGGGGTTTACATAGATTTTAAACTTTGAGAGTTCTCTGCAAATCAAAGCATCATAAAGTTAATCAATTTTTTTTACAGGAAATTCAGAACAAAACTTATTTCATTGTAAATTAAATACAGGAACTCACTGGTCTTAAGTAATTTACAGTCTACAGCATAGCTATTTCTTTCTAAATTTCTCAATCTCATCCTGCAACAGCAGCACTACAACAATTTAGCCTAGGGAAGGCATGAGGAGCCATCACCTGCTCAGGAGTTTTGTCCTGGATATAAAAGCAATAAGTTAATGAAATTATTCTCTCCTGCATCCTTCCAGCAGGAAGTTCCAGCCACAAGTCACTGTCTGCTTGTCACTGCTCAGGGAAAACCCTGGTATTATCCAGGGAATTTGCTCACATGCATATTATATAGAACACAAATCGCTTAGCAAGAGATTTTTTTTCAGTAGTCACTGATAAATTCTCCCACTTACAAGACCAATGTAAAAGAAATAAACAGTGACTCAACTCTAAACCCCGAGATAGTAATTCATTAGTAACTGCAAAATAAAACACGGTGCCAATAGATAAGGTAGATGGTGCAAAAGGCATGCACTGAATACTATAAAGTGCCTTCAGTTATTTAGCAAAATTTCCAGAAATGGGCACAGTTCTAGTGGTAAGGATATATACTCTGTTGTGAAAAGCTACTTGTCTAAACTGTTTTCCAAAACTAATGATGTGTAAAATTACTCTCTACATGAATTCACAGCATTCACAGATGCTAATGAATATCCCATTTTAAAAATACTTAAAAGTAAGTAAACTTAAAATGTATTTAAGCTAAATCATTTCTTTTCTCTATTCTTGTAAATACTACCTCCTAGCAATGAATATGCAGCTAACAGTTTATATATGTTTGTGTGTGTATATATATATATCCACACATATATATACAGATTTTTTTGAACACTATTACTGCTTTAAACATTAAATCAAATGCAATATTTCTATTGGCATTGTGAAACCAAGGGCTTTACTGATACTGCACAGGATACAGCACAACCAGCACGAGTCCTCCAGTGCAAACTACTTGGGAGTGACAGAGAGCCCCCACGGTAAACACGTCCCCACAGTGTGATGGTATCTACAGGAAAATGGCATTTTACCTGTCAGGTAAAATAGTTTCAAGAGCCGAAATGAAATAAGGAACCACGACATCGATCCCCTTCAGGTCACAGCAGAACAAAGGAGGGGAGTTTAGAATAACACTGGCAAGAACAGGGTGGCACACGAAATCTGCTATCTGCAAGCCCTGAATTAAAAGCATGTAAAATCTGACAAAGAAAGATAAGATTAAATTACTTGCACATAAAAAGCATCACTGTCCCACATGAATAACAACACACAGCAACTATTTCATCTTTTCCCTATGAAGCAGAGCAGGTTTCAAAAACCAGAGCTAAGAGAAACTTTCGTGAGCATCCCCCTAAGCTATTCTAAAATAACGTATTAATAATGTAGCGATACAGGCAATCACATCTAACCATTTTTTTTAAAGAAAAACAAGTCGTCTGTATTTGGCATCAAAGCGCAGCTGAGTACAGGTTTGCTGGCAGGCCTGAGCTGCTGCAAGGAGGGCCTGGGGGCTGCTGCAAATACAGCCACGAGTCTTGGGAGCTGCTCCCTCCGCTCCCCACGTCAGCAGGAAATGAGACCTGGACTGAGTTCTCCAGGGTAGAAGAAAAATAATGTTAAGTCTTTTAGAGAAAAAAGCCTCTATCACAGAGTGCAGTGTCTGGAAGATGAGACCAAACACATCCACCACAGCTGTGTCAATCGACAACATGGGGCAATGGTGATAGGGAGGGGAATAATGACAAATGCCATAATAAGGACAAAAAAAAAAGTTTGTTTTGTTTTTAAACCACCTTATAATTTACCTGGCTATTGTCCTAAAGCAGACAGGGTGGTTTTTTTGTAGTTCCCTTTACGGAATACTAACCCCTCCCTAATAAATTTGAGGAAGTCTTATAAAAAAGGCTGAAATTTACAGGCTAGGCAAGAGAACCACAGACTACCTGTACACACCATAAGGCAACATGCACAAGCTCAACAGGAAGATGACTTTGATCTTTCAGCAATTTGGAGGTTATCTGTGACCAAAGTAGGTGATGAGCTAAGAGTCATGATTTGGAAATCCAATTCTCTCTCTCTGGGATTTGCTACTGCATGATAATATAGTGATTTGGGGGTAAAGGTAATAAAAATATGAAAAAGTCTAATAAAGCTTAAGTGTTGCTGAGTCTGCACACCTCCAATCTTTTTCCATGTTATCAATATTCAGTGGCAAAAAAACACCCCAGCACAGGCCAAGAAAATAAAGACATTTTGTTGTCTGGCTGAGAGACAATTCATGGGACGTCCCTTGGAGGGCACTTAACGCCCACAGAAACAGAGAGCAGAGGCATCAGAAGAGCCAAGCGCCTGGCTCGGACAAGGAGCTTGACCCACAGTGTCTTAAAGCTGACCAGACTTTGCAAACTCCTCTGCCCCACAGAACTACACCACCAAAGCAACTGCAAGAGGTTAGTACCGGGATAAGTAAGCTGGCAATATTTCCTCCCCAGTCTTCTTGCTACAAAATATCCTACACAGTGTCCCGCACGCCTCTGCCCTTCCCGCTTCGTAGTTGTCTGGGAATTCACTTGCATCGAACATGGGGTTGGAAGCCATTGTGTCTGTGGACATTTGGGATCCTTTCCGGCGAAACTCCACGCTCGCTTGAGTGGCTATAGCTGGGGAGAGAAAAAAAAAAACAGCGTTTCACTGTATTTGCCAGCATGGAAAATAGGCTCATGGGATCCTGGACACAAAGATCAAGTCAAATTTAGTAGTTATGAAGCTGTTAGTTCACTGCATTTGAGTCAGTGCCTCTGTTTAAAAACTGTGTGAGAGGGAACTAATTTTTTTTTTCCTCCCTGCAAGGGTAGCAACAATTAACTTTGAAATTCTAAAGCAAATCCCAACTTTTTGTTGCAAAGAGCATGTTTATATCCAGTATTCTCTTCCCACCCTGTCTGGAAAGGGTAGAAGACTGTCCTCATCTAATTCTCTTTTTCTAATAAATAAATACATAAATAGAATTAATACTAATACTTTCTTTGCTCCCATTAAAATACCCCCAAACTTTTAGATCATACCACTGACACCTCCAAGTGCTTAATTACAAAACTGGACAACTAATCTGTTTTTGGGGGATCTGAACATCAAACTCACCCTGTGCAAGCAGAAAACACTCGAGGGAAACAAAGAAAATCCAATAACTCTAAGGACTTATATCAGAAGGAGAAATTTACTGGCAGTCCCTCCTCGGATTTGCCCCTTCTCTCTCTGCAGGTTTCCTGCGGCTGCCAGAGCAGGTTTAGCCATGGGTGCCGGCCGCTGGGCGCCCTCCTAGGCGCTAGCAGCTCCCGTATCCCAGCGGGACTCGGTTTTCCCTATGTTTGGTCTCTCTTCCTGCAGCGTGGGTCTGTAAATAATCCAAGCTAATTAAATTAATGTATTTTTAAGAAGATTTCTATCTCTTCCCACATCAGCATCACGTGCACAACATGCAAGAGGCTACTCATTTCACTGCCTTCATCGTTTCTCCCCAGCTGGCACCCAGGGGAGATGCTGTTTTGCCTTGGATCAGAGAGAGTAATCTCACTCCTGGATTACCCGAGAGCAGGTTCCTCATTGAGCTAAGGCCTCACATGCAACTAGCGGCTTTCAGCAATTTTAGAAGCTAAAATCCAGAAAGTGACTGTACTCCTAACAGAACCAAGCCAACGTAATTCTGCCAGAACCAGGGAACCTGTCCTGTATCTCAAAGCAGGAATATCAGATTCACAGTCGTGCAAAGACCCATGAGTGCTTGCAGAGTTGAGTTGCAATACTTGCTCTTTTTTTGGTAGGTATTTTTTCAAAAACTCTCTCAGTTAATTTTTGTGTTTAAATTCTTGGTGTAACCTACTGGTACTTTATAAATTTTCAGGGCATTAGTAGTACATAAGCACAAATCTTTATGCGTCTTCCCATGAGCCATTTTTTGTCCTAAATAAGCTACCCAGAAAAAAACACTACATGCACAATGCATACAAACACTAGGTCTGTAAAATAAGCTTTAAGTAAAAAAAAAACATGGTTAGTGCAAAGTCCTGAAATTCATGACATGATCACAGACTAAAGTACAGAAAAGATGGGACTGATTCAGGCAGATTAATTTGCTTTTGCCAACAATCCTCCCCATTCAAAAACACACACAAAAAAAATTGTCTTTTTTTCAAGTAAAAGTGCAAAAGCTACAAAAGACAATGAGAATGAATTTACAAATAAAATATGGAATTATGGAAAAAAGAAAAGTATGAGCGCAATTAAGGAAAAGCTACTGGTTCCTACTTACAAGATTTATAAGAAAGAAGAATTTGGATAAAAGATGCTGCAAGATAATAGAAATAAAATGGAAACAAATCAAAGGACAGCAGTAGTTATAAAATACTTTAAAGATGGTGAAACTGTAATATAAGTTAAGAAGCTTTTAGCGTTTTAAAAATAGATTAAAAGCTTTATGATATAGCAAGCTTGTTAAACACACAGGAAACTGGCATTCAGGTTCAAAATTATGGTTTTGAAAATTCCATGCAAAACAATGAACAAAGAAAGTTACAAAATACTAACAGGATTTAAATCTCTTCATTTCAGTGTACATCAGTTCTCAAAGGGATGTTGTTAACCCTTCCCAGCTCCGTACATAGCCCTACCTTGTGCCATGCCAGGGCATGGGGAGCGCCCTGCGGACACCTCCAAGGGGCAGTCACTTACCTGCTGCACAGGCTTCTCCCCAAAACGCTGCTGCTTCCAGAGCCGTAAGTTCCTGACGGCATCGCAGCAATATCTGCCATTAGCAAAGCAGCCAAGAGCCCGTGACAGACCCGAGCACGGAGCAGCATGCCTGCCCTAACCTCCACGCCAAGAATCCTCCAAAGCAGAAACACAAGGCAGAAACACTGCTGGAGAGGTCAACATCTTCAAAACAATCTTGAGGGATAGAAAAGGTGAAAGACTCCAGCTGCCTAGAGGGAAAACTAGCTACCTTTTAAGAGCTGTTTCTTTGAATGTGATGGGTCAGACCGGGACCTCAGAACCAGGCCTCTCAGCAATACTTTAGACCCTTCTATTCAGGGTCTATTATGGATGGTTCCTGTACCCCAAAAAGCTTTCTTTGAGGCATCATATTAGGAACTAGAGAAGGGCTAGAAAAAGTGAGGGTAAAACTATACTCCAGGATTTCCTTGTTGACCAACAGTGCCTGGATGTTGACCAAATCCATCCTAAGCAAAACTCCCACGCAAGCACTATAGCATAAACATCAGTCAAGCTTGTGACTGATTTCTTTAGGAATGAAGATGAAGAACAAGGCCATCGGATGGCAGGGCTCATTTCCTGAAGTGCTGGCAACTAAGGAGTTTCTCCTAATTCCAAGACTTTCTTGAGGAGCGATTAGCAGTAGCATTTAGCACACAGCCAGCTTCTCCACCAACTTACACCCACCATGGCTGCAAGCCCAGGCCCACACACGTCAGGGCGGCCCTAACTAGGGGTAATTTCTAACGCCCTCACAGTGCATTTCTTCCAAAGGACTCCTCCCAAAGCAGCAACCATGGGGCCCTGCTTATGCCACATTTAGCTGACTATCACACACCGGACACAAGGTTAATGGAACAGCTATTTCTCCAAAGGGGAAGTTACCTGCAGTCACCTACCTCCAAAGACCACCACAGAAAAAAAGTCAAATCCCTTTCAAAATCAGCTGCTCAGTTTAAAACGGGTCATTTCTCCTCTCCCATCACAATACAGAACACTGTCCAGGAGCTGCCTGTGATAAAGGTTCTGCAACAAGGCCTCAGTGCAGAAACTAAAGCCCTGATGTAGGACACTCAAAGCACAAGAGCATTAGCACTTCACACTGCTTCACACCAGAAGCCAGGTGACTGCAGAAGACTATCGAGAAGGACAAGGCTCAAAGAGTAAACAGGAAGAGAGCTGTCCAGGTGGTGAGGGTGACCAGCACCCAGCGTACACAAACTGCCCCCACGGAATTCTGTGCAAAACAATTCTGTGATCTCTCTTCCCAAAGCACAACAGATAGAAAACACTGAAAGTGGGAAATGTTGCAGACTATCCTGAACCATGCAATGGCAGAGGGACAGTAACTACACCCACAAAACAGTGGAGACTGGAAAGGACTTCTGGAGACTACTCAATCCAACCACTCTGCTCAAAGCAAGGAAAACTAGGGCAGCCCAGAACGCTGTCCAGGCAGGTCTGGAGTATCTGCAAAGAAACCTAGTGCTTGACCATCCTTCACTGTGGCCAAGTTTTTTCCTATGTTTAAATGGAATTTCTTGTATTTCAAATGGAACCCATACTGCTTTAGTCCTTCAACAACATGGAAAGCAAAAAGCTTCTGATTAGAGAGAAGCATCGTGATGTTGACAAGAACCGTGCAAGTTGCCATGACAAAGTCACCTGTCGCTCGACCTCAGAAGCCTCTCCACAGTGAGGAAACACATGTGCTTGCTGGCTGCACAGGGGGAGAGCCATGCCACAATGGAGAGGGCTAGAACTGCCCTCAACCCTTTGAAAGGGCACTTTTTTAATTGCAAAAGTATCAGATGTTTTCATCTTAGAACCTACAAAAAGATGCGTTTTTGTTTCTTCGTCAATAGATATATTTTTCCTACTCTTATTGACTTCGTTTTTGGAGGTAAAAGAGTTGGGCATAAAAGAATTAAGGCTTGACATAAGGCTCCCAAACAAGGAGAGAAGGAATGGGAGGAAGGGGAGGTTGCTGTTCATTCACATCTGCCTTGGTCAGCTGCGACTTGCCCCCTAATGCTCAAAGGACCTACTTCAAGGTGGGAGAAAAACTCTATTTGAATTAGCAGAGTTCTTAAAAGAACTGAACTGAATTCTGAAGCAGAACAGGAGGCTACATCTCATCCTATAGGAGCATTCTTATGAGCTCTCATTTAGCTCATGAATATTAGTCTAGAAATCACATCCAGATGGTGAAACCATAAAATCATTATGATTGGGAAAGACCTTCAAGGTCGAGTCAAAATGCTAAGCCCTTGACTCCACGTCTGTTAGCCCATGTCCCTGAGAGCCTCATCTACACGTTTCTTCAACATTGCCAGGGACGGTGACTCCACCACTTCCCCGGGCAGCCTGTTCCAATGCTCCACCACTCTTTCTGCATAGAAATTCTTCCTAATGTCTACCCTGAGCCTCCCCAGCACAACTTGAAGCCATTTCCTCTTGTCCTATGGGTAGTTATTCAGGGGAAGAGATCGACCCTCGCCTCACTACAACCCCCTTTTGGATAGCTGTAGAGAGCGAAAAGGTCTCCCCGGAGCCTCCTCTTCTCCAGACGGAATAACCCAGCTCCCGCAGTCACTCCTCCTCAGCTCTGTGGTCCAGGCCCTGCACCAGCTTCATTGTCCCTTGGCCTTCTGTCGCCTCATACAGCTGGTCTCCACCCATAGATCCAGCACATCCAGATCCCTCTGCAGAGCCTTCCTACCCTCGAGCAGATCGACTCTTCCTCCCAGCTTGGTGCCATCTGCAAATTTGCTGAGGGTGCCCTCAATTCCCTCATCCAGATCATTGATATTAAAGAGACCCAACCCCAACATTGATCCGTGCGGAACACCGCTCATGACTGGACTTAGTTCCATTCACCACCACTCTCTGGGCCCAGCCATCCAGCCAGTTCTTCACCCAGTGAAGGGGACCCCTGTCAGCCCTAAGCTACCACAGAAATGTGTCAAGTGACAGAAAGAGGAATAAGAAAAACAGCCTGGAAAACAGTGTTTGTGGGCAGGAGATGCCTCCTGCAGAACCAGGCAGGATCCTGAAACAAGAGATTTCACCTTTTTCTCTGACACTACAAAGGAGTCCTCAGTCCTCCCATCAGCGGGCAATGACAAGCAGAAAAATTCTATGAGAGCGCTGTGAAAGGAGGAATTCCTAACTTCATGGCATTGAAACAAACTGAACAATAGAAGGGATTAAAACTCTTGAAAAAACTTGATACAAATGCAGCCCCAGATTTAAAAGCTAAACTGTGTGCATGGAGCAGCGGATCATAACTAGAGCCACCTATATATTGTAAATATTATGTGAAGTATTCATCAAAAAAGAAAAAAGGTAATAGCACTTCCTGAGGTTAATGTGAAAGATTCTCAGTAGCAGTGTCAGAAATGGTCAGACTATCCAGCTCGTATCAAAAGCATTTGCTGCATCAAACTATGCAAGGTAAGAGATGGACTGCTATACGCAGGCATATACATAACCAATCTACAAGCAAAAAATATATACAAAAACTAGCAGATTCCTTTTTTGTCCTCTTTCCTATGGGTGGGGATTGTGACAATGAGGGATCCTTCCCTGCTGCCTCTTTCCTCCAGGTCTGCCTGGCCAGGTGAGCTGAAGAGGGCAGGTGGATGGGCACAACCTGCAGATCCGGCCACGTTTCTGACGTGCCGGGCATATATGGCAGGGAGAGCTGGGAGCGCCGGGAGCGCAGAGCCCGCGTCCGGCCCTCCCGCTTTCACACGCTCTAAGGGGACAGAGACGGTGCATCAAGCATGAAGCTCCACAGAGCGTCAGAACAGAAACTCTTGCTTTTGGACATGAGCCCGGCTTTAAAAGATGCTGATGCTTAAAATCAACAGTCTCCCTTCCACTTAAGGAAGAGCCTTAGTAACTGTCCTGGAGACCTGCCAGGCACTCAGGCAATCAGATTTTAGTACCTCTCTGCAAAGACAGTTTGGGCAGTATGGGTCTGTCTTCCACATGCCCAGTTTGCTCCCATTCTGGCAGCCTGTCACAACATTTTTGTGCACAGTACTTTAATCAGTGGTAACGGGTACTCATGGCATCCTGGAAAAGCAGGAACAGGATGGAAAGAGGCCGATTTCCTGACTCTGGCAGCAGGATCTCTTTCAGCAGACAGTACACTGAGAGCAGAGATTTTTTCCTTACTTGCTGCTTCAGGCAGGTCAAGTGCAAATGTTTGAAGGTGACAAAAGCAAAGACAAATTCAGTCTGTTTTGTAAGGCTAAAGATTTAAACTGCATCAAGCAAAGAAAGGAACCAAGACAAGTGAGTTAAGGAAGATCTACTGGAGAACTAGAAGCACTCTTTGCAAGAGCATCATCTCTCCTTGGAGCTCACCTCAAAGGCACCACAACCAGCATCAAGTCAGCAAAAGGAGCCAGAACTAGACTCCTTTCAAAAGGATTTGCTATGGATCCAATTCCTTTTCTGATGGCGAAGCTACTCTGGGCAAACCGATGAGTCTTGCCTCCAGAAGTCCTAGCCTGGACAGGCACTAACTGAAGAGCCACGTGCCTGGGCTACCATAGGCAGGATCCCAGCTGCCAGAGGGTCTGCGTCCAGAGGATACTTGTTACTATTCCTGAGTACAGCCATAATATTCTCCTGGAGACACACAGCAGCACACCAGGAATTACTCTGTGATGATGTGCAAAAACTGGACCTGAATGGAGTTTGCCAACTTTTCCATTTACTGCTACTTAAGAGCAGAACACGTGACATGCGAGCACTGACCTCATTAGGGCTGGCTCTGGGCAGCACAGGGGGCTAGCAGAATTGAGCCGGTTTTATTCATTAATAGTTGAAGAGGACAGGGATAAACATTTGGTGCAAAGCTCCAAGCATGGTACTATTAAGGAAATGTGTAGGGTTTCTAGGAACAGGAGAATTGAAGTAATGCTTGATGAATCCCTCTGTAACAATAGCAATAAGTCAATTTTCTGGCTGCTGTTAGAGGAGTTGCAACATTGTTTGGGCTAACAAAAGGCCTTCCAAATCCTTAAAGCAAGTCAATTTTGGTTTGGAATGACCGAGTCACAATCACAGTATCTGTGTTCACAGTTGGCATTTTGTTATATAAGGAATAATATGGCTAAGAAGTCATAATATATTTCTAAAAAAGACCAACATATCAGCCCATTTCCTTTCTAGGTTGAGCACTACCTAAAAATTGCTCAAGATACAAGTTAAGTCAAAATTAAAGCCAACAGATCAATCTGAAAAGCAGTTATACTTGAATACAGAAATGTATGACCTGAATATTCACCTGCATATACTCCCAAATTAGTCTTTACTCCTTCCTAAATTCAATTATTTATTTCTCTATTCACGTCACAGACTTCCATGGCGACTTGAACTTTCTATCACAGGGGATGCATCACCTTGTGCAGTATCCAAACTGATGTTACAACTTCTGAACAGCTATTGTTCAAATAAATACTTTAAGCTAAGAAGTTATCTCTTCCCTACTTAACTCTTAACTAGGAAGTTTTTCTCTTCACTTGTGCTTTTCTCTGCTGGCATAATTGGGACTGCTACACTTGTTAGATCAAGGGAGTGTTTAATAGTAAGAAGAGACTTTGTAATTTCAAGTCCCAAACATCCACTGGGCTGGTCACAGCTGCTGACTCAGCTGGGAGGGGTTAAAACAATAAAGAGCTTAAATTAGATTTTTTTTTTGGTTAGGCACATGTTAATCTTGCAGGTAGGAAATGTCAGTAAAACAAGGAAAAAATATTTACAGATATTTGTTCAGCAATATTTACCAGTCATGCTGCTGTCTCTATTTATTCCATTATGAAGTTTACAGTGAACAAATGCTGCATCAAATAACCATGATCCAAATAGGTTCAAGATGCTGTTAACCTTGGGCCTGCGCGGAGCCGGCAGCGGCCGCGGCTCGGAGCTGGTCTGGTTGGGGCTGGAGAGCGGGGACGTGGAGGAGGGCTGGTGCTGCACTTTGGAAGCGTGCGCAGTGGTTACCTGCAGGAAAGGAGAACACGTGAGCACCCGGTAGCGGGGAGGGCGCCCGCTGCAGCCCCGTGGAGCGCGAGCCCTCACCGTGCTGGTCTTCATGGTGGCTTTGTTCACGGTCACGGCGCGGTGCCGCCGGTTGTGCGGGGGGGTGGTGTTGACGGCGCTGCTCTGCGGCATGCTCAGCCTGTTCACCGGCGTGGGCGGCGCGCTGTCCGAGCGCGGCCGCGAGATGCCTGCACGGCAGCAGAGAGAGCAGACGTGAGGCAGGGCTGCCGGCGCTCACACACGGCCGCGCAGCTATATCGGGACCTTCCGCAAATAGCCGAGCTTTCACCTCTGCCCACTCCCCAACAGAGCAGCGTTAAAAGCATCTTTCCACTTTTTATTATTAGCATAAATAAAAACACAGGCAAGAAAAAAACTCTGGATGCACTAGATAGGCAAACTGCACTGGGATAAAAAAAAAAAAAAAAAAAAAAAGAGCTTGGGAACGCGCACCTGGGAAGACTGAATCAGAGGGAAGGGGCCAGGCTCATTACGAAGCCACAGTAACAGGTCCCTGCAGCCAGATGCTGCCACCCCTGGGTCTCCCTCCCACCCTCCTGAGCCAGCTCTAGAGCCTGTCTGGCCCTTCAGAGTCTCACTCGGCTGCAGGGGAACCGGGCAGACATGTGACATTTCAGCAAAGCTCCTTGAACAGCCCCATCCCACAGCTCCTACAAGGCAAGGGGCAAGAAAGCAGGGCAAGACAAAATTTTCTGGCAGCAGCAACTCATTAGACCAGTTGTCATGTTGTGAAACTGAACTTCAGGGAAATGCTTGCAGGGCCACAAAAGCTGCTCTTCCCAGTCACAGAATGGGGAGCAATTAATTCAGAACCTCCCTTTGCAAAATCTGCAGCCACAAATCACTTCCATCCTGTGTTAGAGACCGCCAGCGCTGGTGCCCACAGGAGAACCAAACGGGAAGGACAGCGTGCAGGACGCCTGGCCGTGGGAAGAGTCCCAGCCCTGGCACAGAGGGGTGCCAGGGAAGCCAGGTACCCAGTGAGGACAGGGCACCAACACCTGCCTGCTCACGGAGTCTCACACAATCCAACGGAGACTCCAGAAAGGGCAAATTTACAAACTAATCAGCATTACCAAAATAATTACCATGCTAACTACCAATGACACTTTCACAAAGCTCTTGGCCATAGTGGGCTTCTTCTCCATGTCTACTATATCTAACAGTTTTTAAAAACTGTTAAATACTTTATAGTTATTCCCAGAGAACACCTCACAGCAAGCTGCAGTTTTTACTGTTTCACTGCAGCAGATTTTCCACCTGCAGAAAGAGGATTTGGCAGGGTTGGACAGAGCAAGCCAAGGAGGTCGTTCTGGTGAAGCCACACCACATATTGCTCACATTTATCTTGGGATTATCTTTATTGTCTGACTAATCTAATCCTTAAGCAATTCTGGAGACAAGGACACCATAAAGGAAACGAAGGGCCTTCTTCCCCGCACACTGCAGAACATGGAGCCTCGTTACAGTCAGGCTACCCTAGCGAGTGTAGGGAGTTTTGGAAAGAGAAGAACCTCAAGATCTTTCCAGGTGACTGAGGCAAGGAAGGAGATACAGATTGCTGCTGCTCCTTCTGCCGTTTGGCTCACAGGAAAACCATTTCGGCACTTACAGCTCCAGTTCTAAGGATCCTGAGTACAGTTAATATCAGAATCCTTGCGGAAGAGCACAGATGCTTGCCCCTTTTTATCAAAAAACAGTCACCATTCACTCACACCTCTAAGGAAGCTTTTATTCTATATTTTAGCCTGCTTTCAGTTAAAATAGATAGCAATGTTTGCAATTAAAACCACGGAGAGACTTGGATTGTGCCCATGGTTTTGAACCTTCTCTCCTAAATGGACCTAGTTTTCCTCTGGAAGCTATTCCAGCCAGATGTGAGCAGGAATCCAACAAGAGGCATCTCCATAATCTTCATTCACTTCCTCTTCTCATACACATGTATGAGCCATCCCTTTCTGGGAACCTCATATTTTAATCTTAACATTACCTTTGCTAGTATTATTACTTCCACATTTTTTTGCAGTTTAATTAAAAATAAGGGGCCAGTTAGATTCTGAGCCCAAGTAGGGGGCTAACTGTATAACGCAAAGAAAAGACAACATAGAGCACTCCACATCTACCTATGGTAGCAGGGATGCTTCAACAATTTGCTCACAAAAGAAAAGTTTTACATTTTAGCCCCTCAGAGCAAAATAACTTTCAAGACTCTAAGACTACTCTACCACTCTCCTTTCACATCTCCACTATTACTTAAGGGACAAACTACAGAATACTTCAAAATCTCTTATCTAGCATTAGCAATAAGCAATTATCAAGTCTTTAAAATTGGTGGCAAGACATTGGGAAGAAATACAGCGGAGGTTTCAAGATTCAGTATCACAGTCTAAGTAACAGTTCCAACATTCAATGAATAAAATAGCAATCCTTTCCCCTTTCAATATTTTTACAGCAACACAGCATGTATTTCCAAAGAAAGTATCTTACAATTCAGGCAAACAGGAGGGTCTTGAGGTGCTTTGTTTAAAGGGACTGAAGTACTCAGGTTTAAAGAAAAAAAAAAAAAAAAAACTGAGAGTCTGATTTTGCAGCAAACCTTTTTCTGAACTCGGTTTATGTTTCTGCTCAAGTCTTCTGCAGTCTCATATCAATTTACTCGTCTGGCAGATGATAACATTTGTTTGCATATAATTAATCAAAAAAGCAGCAGGAGACAGACAGTTCTCGAGAGTCTGCAGGAGTCTGTTATCTCTAAAGCTTCAATAAGCTTGAAGCACACTAAGAATATAACCACAGTCTTCCAGTGCTACTAAATAATAGTATTTAAAAATTGTCAGCCTGTGCTTACATCTACTTTACCTTTTAGTGACATATAAACTACCCAATTACAAGTAGGCAGAAAGTAACACATCTCTCCTTCTCAGTAGCACTTGTCATCCATTAATCCAGAGTTATGTGAAACTGGCATCCACAGCATAAACATCTAAAGATGCCAATCAAGAATCAATACCTTACAAAAACAAGTGCTGCCACAAAGTTTATAAACAGTTGTCAATTTTCACAACATGCTACAAAGCCTAAAACTTGCATTGTGGTGCAGAGAGAAAGAGAACTAAATGTCATTTGAGGAAAGAGGATGTCCAGTTTTATTTTAAACTTTATATATGTATATTTATATATAGAGATATATATTTTAAAGGCAATTTATTTAGAATTATGGCCATTCAAAAGTGATTTTAGATTCTTTCTCTGTTGATCCCATGATATACTTGCAAGTGAAAAATCAGACTGTTACACCTGTGTTGTTGAAGAATCCAGATTTTAAAAGGATAAAATAGGGATCAGGTTACTGTTCTCAGCTATTCACAGACAAGGCAAAATATGTTACCTAGGAATGCGTCCACTAAACAGCTGATCCCACGCATGGCACGAAAGAATATTTGAGGCAGATGTTTAAGGCAGGGGTACTGATTCAGTTCTTGAGTCATTCCACTCACGTTCAGGAACTGCTCCTGAAATTTGGGGGTAGAGCTAATAATGGCTGGGTTACTCAAATCCACAGGATTACTGTGCACACAGGAGAGAGTTTAAGAATACCTGTTAGAAGGTTAAGAATTGCTTAAAGACGTACTGATTTTAGACATATTTAAACAAACAGCAACAAAAGGGAGCACCTAATATAAAATAACTGTAAAGGCAGGGGTCTTATACTAGCACGTTCTGTATTTTTCTAAGCTATTACTTTATCACAAATGATATTAAAGCGTTGATTTTCTGCATTGGTAGGCCTTCATTTTAAACACTTCCCAAATAGGCTTCATAATTTTATTAATCAACCCTATGAAACAGAGAATGCACTACACAGAGCAACCCTGCAGTTGCAGTAATATTAACTACATAAGAGGTCTTCTGAACCCAGTTTCCGAGAGGTACTAACATGGTTTAAAATGTTCCTTCTGAAAGGGTTAGCACCAAAACAAATATCATCTGTAAATGATGATGACAAAGTACAAGGGAAGGGGATATAAATCTTGAGCTCTGGTCTCTAACCAATAGAAATCCTGAAACAGCAAGGCCAGATTCAAAGAGTATGACATTACTATCACAAATGGAGAAAAAGAACAGATTTTTAGGTCATTAAAAGTAGCAGCCTTTAAAGAATCTAACACTTAGATTCATCACTAAAATATGATTTATGTTAAAAAAAAAAGTATAAAGTTCTGCATTAAAGAAGCCTAAACAGCAAAGTCACTTGGTTTTGTTATATATTTAAGAGGGGAAGTAAAAAACATGAATGTTAAAATTAATTACATAGCCCTCTTCATAAAAACAAAGACATACACCCACTCTAAAAATAACCTCTGGTAGGTTACATGGAATAACTTGGCAAGCACATGGAAGCAGTTCACAGATCTCAGTGCTATTGTTCTGCTTTTCCTGTTTGCTATCTCAAAGAAAGAGAATTGTATTCAGGTCTTTATTTTTAAGATGCTCCAAAAAGCCTAATAGCTACAAACTATACATATATGTATTTAAATTAAACAAATCAGTTTATTTTCTGAAAAACTCCACGAGTTTGAAGTTGAACAACCCTCATTTGCAGTCTCATGCTGCAGTGCTGCAGGGTGCTATTACAAGTGTCTCGTGCTCTTATATTTGAGTA
Source organism: Crypturellus tataupa (assembly GCA_034781795.1). Taxonomy (NCBI): domain Eukaryota; kingdom Metazoa; phylum Chordata; class Aves; order Tinamiformes; family Tinamidae; genus Crypturellus; species Crypturellus tataupa. The sequence goes on from JAWLRI010000121.1 coordinate 410,690, forward strand.
CTCAACAATATCAATTTCCAGAAAAAAATATATATGTGTGTGTAATGCAAGCTTATAAAACAACTCAAGAACATGAACAATGTATGGCTGTGATTACAATACCTCAGCATATGTAAAAAGCGAAACCAGGTTTGTGCAACGCACTCATTATCCATCTCAGGAGGAATCAGACCTGCATCTTCATCGGGAATTTTAAATGGAGGGAATGAAGGCCCATATGTAAAACGCAGCAACCTAGGAAACAAGTCAGAGACCTGTCATTGAATGAATACACCTCAAAATTTAAGCATGCATTTGCCTCTCGAGGAAGTCTGCAGTCTGTCATTGAGCACAAAACAGCACCGCGCCAGGCTAAGTTTTCTTAACTTTTCCTAATTCTTATCTCCACTTTATGCAATGGCTTTGCCCCCATAAACCTTTGAAAAACTGCTGCCTTGGAGCACAACCAGAGCTCAGGGTGATGCAGAGAGCTGCGAAGGCGCCGTGCTGCAGAGCGGCTCTGCTGCCCGCTCTGACGGGCTGTTACAATTCACACGGGTCCCAGAGCCCCCGAGATAGGAGGACAGGGAGGAGAACCCCAGCCCAGGGCTGATCCATGGATATGGATTTTAACACTTTGTAAGTGTTCCAGGTCCCAAATAAAAAACTTCTCTATGGTTTTCATCTGCAAAGCTTGCTCTCAGCTCAGGGCTAACAACCCATTCAGAAAAGGGCTTACTAAGACAACATGGTAAGTGTCTGACACTGGAGCTCCGCTGAAGCACCAGGCATGCAGGCTCAAACAGCACTAAACTTAAATTAACATCAAAGGAGTCCCCCTTTCTATGGACTAAATGCAAAAGAACATTACTATGTAGAAGAGCTGACTAAGGAAACCTGGCAGAAAACCTGCAGATTACTATGCATAAACAGAAGAAAAACTTGTAGTCAACAGTTGGAGACAAAATGTGGGCATGGGGAGCATGGAGCAGAACACCAACACATGCTCTGAGACAGAGCTGCTCTTTTCAGATCAGCGAATCATGAATATTTTCTGTTATGCAATGCTACATCTAACGGGATAAAAATAGCTACAGAAATAGCATGGGAAACGCACAGAGCTTGTGTTGCAGCTTTATTTCCCTGCAAATATAGCAAGGAGCTGCATAATGCAGAAAGTCCATTCACACTTGGTACTTTAACAAGTACCTCAAAAGTAAAAAGCTTGTACTGAGTTAAAACAAACCTTATCAAGGAGTAAAGGATGAAAAAGTCACAATGATGGAGAGTAATAGACTCATACTGTGAAGTGTTAAATATTGCATAGATGTTGAGTTTATATAAAAACAAACCAACAATTTTAACTATTTGCTTGTGAAATGAAGAGAGGTACACGCGTGAATGGCAGGAGGCAAGGATGCTAGTGAAGCCTCTCTGATCACACACTTGTTTTTGCTCACTCACTTTTGGAGTTCTGTGTGCTCCACAAACAAGCAAAACCCAGGAACCCGAGCAGCCCCCATTATCCCAGCGGGCGCACGCTTATTGCTGCGGGATTGCTCCTACCTGGAAGTGAGGGCACAGATAACCTTGCTCCACTGCTCCACCACAGCCGGGTGATGCCGCCAGTTGGCCACCATCTCCTTGGCCGTCTTCCAGTAGGGCGGCGTGGGGAAGCAGCGCGCGCAGGCCAGCAGCCACACCTCGAAGAGCACGCCGATGAGGCGCTCCGCCAGGCTCTCTGCGATGCCGCCTGCGAGCAGAGGGAAGTGCCGCGTGAGCCGCGCGCGGCCCCACGCCCGCCCGCCCAACGGGTGTCTCACCCCTACCACAGTGACAGCTCACAACCAGCATTCAGTTTAAGTGATAATTGCAAGAATAGTCTTAAAATTCTCTTCGTTTTCAAGCTTTTACAAGACCAAAATAATAGATAAAGCCCAACCACGTATATGGGTCCCTATGAGATAGTGTGATTTCAGCTACTAACTTCAGCTAACTGGTAATCTAATGCACAGTATACTCGATGCCATATTATTAACAACTAAGAACAAATGTCGGGTATCTGCCCACAACAGTGTTCTCCAAGTTATGCCCAACACCAGAGCACACGTGTTTCAGTGTGACAGACAGGAAACAAGGTCACCTGAAACCCATATTCAGGTGCTGCTCCATGTACGCTGCTTTACTGAAATGCAGCCTGGAGAGTAGACTCAGTTCCCAACCGCTCCGTCTTTTCGGACGGTGCTTCGACTCAGAGTAGAGCAGAACTAGGAAGGAACAATTGCTCTCTCATGGCTACCAAGAGCATTTAAGAGGTTTCCCCCATGAGGCAGCTCAATGGCCAGCAGGGCCAAAGCTTTTCCCTGTAGTAGAAGGAAGAGAAAGTCGAGCACAAACCTTGCACCGTTGGAGCTGCTAGAAGAGTGTCGTTAATCTGAAGAAGAAACAACAGCAAAACCTCCCAGGTTTCTCTTGCCATAATTGTGGATTCACGAGCTAGTTTCTGGACAGCTTTCAAAACCTGCAAGCATAGCCTAATCTGGCTAGAGCCGGGGTCCGGCCTGCAAGAGAAGAACAACACTCAACATGAGTCAATGAACAGCAAGTCCAAACAGCACAGCAGGATGCTCACGCCAAGCTGGACTGGGAGCATTTACTAGGAAAACATCAGTGTGACGGGACAAGAGCAAGGAATGTGAGCTCAGATGCTTCTAAGCATCCTAGTTCTGCCTTAACGAGCATAAGAGGTACCCTAATGCTTACTACACGACACACAACACCCCAGCGTAAAATGGATCTTTTAAATGGAGAAAGTACAACGTGTTTACCCAGAAGAACATATCTGAAACCAAAGCTAAAATGAAATTCTGTTGAGACCTCACTAATTGTAACATACACAAGACCAAAGGAAGAGCTGAAATTAGACGAAAGGTTCTGCTAGCAAACTAGCTGAACTTCTCAGTTCTCTTTTCAGTTCCAAACATGGATCCACCTTGTACCCCAAATCCCTTGCTTTAAAAAAGGCTAGAAAAGAGTTGTTAAATAGGAAAATCAAACCAAATGAGAAGGGATAGGAGGGAAGCAAGGGAAGAAGCTGATAGCATTAAGCTCTTCTATAGTAGCCATCATCACAGGTGAGTCGCTCGGTGCGGAGTGTTCTGTGCCCAAGAGCAGCAGGTTTGCACCCAGTCAGCTCAGACAAGACAGAATAAGCACTAAAGCAAACAAGTACCAGCTATGACTGTGAACTAGTATGAGAGCAGTTGAGGACAGTGGCAAACAAAACCAGGGCTGCCAGAGAGTTTAAAGAACAGAAGTGTGCAGCATCTGCCCAAAGCTCTCAAGGTGTAGCTGTTCCCTCATCCCTCCTGCCTCTTGCTGAAAGGACGGAAAGAAAAGACAGGAAAATCTGTGTGCTGCACCACGAGGTAGCACTGCCCAGCCCCAAGGCTGCTCTTCGAGGCAGCACACGGCCAGCCCAGGCCAGGAGGCGAGCGCTGCCAGCGCGCGACGAGGTGCAAGCCCAACACCAGCCCGCAGCCCACGTGAGGCCCTGCAGGATCGCTCACTGCCTGGCATGGTTTAAAACTATTCTGTTATCCCAACAAAATAAATATTTGATTAAAATAATAGAACCAAGACCAGGAGACAAGACATTTAATATCTAATCCAAAATTTCACAGGCTCCCAGTGACCGTTTTGGATTTCAGCAGGTTGCTCGGTTATATCCTATAGGTTACAACTATTTCCTAAGATAGATATCCTATATCTATATCCTATCTATATCTACATCCTAACAGACGGGCCAAAGCTCACAACAAACAAGTCCTGTCCTCGTTTCAGCACTGTTTTTTCTTTCAGAAAAACAGCCAGGGCAAATACTTTAGCCCAGGATAGTCTTAATGTTTATTTTCTTAAAGTTTGAAAGCTGTTTCACAACTTACTCCCCTAGCAATTCAGTGAAACTATACAAGAGACTTACACGTAAAGGAACTCTGCATGCAAGATAACAAAGGGGTTACCCCTGAACTACTCTGGCAAAAGCAACTTCGAAGTCTCTATTCATCTATCCTTAACTTTATTTCCTCAAAATCAAACTGTTAGTAGCTTTATTTGCAGAATTTTACAGCCATATCTTAGGATTTCTACAGAGCTTGGTCTTTAGGTTCCCACATTGTCAAGAAACCTTGGGAATACTCCCGTTGCTTATTTAACTCAGAAGCCCTTACCAAAAACAAAAATTAGGGTTTATTGGACTTGGACACATTGCACAGTGTCCCCAGGGATTCCACCCCACTCAGCAGCGCTAACGCCCCAGGCACCGAGCCCCTGCCTCGGCCTCCCCTCCTGTTTGCAGGGTGCCCTGGGCAGCGGGAACAAGGGGAATTTCCACCTTTTCCACATGTCGGACAAGCAGCTGTGGTGATGCAGGTTGATCTTGCAGCAGCAGCTGCGATCCAAGTGAGCAGCAGGGCTCTGCCGTCACTGCACGTGGCAGAGAGCCCGCGGGCTGCTCGACTGCACCACAAGGAGAGAGGGGACAGAAGGTCAGCGCCGCAGGGGAGGATTCAGGTACCCTCCCTCTAGGCAAGCAGGTAGGAAGAGGAAGCGCCACTCGCTCTTGTCCTTTAGCATTCTTGTTCTTCAGCTACACCTTTCTCAATGACTGAACCTGTTGCTTTAGTATTCAAACCACAAAGAAGCATACAGCAATTTTGTGAATGTTCTTCGGGTATTATTTGCTCCTTTGAGGCTTTTTGACACCATCTGAGGCCTTCCACTTGCCCAGTCCTAGATTCTGGGGCTCTCACTGCAACTTTGGACGACCGCACTTAAAGGATGAGAAACTAACAGCTATATCATTTCTAGGAACCCTCTGCAACTCACAATTACATACATGACATAGTCTAATAAATGCTTATGTGTTAAATACAGTTAGTATCTTAACTTGTCTCCTGTTAGGCATCTCTTGGAAGAGGTTCTCCTAGACCACAGCTGCTGCAAGAGCTCCTATCACATGTTCTATGGGGTCCTACCACCACCACGAGAAACCTGCATCAGTCATGCACAGCCAGAAAGTACTTGTGCCTTATTCTTCCTGCTTAATTACAGCCCATTTTCTTCATGCTGGAGTGAATTCTCAATGCAGGTGCATGGAAGAGAAACTCTCACCTATTTCTTGAAAAGGGAAAAGGGAATAGTGACTTAAACATCACAGAGGGCTAGCAACAGCCATGAAAAACTGTCTCGGGCAAGTACAAGGACCCTTGGGAAGAAAACAGGAACCTGTTACACATTTTTGAAGTATCATGATTTTCCATCCCTCGCTGGGCCTCAATGTTAATTATTTCATTCAAAAAGTATCAGGTTCAGTCCACTATCCAGTATCAAATTCAACAAGTGAAGTTGGAAAGAAAGGTCTAATAGCAACTTCTGCCAACAATATGCAACGAACGAGACTACTTAAGTGCCTTTTAACATGGCCTTTGACAGGGAAGAAGTCAAGAAACATTTAATGCACTAGTGAAGAGTTGGTGCTCTAGAGCACCAAGCTACAAAGCTTTCTAGACCGCAGACTGCATGTGCCAAGTGCTGTAGTAGATGGAGCAGGTCAGTCACTCTGCAGGGAGCTTTCTTTAGCGGGTTGCATATTTATCAGCAGTATTTTTTGTATTTATTATGGCAATGAAATAGGCTGTCTTTGATTTGGACTCTGCTTTAATATCACAGTACCTGGAACTTCTAAATCAGCTTTAAGATTTCTCTGCAGTCCAGCTTTAAACCAGCAAGCACCCATCAGCAGTAGCCTCTACTGATGGATGTAAGATATGGACTAGCTGCAGCTAAACAATCCTGTGTTTAGAACAAGTAGAAGCTGCTACTTGCAACCAATGCCTAAAATTCAGGCAGTCTCACTGTGCATCAGCCTCCTCTGTGCAAAACTAATAAGTATCTGCATGTGAAAATAAGCTCAGAGACCAACATGTGCACAGTAAGAGACCTGTAAGATTACTCCAAATGAAACTCAAGTTCTCTTCCATTTTCTCTAACTTATTTTAGCTGGAAAGAGGAAAAAAAAAATCATACTTGGATACCACTGTTTTCCAGGCCTTCACACTCCTTTATTGTAGATTAACTTCGGACAGTAACTTAAGAGTTGTCACTCCATATAAAGAAGTTTATCTCAGGCACAAGAATTAGCAGCATAACAAAAGCAAGAAGAGAGCATCATCCTCATGGGTAAGGTCGATAAAGATACCCAGGCATCTGAAGGTGATTTGTATTTACTGCGTAAACACCTTTGAGACTCAGCCCAAAGCATTCTCACTGCTGTGGCCACGAAGCTAGAAGTACAAATACAGGGATGGGGAGGTGTCTCTATTCCTTCTCCGCTCCTTGGCCATTGGTTTGTGTCCTGTTCTCCTGAAAAAGCTTGGCAGGATGTTTTATTCTGACTTTAAAGTGAAAGTTACATGAAGAAGCAGTGGTGTCCACCTAATCTGTATGAATTACTATTCACAGAGCTCTTCATTAACACTGCCTTGAGGTGATACCAGGCAATGCAAGTGCAGCAGAGCATTCTGAAGGTCACTAAGAGATACAAAATTAAGGCTTCTTTAAGACAGATGATTTGGTTCTTGTAGATCTGTAGAAAAACACTGATTTTTAAATGAATTCCCATTATTGAAGTACCATTTCAGAGGGCTGTCTCCTCTTCCTTACCCAATATCTGTGTGCTCCATAGTAGCAGGTAAACTTTTCAAATTTCAAATCAAGTGTTCTGGAGAACTCTGACATAGAATTTTTTGTCCAAGATCTAGAAGCACATGCATCTTCAAAACTACCATGCACTGATGTTTAGCACAACATCAGGGTATCAGGGAGCAAGCACTTCTCTGTGGTGTTCTTTAAAAGCTACTGATGAGACATGGTCAATGTCATTTTGCCTATTTAAACAGCACAGAAAAGTAAGCAACCTTACTGTAAGATCACATCAGAAATGCAGTCAGTTCTTCGGTAGAGCACAGAATTGCCATGATGTGCTGTTCATTCTTAGCTCTGAACAGTACCAAGCGCTCAGCGATGCTGCCATCTCCCTCTGACCCGTGCTCATCTAACAGGGACAGTTCTCAAAGTTCTCCAAAGAGCAAACACGCAAGTCTACCCAAGATCCTGAATTAGTTACCTAAATACAGCAGCAACTGCCAAGCTTGCGACTGAAAACTCCAAGACGTGTGGAGAGGACACCTAAGCTTTCATTTCAAGTTTCACTGTGCTTTGCAATAATTGCACTCTTAATTTAATCAGGCCTCCAAGGTTCAGTGAGGTCTCTCCAGGAAAAGCCATGAGCTGGCGACAGCACTGAATTGCCCAGTCTCTTTCCCACCATGAGCGCTGACCTGATACTCACCTGGGTACAAAGAGGTTTTGGAGATGTTTGAGAATGCTTTGAACATAAAGGTTTGGTTCCTTAATAACTGGTAGAGGAATGGAGTCCTTAGGTAATACAAGAGCCATAATCCAATCTGTGTACACATCGACACAGTACTTCACAGTATCGCCATCCAGAGGGAGGGTCAGTCCGTAACAAACCACCTCCATAGTCCATTTTACCTGCAGGAAACACAAAGCAAGGCCATCAGATGTCTCAGCAGGCAGCCAGTGGCTAACACACACTGCATTTGCTACATAGCTATTTTTACTATTATTTTGTTGCATTAGAACCCATTGCAATTTGACATATATGAGAGTTGTAACTCATGTGAGACTTCAGTGTTTTTACACAGTATCAAGGCTTTAGGAAGACTGCCAATAAGCTAGTCTGAAATCTGAATCTCTTTAGTCTAAATTGCAGTCAGACAACTTGGGCCAGATTTCAATAAAATTCTATATTCCTGAGATTTTTTTTTTTAAACTTCAGGCTAAACTTGCTCATACGGGAGCTTAGATAAACACTGCACATCACTTGCTATTTGAGCATAAATCCCACTAGGTCACTATAAGGATTACTGACCTAGAACAGTACACTTCAAATAGCCTATTAAACAGAAATTTTTTAAGAAAGATGATCCGTAGAAAAATCATTAAGCGGTCACAATAGCATGAAGCAAACAATATTCTCCAAGGAAACCACTTACTTCTTTGTCTGTTTTGAGCAAGCTCTCGCTGCCAGCCGAGGAGGTGAGCAAGGCCTGCCCGAGGGGCCGCACCACCGCGTTGGCCACTTCCCTGCCGACGCCCTCGGGGTAGCTGTGCAGCACGCTCGTGTTGCCCTGCTCATTCTGGAGGACAAGGTGCAAGGATCTCCACTCCGAGTACATAGTGCCACTACGCGACAAGCCAAACAGAATCTGCCGGTGAGAAATTTAAAAAAAAAAAGACAAAAAGAAACATGGTCAGTAGAAATGTGTGTGCCAGTAAGTTACCAAAACTGAGGCTGGATGCCAAGCGCAGCCCCTTGGAAGGGTAAGATGCGCACAGACATATCACACCTTGGAGAGTTGAAGGAGCATTCATCCAGTCTAACTATCGATACAGCCGTGAGCTTGTTTGTTTCAAAGCAACTGAAAAACTAACACACATGGAATAGCAGTGTGTTTGAGACACCTAAAAACAGGAGAAATGACCTTTCTCCACACTACCCCTGCAGAAAAAGTGGTTCTTACAAGTTATTCTTGTCCAAATTAATGGCAGAACTGCAAGTATTTCATTCACATAAAAAGGTTTTTTTTTTTTTTTTAATTAAAAAAAAAAGTCATTGCTTCAGCTCCCCAGTAGTCAGAAACAGATACCAGTAAGCTTTCAGGAAAGTCTTAGTCACATTGAAAGACAAAATTCAGCCTCTTTTTACCTTCATAGAACGACTCCCACAGCACACTACTTGAAATGATTGAAAATTGACTGACTGACCAACAGAAAAGCACAGCTGTCCTGAAGCAATCCACCAAAGCTCAGTTAATCCTTCCATCACTAGCTCAAATCCAGTATCACTGTGGGAGGATAATGCATTTTTGAAACTGAGATTCGAAGTTTTACTTTGAATTCACCTACTGCTACTGAACTTGAGCCATTCGTGTACACCCTAAAGCATTTTGAAGTCTCTAAGACCAGAGGCTGGCCAGGATTGGTGCCCACACTAACCTCATCTTTTTGCTGTATGAATACATCTGCATCACTAACACAATGGGGACATACAGGGATCCTTCTGTAATTTCTGAAGAATTTGTCAAGATTAACAGGACTGACACCATTCCGGCTGCACCAGCACAAGACAGGGAGCTCGTCCACAACCAGCAGATCTCCTGGTACAAGAGCCTGAGATCCTGCCAGTTCAAGAGGTCCAAAGGCTCCAGCCGCTGCACGCGGGGGAAGCCGCTCCTTCGGTCGGCTGAGGTCACTGCACACGCACTGCTCTCTAACCCATGTTTGCCCCATAGATCCAGACAGGGGGAGCACAGAGAACCCTCCGAGCCCCCCCGGCACAACAGCACAGGGATGAACTCACTTATCACAGGACGAGGCAGCTCGGGGAGCGACGCTGAGCACTATCTTTTTGCACTGTCGTGAGTCACAGCCTGTGCAGGAGCTGAGGCAGGGCCGCAGCCGCCCCAGAGCTGCTCTCCCAGCATGGGCAGGCAGTGGGACACTGCCAGCAGCAGTGCACTGCCCCGCGGGAGCACTTTGGTCAGGCCGGGCACATCTTCATGGGCACTAAGGCAGCACAGAGACTCTGTCTGCTAGGAGAGTTACCCAGCACTTTGGGATCCGATCCGAGGCTAGATGAACGTGTGCTAAAGGAGCAACAAGAGTGTGTCCAGAAGGGTGGCAGGGACATCCCCTCCAGCAGCAGCCCTTTGCAGCTGCACAGGGCAACATTCAAACCCTGCTCCAGCAGTGGTACCGCAGCAGCCTGAGCCATGAGAACCAGGGTGTTCCATGCGCCCTCCCTCCCACACTAACACGCGGGTGCCACCAGCTGACCCCAACGCTGGGCCCCGGATGGCATAGGACGGGCAGGGGAGGCCCAGCAACCTCCCTAGGGCGGCCCAAGCTGCGCCAGCACTGCTGCCAGCCCTGCTCCATGAGCGGCTGTGCCGGGATGTGCCAAACACCTCCCCTAAACCTTCCCAGCCTCCAAGCAAACAAGCGAGGCCTGCAGACTTCCCTTCCTACGGGCAAAACACCATGAAACAAGCCTGCCCGCTCAGCTACCCCGTCAGGACTGATCCACGCCAAGGAGCTATGGAAAAAGCCTGATGAGCCCCTTGCTGCAGCCCTTCCTCCTTAAAACCTGGTTTTCTGGACTGCCTCCTTCCTGCAGGCGCAGGAGACGCACGTGCACATGTGACACACAGCAAATGTGACCTTAAGTTAATGGGTGCAGCAGGAAGTCCTGCTCTGCCTCTTGGAGAGGTTTCAGCCCTGGGGCGGCAGCAGGGGACACGCAGGCCGCAGCATTCAGTGTCCTCAGGCCACAAGGAAAACGAGTCCAGGACAGCAGCTCCTGGGACACAGAAAACTGCAATAAATTTCCAAAAGACAAGTGAAAAAATGACCAACAAGTCATGCTACAAGTGAGAGCCCCAGCAGAGGCTGCAGCTGGTCAACTTCTTTGCTTCATCCCTGCTGCCTTCTGCCTGGCCTCCTCTTCACCGACCCTCCACCTGAGCACGGCCCCCCCGCGAGGGACGCGGCCTCCCGGAGGTGCCACCCTCTGCCACAGGGAGGGATCCTCCCGGCTCTGGGCAGGAAGGGCCCTTGGAACAGGCACAGGATAAGGCCTCACATGCAGGAGAGCTGTGGCAGCAAGAGGGAGGCCACAACCTCCCGCATCTGCGGTTTGCTAATATCTGAGACGTCCCCTGGTTTGGCCATACAAGGAACCCTCTGTTAATTTTACCAGCACATAAGGAATATATTAAAACTCTGGCAGCTATTTCAGGTTGTAAAATTCCTCCGATGGAATGTCCTAGGTATTGGTTTATTCACCTCCTACAATCAACAGCATTTGCGAGGATCAGAAGTTACTTTTCGTCTTGTAGTCCAACTTAACTACCATTTGTTGGGAGTTTACTACACCCTAACAGTCATCTACATTTCAGCTTCAAAAAACTAGACACAACTTACTGAATTAATACAATGCTGGTAAGTGTCCCCACACAGGTGGGGGACACTTACCAGCATAATGAATATGAATATTTGCAAAATATTCATATTTCACACACATTCAATCCATGCAGTTCTAGAGCAGTTTGGAAAACTTTAAGACACTGCAGAATGCCTCAAAGGCATTAAGACCTAAAAGGTCTTCTCCTTGCAGAAGGAAAGTTTGCTCTCTCAGGAAGCCACTTGATCTACCAAATTACTAAACAGCTACAGCAACAACAAGAAAAAATCCCTCCTCACATATAATCCACACCTCACTGTTGCTTCAGCTTTTGTCATGATTTCTGCATGTCAGACTACTGAAATTGGGGTGGGCAGCAGGGGTGGAGAGATACAGAGGCTAAGAAATCTATCAGGTGCTCCACCAGTCCTATGAGATGTTAAAAATATTTGTCATTTTTGATGAAATCCAAATTCTTTACCACAATAAGCAGCACCGGACTATGCCTAGTTTCCATACATTCTCTCCAAACTCACTTCCCCTTTGCCTATTAGCAACCATCACCTTACAAGGCATTGAAGGTGGCAGTTCCAACACTTCAGAGCAATATTCTCCACACCTAAAAATTCTATGAGTTGGCGCACATGAAAGAATGTTGCTGATGAACTTAAAATCCCCTAAAAGAATATATTCAAATTTTATTTCTAGTCCTCAGAATCTAGAGATGAAAAATGCAGCTAAAGTATTCAGATTCCTGAATCTGCCAAGCAAGACAGCAAGAATTACCCAAGCAACAGCCCCACGTGCTGCATTCCCTTCAAAGGCAGGCGCAGAAGCCCGGGATTCAACACAGAGGTGAGGTTTGGGAGCAGCGTTTGTGCACAAGGCGGACAGAAGGGACCAGACCCTCATGCTGGGTGTCCAGCCTCACCATATAAGCTTCAGCCGCTTATACTACAGTGGAGTTATCAATGCACGGCAAAAAACATCCCAGAAACTGGAGCTTCCTGCATTTCATCGAGACCAGGAACACCAGGGCCCAGGCTGAACTCCATGGAGGCATTCACAGTATCAACTAGTTACACAGCAAACACAGCAAACCTCAGCAGAGGAGCGTTCAAGGAAGACCTCTCCAAAGACAACAGAGCCTGGTTCAGGCTGGCGCCAACATGAAGGATCTGCACAGTAAAGTCCGCAGATTTTGAACATACTTTAGAAGTATTCCGTGGGAAATAAGCAGCCCCTCTCACCAACACTTCCTCTGCCAAGAAGCCTGTCACAGAACACACCTCTAAGGAACCGTCTCGCCACACACAGTACCACAATGCCCATGACTTTCTGATCCAACCGCATCCTGCTTTGCCAACACAGCCATTTCCCCCTATCCCTGCACTGCTGTCCCTTCCCCCTCCAACTTTCTGCTGGAGATCCCACGGGAAGCAGCTTAGATCTCACAAGACTCAATAACTCAGCACCGTCCTCAGACAGAACCCACCAGGGCCACTCATCGTGGCTCCACCACTGAACATGCTCTGATATTTTAAATGCCCTGACACAGCCTTTTAAAACGAGCAGAAAATAAAATAGGGCATCAGCCAGACAGCAGATTCAGAAAGATCAAGGCTCTGGGCTCTGCTCCTCCAAAAGTCAGTATTTTGTACATTTTGTGAAACATGAAAGAAGAAATGGAGACCCATGGCAGGGCACGCACGCAGGTTGCTGTCAGGATGCTGAAGCGGAGCAGGATTCAGAGCCTTCTGCGAGGCCAGGCCAAGCGTCAGGCCACTCGGCTACGGGGTTTTGAGCAAAAGGGAAGGGCATCACAACCAAGGACAAGGATTTGCCCAAAGCCACCACTTATCTGCAGCAGACATTAGCACGTGACTCCGACATACGGAAGATTAGGCCTCAAACAAGGTGCCACCAGAACCGGCACATTTGGGTCTCACCTCTGTCCAACACTCTCCACCGAGGAGCTCCAGAGACCCTAGCGCAAATTTGGATCCTGGCAACACCAGGAGTCACCCATGGAGCCAAGACACCTACTGTGTCTTGGAAGGCTACCTAGAAATTGGGCAATGTAAAACCTGCAAACCAGCAGAGCTATAAGCCTGAGAGAACATCAGTCAGCTGCAGGCCGGGGGTGTTACTGCTTTCAATAAACTCATTAGGGTTTATTGCTCAGACATCACTGCTCCCTTGAGCCATCAGACCACCCGCCCAGAGGGTGACTCCAGGAGCTCTGCCATCTCTCGCTGGGGCCTGCAGCTGCTTTACAAACCCCACCATAAAGCAGACCATTGCCCTGGTTTCAGCCGAGTTGAAGCTGCTCCCAACTATTTATTTTGCACTTGGGCTTCTTCCCCTGGCCCACTCCTCACATGCCCCCAGACTGTCCCACTCAGAGCAGGGAAAGGCCCTGGGCAGCAAGGGGGGCTCCCGCCGCCGCCACCTCCCGAGCAGGTGCCCAGGCGCCGAGCACGGGCCGGGAAGGAAGGGAGGAAATCGAGAAATGGGACGCGGCGCCGGGATGAGGGACCGCGGCCGGGAGCCCCGGGCTGCTTCCCGTGGAGGGGCAGAGTAAGGAGCCTCCCCTGCGCGCTGCCCGGGAAGGGCCGGGCCGCAACCCCGGCCACTCGCGGCCTCGGCCACCGCAGGCCCCGCGGGCGCGGCCGGGGAAGGCGGCGCCG
>JAWLRI010000121.1:431218-459815 GCA_034781795.1 Crypturellus tataupa
CAGAGGGGCAGGATCCCCTCCCTGGCCCTGCTGGCAACGCTCCTCCTGCTGCAGCCAGGAGCCCATTGGCCTTCTTGACCACGAGGGCACATTGCTGCTTCATGAGTAACTTCTCAACCATAAAATTCTCAATAACTTCTCAGTACGTGGGCAAATGTACCAGGAAGGGCTTTGGCGCACTAAGCTGTCGGGATTTAGCACTGAATGTCTCAGTCGTTGGCATTTTCCATCATATGCCCGTGCTGTTTGCACGCAAACACTTACAGACTGCACCCTTAACTCGTGAGCAGGATGTTCTTGCAGGTGGAAGAAGACGTGCCTGACTGCTCCATCCCATACATGTTCCAACCATTGCTGACACAAAACATGGTTCCCTGTCTCCCAAACGATTTCCGGCTATTTCAAGCTGGTTGGCAGAGCTGATGTGTACTAGATGCTAATTTATATCACTGATTACTTGTGTTACAGGAAACACTGCAAAGAGTGCAGTGAGTTAACTGTTGTATTTGTGCATTTGACTGCCACTTACGTGTTCCCCAAGGTACACTGCGAGCTCTGGGGATGACTCCAAAGCTGTCACACAGCACTGGGAATGAATGTCCATGCAGCTGCTTTGCTGGAATGTCACGTAGATTTATTTCAGTATATGTTTTTTCTGGCGTATAAAACTTGAAGGTTTTCATAACTTCTGCTCAGCATTTTATTAATTTTTTTAAAAAACAATAACTGCAAACAGCCCAGGATATGAATCTGAACCTTTTGCTCCAGTGTTAAAAATGCATTTTCTTGACAAACTTTAGCTAACTCGGATGGAAACAGGAGCTGCAGGAGTAGTTTCCCAGTATGAGCTGAGCTGTACTAATGGTTTTCCTGAAGGCTGGATCACGTCTTCTGCCGTTTCCCTTTGCTCTTGCCACATACCTTGGGCTAGCCCTGATGTTCATCCCTTTGCCTGATGGGCTCATCCAGGTCAGCAAAACAGCAGAAAACCAGCAAAAAGTGAGGGTGAAGCGTGCCCACTTTGGGCTGAGGAGCACGAGAGCCTGCCGGAGCCGAGCCTTGGGCCACTGCTTCTGTGGCGAGAGCGGCAGGGCAGGAAGGGGGGGAATGCCGGTGACAGGAGAGCTGGAGGGGCCCGTGTCCCTTCCAGGAGCTGAGAGAGGAAAATCTGGCTCCTTTGTATTTCTAGCTAACTCCCTACGAGGCAGCCCAGATTAGCAAGCTGTGTTACGTTCTCTGTACACTTGATCTAAATTGATGGGTTTTAGCCTGTCATGAAACTCGCGGCAGTTTTCCTTTCTCATGGTTTCTTCTGGTAGTTGTGTGAACGCGGGTCTTGGTGAGTCCGTGGTTCAGCTAACCCTGCCAAACTGCACACAGTTCTGCACTCGTGTCTCAGACAAGGTCTTTGTACTAGACAGGTTCAGAAATCGGTGGTGCACAAGGAGCTAAGGGGCTTTCCATAGTCCAGTCTCTAATACAAGTGATAACTAGTCCTGTCAAATATGTGCATATATATATATATACATATATATATATATATATGATCAAGAAGATGTGACTTGACAAATTACTACACAGTTGTTGGCCCTGTGCAAGGGAAGAAGAAGGAATTCCTGGCAGACATGGGGAGGGAGAGCAGGAAGGTCCCTTTTGGCAGCAACCAACAATTAGGTCGTATTAAGCGTCTAATGAAACTGCATCTTGAACTGGTTCCCACATTGCCTCATATCCGTTACTGGTTCAGTCGGAGTTAATTGGGGTTTAGCAGGGGAATTTGAGCTGCCTCCCCTGCCCTGGCCGGCTGCCTGCGAGGGGCAGGACTCCAAGATTCAGCCTGCTCTGCAGAAACCTGTTTTCTGCTCAGAAGGAGCCCGGCCAGCAGGGATGGGACAGCCGCCCTAGCAGTGCTGGCACTTTTGAAGTAATGTCACATTTTTTAACTTTTACTTTTCATATAAAGCAGTTATGTTCCTAAAACTGCTGACAATCTTGAGAGGCCTGTGGCAGGGAGGGCCCTTTTGCCAGCAGCCTGTAGTTAGAGCTGATTAAGAGAGCAGTGAAACTGCATCCTGAGGCTTAAATCTGCCGTCTAAGTACGTCTGTAGTCTTATCTTCAGTACAGATCGTCATTTAATATTAAGCAATATGTGTTTGCTGCCAAAAACCCCAGGGAGCTCCAGTCGCACGTCTGGTGGAAGGTTTGGAGTCAGAGACGTTGCAGTGTTTGCTGGAGGGCGGGTGCCCGTGTGCAGCCTCCCGGAGCTAGGCCAGGGCGCCGGCAGGCAGTGGCTCAGCCCTCCGCGGCCTGGCGGACCTTATTAAAGAAGCCTTAGGTTCTAAAATGTATGTAGGTGAATGAACGTGAAATCATCATTTGTTTTAGATGATAACATCTTCAAAAACTCCTCTTATGTTTTTAATCTGTTTTTTTTTTCCCATCTCAATAGCATGTAACACCAATTACCTTTAAAAAAGGATCACAATCACATTAGAAAATACAAAAACTGAAATCTGACTAAATGTTTGTTTAGCTATATTGTAACTTAAATGATGGCTCCTCCCACGCAGCAAGGCAGATTAGCTGGGTGTAAAGGCTATATTTATCAACATAATTCAGTGTTTGGCAGCAAGTGAGAATGAAACTTTTGTAAGAAGAAAAGTAAAATGAAAGATAAGTGTTAGATTTTTGGTAACTAGAAATGTACTAGTTGGTGATAGAAATCTTTGCTAACATTTTGTTTTAAACAGATTCTTGGTCCATCTTGCTCTAGATCCCTTCCTGTGCCCAAAGGAACACATGTTCATTTTATTTTTTTTATGTGAAATGTTAAAAAAATTAGTAAGAAGTACAGCTGAAATGAAGCAGAAACAAGATTGTAAATAAATGTGCAGAAGGAACTACAGGGTCTAGTGGAAAGCAACCAGCCATGATCTTAAGCTCTTCAAGCGGGAGCTGCTCCAGGATAGAGGCATTCCGGATAGAGATGCTCTGGGATGGATAGAGATGCTCCAGGATAGATAGAGGCGCTCTGGATAGAGGTCTCCAGGATAGATAGAGGCGCTCTGGGGAGAGGTGCTCCGGGATAGACAGAGGTACTCCGGACAAAGGCTCTCCTGCTCTCCTCGCAGCACGCGAGACCTGTAGTAATGCTGCATGTGCAGCCGCGGCATAGAGACCTCAGAAGCACTGCGGGCAAAGCGGGGCTTGATGTGGCCGCTCCGTGGTGGGGACCTAGGAATACTGCAGCGGCATGAAGCCTTCGGGGGTCCTCTCCATGCCCGAGCGGGAGTCACGGTTTGAGGGTACCAGGGGGCAGGGAAAGCCACTCTGAGCAGATCCCCTTCGTCCTTCCTGAGTTCCTCCTTGGTGTAGGTTTCCTTCACTGTAAAACTAGAGAACTGGCCTGCTGGTTTATTTTGAGCTCTGCAAGCTGCAGACACCCGATGGTGCAGTCATTGAGTGCCCTGAGCGAGAGAGGGGCATGGAGACATTGTAGGAGTCACACCGGGGGTTTGCTGCAGTGTTGTGACCCTTGCAGACGTGAAGATCTCACACCTGCAAGCCAGGCAGTCTGTGCTCTCATGTTTGTCACCAGGATCATGACCAGGTTTCCTTTGCGGGGGAGACCCCAGCTTGCTAAGGGAAATGCTGCAGAACTGTTAGAAGGAAACACCCTACCCAGAAAAGGCTCGTTCAAAGACAGGCTGCATCGTGTCCACGACTGCGTTTGGCATTACGGCAGTTCATGCCCCAAAATCCACTTCTCTAAATCTTTCTCCTGAAGTGTGCAGCCCTAGTAAGAAGTGATTTCAGATTGCACTGCATAGGGCATGTCAGCATCGCTCCATCTTTTCACTGGCACCAAGGCCAGCAACCCCCAATGGTCTGAAAGCTTCAGCTTTCTCTTGCACCCTTGCTCAGTGAGCCTGGCAGTGCCTGCTGCATCAAGTGATGCCCGAGCGTGGTCCTGCCAGTGGCACTTGTGGGTGGGCACAGGACTCTGTGATACTTCTCAGTACTGGACACTCCCTTTGTCCAAAATGAACAGAGGGCTGTGCATGAAGAAAGAACAAAACTATCGTTAAATGTAGACTTTATTAAAGCTTCTCAGAAAGTGCATTAGCAGCTGGCATGTCTGGCCTTGCGATAGCCCAGATTTGGGAGGGTTCGTCCGTGTCGCGAGGGAGCCAGCACAGGAGCAGCTATATGGGAAGGCTGTGGCTTCCCTGGGAGCCGGCCTGGCCTGTGGCGCGTTCCCCAAGGAGCTGAGCTGGAAAGCAAGCGAGCTGAACTGGGGAAGTGATTCAGGAGTGCATTTGGAACCGCTGCCTGCTTTGCTGGAAGTGTACGATGTCTGCCAGTGTTTTGGGGTATTTTAGCTTTTTGACAGAGTAGCCTAGGCAGGTGATTGGGAAGTGAATTGCTATCAAGAGGCTTAGAAACGTCTGAGGACGAGGAGGGCAGCAGTGCCCAAGGTCTCAAAGGCCATAAATGAAACTCATTTTACTTGGGAGGATGAACATGGCCCAACTGTGTTCGGCCTGATCAAAGTGAGAAGCCCACGGGTCCTGTCCAGCTGTGGGACACGTTGCTCTGCGAGCGACGTGCGGGGGCAAAAGAGGCACAGGGCAGGAGTCCTCTTCATACAGAAGGTGATTAAAAACTGTGGGAAACTCACAGCCCATTAAACACCCATGTTGCAAACCTGCAGTGGGACTTGGCTGTGATTGCTGCTGGAGTGCAAATTCCTTCTGTTCATCACGTACAAACCAGGAAGCCGAGTCTCTGAGTGTCGGAGACGCGTCTGACAGCAGCCCTGGGAGCTGCGCTCACCTTGCCTGGGCTCTAGGCCCAGCCACTCTCTAGAGAGGACCTGTTTTCAGGCCACCTCTGCTGGGCGGCCGCCCAAAGGCAGCAGCCGTCTCGCTGTACTGAGCTCACGTTTTGCAGCAGTTTGGTAACCATCTGGGGTAACTTTCCCTCTGTGCGGTTGGTCTAAGGTGGCGTGGATGGCAGTAGAGCAGTTACGGGATTAATGAGTTAGAAGCTGTAGTCTAGTTACGATGGGTGAACAGGTGGTTTCTGCCTCTGCATATGATGCTTTGCTGCATGGAGGCCTCCTGCGGCTGATTATCTTGCACGACAGGATTGCGTCTCCATAACAGAACTGACGATGCAAGGAGGGGCAGAACAGGCAGCCCCGCACGCAGCCTCCGAGGAGCAGCGCTCACGTAGGGAACTTATCCCTGTGTCATTTTATCTATTGAAATAGTGTGAATTTGGAGCATTCTTATCTGGGAGGGAGTATGCAAGCACATAGTCCAGATCCTACTTTGTATGGAGGTGGTTTCTTTGGGGCTTACCTGCCTTGGTTTTCTGCAGCCTCCTGTGCCAGCGCTAATCTCTTTGGTAATTATTCACCAAATGCTTGCCTTGATTCTTATCCCAGTGTTTTTTAAGCAGTGTGGATTGATTCCAGCCTCCGGGAAGGGGATGCATGATTTAAATCGTGGTATTTGACTTTATTTATAGCGATATGCAAATGGTGGCAAGAGGAGTCCTTGCAGCGTGTGTCATACTGGGACATATATAGAAAAATGTATGATTTATATAGGGGTTATTCCAGGCAAACCTTTTGCTTTGTCTACAGCCTGTCTTCTGCAGAGCTCTGTTTTTTTAATGCGTATTTATGCTGCTTTGTTGCGGTATTTTAGACTAGCTTTCAGCTTGTGAAATGTCGCGTTTGTTCTTTTAGGAGGACACTGCTGGCTGCCTGGGCAGGCCCCTCTGCAGATCCCTTTGAGCAGGGACCCAGGCGGCCGGCAGGGCATTCCCAGGAGGAGAACCGCTGCCTGCCGCGGCCAGGAGGGCAGCGGGATTGCGGGGCAGGAGGGCTCGGTCCAGTCCTGTCTGCCACCTGCCCCCAGTGAACCTCTGCTGCCATGTGTTCATGAACTGCGGTGTCCAGAACCTCCTGGGATCCTTGCCCTGGGGTCTGGAGAGAACCAGGTGCATGAGGAGCTCTTGCAGTGTGTGTGGAAGTTAGTCCCATAATGTAAATTACCTTCTGGTGCCCGTAACTCCTTACAAGAACTACAGCTCTTCCCCAGGCTTGCAGTGTTGAATGGCTCCTCATGCTCTTCAACAATGTGTTATGCAGAAGGATGCTACCTGTGAATTAGTTGGCTTCCCAAAGCCTCCCAACAGATTTGTTTTATAGCAACTGCTCTGAAAAAAAGAAAAATACTCTGGAGTTTTCCAACAAGAAGGAGCTGAAAAAGAGGGGAGTTGCTGTGGCTGGTTTTAGAGGGGAAAAAATTTCTTTTTCTTCCAGTTTGGCTTTAGCTGTGTTGATGACAGTTATGACGTGCAGAGGAAGGGAGGTCATGCTCGCTTAGGGTGAGAAGGGAACCTCTCTTTCCCAGGGCAGTATACATTTATACTGACTTCAGGAGCACAGATGCAGTACTCCTTTACCATTTTCTTCCTTCCAGGGTTGACATCAGTATATTATTTTGTATTTTGTGCTATTTTGTAATTCTGTATTAATTTGTGGTAGCATACGAATGTCTTTTACATTCGTACTCAGCTAACATTGAGGCAGCCCAACACATGCCTACCCTTGTCCCTCCTTAGGCCCATGACTTTTTCTGTTTCGTCTACAGAAATATCCATAATTTTCCTATCTAGCCAAAGCATCTGCCCAGTGCAGTTTGAGCACATCCCACTGCCAGGAAGTGACACTGGAAAGCTTCTCCTAGGGCAGCTGGGGCACAGAAGCAGCACGAGAGGTTAAGACAGGGCAGACTGAGCCCCCTCTTGCCCCTCCTCAAGCCCCCTGGAGCCAGCAGCCCTGCTGCTGCCAAGCACAGTTTGGCCTCTACTGGGGCTGCCGTGTCCGGCTCGTCCTGCAGGGTTATGGCTGAGGTATCAGCAAGATGTGGAAGTGGGTCCAGACTTGGTGAGTAGAAAGTTTTCAGTTTTCAGCAGGCAAGGCAGTGTGCAGCACAGAGAATGACATAGTGGTACACAGAGAGCAGCCTCAGCTGTTTGCCTTCTCCTGTTCAGATATTTCATATTGCACAGAGAAATATCATCTGTCAGACTCATGCATTTCAGCCAGAGTCTATACAAGTCTAACAAAAGCTGTTAAAGTTCTCTTTGCCTAGTATCTTTTCTAATACCATTTCTAAACTTACTCCTTTGTTTCAGAATTGCTGGTTTGCTTCCCTGAAAGTTAATTGACTCCAGTTACACCACCATGGATGAACTGCAGGATGTTCAGCTGACGGAGATCAAACCCCTTCTCAACGACAAGGTAGCGCTTGTTGCTCCCTCGCCCTCTGCTGAACTCTGACTTTGTAGCCAGCGAGGAGCTCTGATTGCTAGAATCTCTTTACAACTTGGAGGACCTTAAGTTCTCAAAAACAGCAATTGCTTCCCTATTCTGACAATTCAGCACCACATGCTCCTCCAAAGCAGCAGGGAAAGAAAGACTCCCAAAGAGCAGTGCAGATAAGTTTGGAGTGCCAAGCAGGCTTCCAAAGATGAGGAGGAGGTGGAATGATGAAACCCTTCCTGACGTGTTTGAGCTGTAGGACCTCTGATGAGTTCATGCTTGTTAGAGAAACCATTGCTGATACCATATCTGCTTTTTTGACTTTTCAGAATCTTTCATCTTCCAAATTATCTGCTTGCTTTTTGACCCCAAGAACAGGCCAATCTCTCTGGGTTTAGTAATAGAGAACTGGTAAAATCTACCTGGAGGACTGCAGACTCATGCAACACAGAAACTCTGGAAAAACTCTTGTGTTGTAGCTGCTACTTAGTCCTTTCATTCTGTCTTCTGGAGGAGAACCCCCTGAGCTTTACGAAAGTCCTAGCCCCATTTGATTCTGCCATGAACAGGTGCTTTGAATACCTAAATTATACATATCTTTGGCCTTCCCAGCAAGATCCAGAATCTTGCACCTGCAAACTGTGATTATGTAGGGTTGGCTTTTTTTGGGGTCTGTTTTTTGGTCATTTTCCATATCTAATCACAAAATCAAAGGGTCTGATGGAAAGTGTTGAGGTTCTCAACATTTTGCTATTTAATGGCTGAGATCAAGACCTGGCTTGTTCTGTTAATTGCAAGATGTGGTAATTTCTGAATAAAAACCTTATTTTAGCTGTTCACTGTATGCCCACAGAAGGCTCTGTACTAAGTCCCCAGATGGATGAAATGTCTGAAGCTCTGTTATGTTTTAGTGTATTCTTAGTTCTTTAGGAAGAAGCACACAGAGGAGCTCAGCACCATGCCCAGCTCCATGCAGAGTTGAGAAGTGTGCTTTCTCTGGCTCTCATTTTTACATTATCTTCTAAAATGCCTCAAGGAAATATTGCCCTCAAGGTCTAGCGCTCATCAGGCCTTACAACATGTTTAATGGGTCATATAGATGTGGTGCTATAAGGTGCTCTTCTCTGCACCAGGGTCGAAAGGTATGGCAGTTCAGTATGATTTCCACAGAGCAACCCAGTGTTAAAGGTAGGGCTTCATGAGCCAGCATGGATTACTGGCCAGAAATAGTACAGTAAAACTCTTAAGGTGCTAATGGGCGGATGCTCATGAACTCTAAAGATAAACAGGCTGCTGCACAGAGAAAGGGAACTGTGGTGTCTTAACACTCAAACACCAGCAGAATTGACTGGGAGACTGAAATGGGTCACAGCTGCTCACTTCTTGCTTGAACTGTAGGGAGTGCAGCCAGGGACTTTGCTGAGCCCTGTTTTTTTTTTTTTTTTTGTCCCGAATCCAAGACACTGGTCCCTCCATCCTCAGTTATGGGTATAGCAATAGTTCTTCAGCAAAGATACTTTGCAAAGGAAAATCAAGAATGTTCCAGAACTTTGATATCACTTCTGATTAATCCTTATTCTGGCACTTCTGACCCCCTTTGAAATAGCCCCAGCAAAAAGTGGTTGAAATGCCACAGCTTAATTCAGGACATTGACTGGACAGTCCTTAGGCTGGGCTGGATAATTCCCTCTAGCTGTTTGCCTTTGTAATGCAGCTGTCACATCTTCATCAGACAGGAAAACTTGCCCTCATCTTAAACATCACAAATTTAGGAAACTAAATAGGTTAATGCTTTAACAATAGGTTTTGGTGTGTTAAAATAAAGTATCCAGGAGTCAGGATATTCCAGCACTAAAGCTGCTTGTGTCTACTCTGATAAGAAACCATAAAATTGCAGACTTTCAGTGATTTCAAATGCAGATTTCCAATGATTTGATCATTTCCCCTGTCTCCCAGAGAACCCTGCTTCTCTCCATATAAATTCAGATCAGCCTTTACTTGCAGGGCATCATTTATGCCCTGTGCTGAGAAGTTATTTCCTCAGAGACTTGTTTATACTCCTTATTCACCTTGACAGTGGATGACTGAATTTATCTTCTTTATGTCTTGGTGGATGAGGAGACTTCACCGTCTGCATTTAACAGAGCAAATAAAAAGGCCTCGATGAGTTCTCAGAAATCTCAGCCAACTTCAGGACCTCAACTTGAAATTAAGACAGTTGCTTTTTCTTTTCCTCCTACCTCTTCACCTCGAAGATAGGTTCTTTGTGCCACTTTGCGTTCAAAACACTGATATGGTGATTCTTAGACCAAATTTGCAGCTCTCTCAGCTTGAACATCTCAAGCTGTGAAGGACCTAGCTCAGCTGTGTTCTTGCCAACGTGGCAAAGCCTTTGTGAAGGAGGACAAGGCTCATTGCTTACACACAGGGAGGGCTTGGCTTGCTCGTCCAGAAGAAGGGTTGTCTTGTTCATCTATGGTCTCAGTTGTAATTTTAGCACCAAGATGTAGGCTGTGCCCAAGACACATAAGCTGGAGTGCTGACTGCGGGTTTCCTGGCCCGGTGTGCCACCTGGGAGCGCTTGGCATCCCTCCACCTGCCTGGAGCCCTGCGGTGCGGGGCCGTGGGGAGCCGGCAGTGCGAGACCTGTGCTCACAGTGTGCCGAGCGCCTTACCTGCTGTTCGCCTGCTCCCCCCCGGGAGACAGCATCCCTGCTGAGCTGCTTATCCTGCTTTCTGTGCCCTCGCCTTCCAGGATCCTGCAGTTTACTGCATTTCCATGGAACAGCACCAGGCATGGCAGCAGGGTGGTGCCTGCAGAGCTGCTCGTTACCTTAGGTCCTAGGGGCAGTCCTGTAAAGAATCCTTCATTCAAATTTGGAATGGCCCCAGAACAAGACAAAACTGGGCCTGGTAACCAGCCTGCCTTGGGTCAGGCTCCTTCCTGTGTTGGACATGCCCCTGCTGCACTGTCCTGGCTCCCCAGCTGTGTCCAGGGAAGCTCTCTGGGATCGCAGGGCTTGGGCAGCCGCTTCAGCCCAGCTCCATGCGCAGTAACGGCTGGAGCTTGCAGGGGTTGTTTTCTTCTCCCATGGGAGCTGCAGGCTTGGCGGCACTTGGGCTAGACCTTGTGGGGCTGAGCTCTCTGAGGAGGTGCTTCGTGTTGCTCTTGCTCGCAGTTTTGGGGCACTATGCTGAATGCTTTTCTGTATTTTTTTTTTTTTGTTTTTCTCACAGAATGCTGCTCGTAACTTCCAGGACTTCGACTGTCAGGTAAGACATGTCCAGGAGCCAAGGATCTGTGGGTAGCCTCCACATGGCCAATCAGAAATGCCCAGGGAGACATGAAACAGCTCAGAAGCTTCACTTTTTAACTTCTCTAAAAGTTTAATCAAGGAGAACTACTATAAGACCCGTTGACAGAAATTGTCCTTCTCTCTTCCCAGTTCTTGAATAGTTTGTGTGTAGTTTTAACAAGAACATTTCTGTTCCATATCAGCGTCTTCACTGGTGAACAGATTCTTGGGCTGCAGTGTCAAAATGAGTGAAATACCAGCGAGCTGACTGGCAGTTGCTTTTACCAGGGGAGGAGGAGGAGCGGGCGCCCAGAGGAGTGCCCCATGGGCTGCCAAAGCAGTGGGGCTGCCTGAGGACAGGGACGCACAGGAGCAGCAGCTTTGGGGACCAGAGGCCATGATTTAGAAACGCTGGTTCTAGTTCTGCCCAAGGTTTTTAGTAAGCTTCAGCAAGCTCTTCTCTACCCCAGCTGTGCCCTGTTTCACATGCGCAGCTGTGCTGCATTGCCCAGATTTCCTGACGAGAGCAGCTCCAGCAAAGCTGCCTGCCGCTTTCAGGGGCGCTCTGCTATGCTGGGCTGGGCTGTGTCAGAGGTGCCGCCCTGCGTGGTTGTGCTGCGGCTCCGCAGCAGGCTGCGGGGCGGCTGCTGCCTGACAGGCCCTGCTTGGAGCCCTGCAGCACTCTGAGAGCTGCCGCTCTCTCCCATCTTGGTCAGTCCCAGTCACTGGCGTGGACAGAAGGAGCCTTCTTTGTGTTTGCGCTGAGAGGAGATGGCGAGCAGCGAGCGTTGTCGCTGACCGTGGTCGTGCCCAAGCAAATGAGGTGGCTCCCCTGCCCCACAGGAGCTGCGCCCAGTGTGTCTCCTCACTGGCAGAGAGATGCCCCCTGGCTGAGCTCTATGGTGGGGCCCACTCTGCCCCTGCGGCTGCAGGAGGCTGCATCAGGCTCGTACTGGGCGCAGATCCCGCTGTCCTGGCAGGCTGAGAGAGCTGTCAGGTCCACGTCCTCCTCCTGCTTGGGGCTGCAGTTCAGTACAAGTCTGTCGATGTGGATGATTCCAGGAAGCCTGCAGGCCTGCGCAGAGCAGGAGTGCAGTAAACACAGCCATGAGGAGGAGCCTGTGTTTTTCCATCTCTCGAGACGCGACTCCGAAAGGATGACCCATCCGGGCAGGCGTGTCACTGCAGGGCAGCACTTGCTTCCTTGTGGGTTTTAGTGATGTTAAACCTGGTGACAAAAGAAATGTCAATCTGCAGGGTAACTTCTGCAGCTCTGCCCCAGGTGCAGAGTGCCTGGATCCAGGCTGGGGAAACGCCTGAAAACGGGAGCAGAGCTTCCAAGGGAGAGCGGCAGGAGCACGGGCCCTGGCTGCCGTCGCTGAGGCTGCCAAGACCCTGCATGAGAGCCTGCCCCAATGTCCCAGCTGGCTCCCTGCCCAAGTGTCCCTGCCCACTTCTTGAGGCAAAGCAGCAACCCTGAGCTTGCTGTGCCCCAGGAGTGGAGAGGCAGGTGCGCGCCCCAGCCATGGAGCTGCCACTCAGGTTTCTTCCTGCCCTAGTCCTTCGTGAGCAAAGCACCTCTGCGCCCCTCCTTGGAGAACAGCCCCGCTCGCAGCGGGGTTAGATGCACTCCACGTTAGGCCAGGAGACTCAGGCTCATGGGTGCCCAGCGCGGTGGCCCTGGGGCAGGGGCATGGGGCAGCGACCAAGGCCAGGGAAGGAGCCACTTGTTGCTTCTGTGTGATTTAGATCAGCACTGAGCTGGTGACCATGGCAACAGCTGAGCAGGAGACAAGATGTTCCTTCCAGCAGTGCTCTTGATAATTCATTTAGGTTATTTTTTTAGCACCAAGTTGCACAGTGTCTCTTGTGACTGCAAATGTCTCGGCCTCACCTTCCTCTGCCACTTCTCCCTCGAGGTGCAGGTTCCTGGCACAACAGCCCCTTCCTGGAGGGACCCAAGAAGGGCCGTGTTAGCGTTGAGATCTCACTTAGGCTCCTTGGACTTTGTGCCTCAGCTGCTAATGCAAGGAACTGCAGCTAAAGTTGGCAGCTGAGCTTGTGTGTGATGTCCTGGGTGCAAGTCACTGTTGCTTCTACATGGCGATGGCACTGCCAGCTGCCATGTTCAGGCCGCTGCACAACTGGTATGAGGCTGCTCCACTGTGTGCGAAGGGGCCCTTCCAGCAGTGCCCAGGTGGGAAGGTTGCCTGGACTCCCAGAGGAACAGACATCTTCTAGGATAGAAAGAGATGTAAAAGCACTTAGCTTGGACTGAGAGTCTGGCTTGGCCTGAACCCACAGGGAGGAAGAACCTGAGGCAGGATCCAAGTTGTACAAGAACGGCTATAAGTGCCCACAAGCATAGCAGGGCTGATAGGCAGGAGATGGTCTCCAGTTACAGTAACGTGGGGTTCTGGATCCATGGGAGCAGCAGCTGCAAGGAACCTCGTCAGTTTTAAGAGGAGTTTGGGTAGTTTGTGGGATGGAGTACAAGAGCATCAGCGATGTAAGAGCTTCCTCCCAGGCCTTTTAATGTTTCTACACTTTTAGAAGTTGTTTTGGATGTGTAAGTAATGCTGTGGCTATGCAGGGATTTATAGTAACATTAATCATTTGCAGCCTTTTCATTACACTGTTGAGGGGAACATTCTTATTTGTGTTGAATGAATAGGGCTGCTGTGAAGCACTTGCATTCTTAGGTAATTTTAGAGAACAGTGTTGCAGGTTTGGCCTCCACCATGCTAGAAATGTTGCACTCCAGCCCTTTGCCTTTTCCAAATGGTGAGCAGGGAAGGCAGAGGCCATGCCTGCAGGGAGGGCAGCACTCTTGGGGCGGGGGTACCCCAGCACTGGCACAACGTCAGTTGGGAGCTTTAGCTTTGAACAACCGTCCAGGGCCAGGTCTGGACAGAGTCAACACTGCAAACACAACCTCTTGCTCCCACGATTTGTTGCTGTGGGTTCATGTCGTGTGAGGAAGCTTTCAGCCTGTCTGCACCGCTGCCGACTTCGGGATAACGGTGCCCTGTTTTCCTTACACCACTCATCTCGAAGGAAGTGCAATTAACCCTGACAAATGACAGATTGCCTGGGCCTCCCTTAGAACCACTCCCGTGTAAGCTGCTAACCCTCTACAATGGAAATGAAAGGGATGGATAGTGTGGTGGGTTAGGGGTCTTTATAAATATTAATCTAAGTAATTCTCAGAAATAAAATGTATTAACCTAAATCTGAGACCTACATTTTACTTGAAAGCTGTGTAAACCCTAATGAAATCTAGGCCTGGCTTTTTATGCGAGCAGACAGATGGGGGATTAATGATCTGCGTGGCTGGGGGCAGATGGCGCGGGGACCTGCACGGGCAATAGAGCCATGTTTGTGCTTTTATTATTATCCGTGGGCTGCTTTGGTCTGCTTGAGAAGGAAGTTTTGTGTGGTAGCCTAAATCTGCCCCTTTCCAGGTGTGTCCCTTAAACGCCAGCGAGGGCCCAGATGCACTGGTAAAGCCACGCGGTCCCTCTGCGCTCGGGTGGCACAAGGTGGTGCCTGGTCGGAGCCCTCACTAGAGCTGCCCCGAGCTGGAAGAGAGATGCGGGCGGCTCCTCCAGGCCACGGGGCCTGCAGGAAATCTGCCGAGAGCAACAAGCCGGAGCATGGGAAGGAGCGAGGCTGGGGCGCGCGGAGCACAGACACCATTAAACACAGAGGAGAGAAGTGGAAACTGCCCTGGGCAAAACCCACTCTCATACACCTGCAACTGGAACTAACTGAAAACACTCGAAATTAAGTGAAAATATTGAAAGTAGAGATACTTGGTGTCATCTGTACTCAAAGCAAAAGAGAGCAAAATGCTTCAAGAGTTACCCACGGAGCTCATTGTATATTTTTTTTTGCCATATTTTTCCATTGAAAGTATCATCTTTCAGTTAACATCTGTTCCTCCTGATTCGCTTACGCTGCAGAGTTTTAATCTGGGTTTTTAAGTGTGCTTATTGCCAGGAGGACCCTGGGGTACCATCCAGTGGGCACGGGCTGCCATCGGTGATGGGACCCAGACTGTGTTGGTGTTTTGGACAAAACTTCTGAGGCCGGCTTGGCACTACCACACAGTGGCCTTCAATATGAGATGCTTTAAGGCATCTTCATTTTAATTTTCATGTTTTTACAGCAAACCGGTACAAAGCTGGGGCACACTGCGGAAAGGTTTGCTTCCCCTGCACTGTGCAGGGGACTCCTCAACAGCACTGCCACCTCTCGTCTGGGATGGTGAAGGCCACTCTCCTTAGACTTTGTACATTGAGCTCTTATTCTCTTGTTCAGTCTGCCCAAGTGAAATCAATAGCAACACAGATGATCCTTTGACACAGAAAGCAATATTTTTTAATGTCTAATACATTAAGAGCTGCTCCTGAACTTTTTAAAACTAGTGTGTCCCATTTTTCAAGGAATGCTTTTGACAACTGCTGCCCTGGCAGCAACAGAAAATGCAAAGTTAAAAATGATGAAACTCAAATGTAATTCTGAAACATTTTTTTTCATTAGTGTTATTACTTGGGGAGCTTTTCTTCTGATCCCCTCACACACACACACCTTGTCATTCTACCTAAAGACTCCATTTTTTGTCAAGCTGCACTCTTGAGTTCTGGACCGCTTTAGCTAGCCCAGCTTAGCCCAAAACATAATGTTCAATTTTATCCTGTATGTATTTATGTGCAACATTCTTCCTTAGGGTTTCCTTAACCATTAGCTCTACTGTGTGTGGCTGGGGACTGCGGTGCGCTGCGGAGGTCTGTGGTGCTCGTTTTGGCTCCAACCCTGGGACTTGTGCAGAGAGGCCAACGTGTGGGAAGGGTCCTCAGATTGGGAAGGGAACTGCTGCCCTGTGGCCACAGCAAGCAAAGGACACCGCTGTGGTGAGTGAGGAGGAACAGGAAGAGGGAGCAGGGAACCCAGAGCCAGGGCAGTGCGGCGCCTGGGGAAGCACTGGTGCTGCGGGAGGACAGACGGGGTCCGAGGGCTCGCAGCTCTGCAGAGGCACCGGCTGCCTGTGCGTCTGTCGGCTGAGCCTGAGGTGTGGCTTCAATAACGGACATGGACCACAGGCATCGGCTCGGCTTATTGGCAGCCCCTGAGAAGGGCTGAAAGCTGAAGAGCTTCTAACTCAGAGTGGTGATGCTGAGCGTGGCCCCAGACTGCCTCTCTGCTGAGCTCAGGTGCTAGAGCTGCTCTGTGAGAGGTCCTGTTCGCCTTGAGCTGTTGCAGACTTCATCAGGACCCGTTTCCCATAAGATCTGGGAGTACAGGATTCATGCCCAGGATCAGCACTCGGCCAGAGGCCATGCCAGCTGCCCTGCTCGTGACTGGATAG
Organism: Crypturellus tataupa; assembly: GCA_034781795.1. NCBI lineage: Eukaryota > Metazoa > Chordata > Aves > Tinamiformes > Tinamidae > Crypturellus > Crypturellus tataupa. The sequence goes on from JAWLRI010000121.1 coordinate 447,229, forward strand.
TTTATTGGGACACCAGAAAGCTGGGGCTGTAGCTGCTGCTTTTAGCATACAAGCAGGGCAGTACGGCACAGGGAGCCCTTCCCATGCTCCCTCTCCAGCACATAGGCATTAGTATTAATCGCTTAATTTATACTGGTCTTAATGACTGACTGGTCCTCAGAGCTGTGGATCAAACCTAACCTGCCCCTGCTTCCAGGTCCCCGCAGAGCCACAGGCTGTTCTGGAGCAGGGTCTGTGCTTAGGGATGACTTCCCATGGAACATTAGAGAGGGTTACAGATACATTCGGGATCCATCCTTCAGGAACACCTGCCTTTGGAAGAGCAGCACACACGTTTGTGTATAAAGCAATAGGTTGGGGATAGCCCAGCAGCACCATTGTCCCCTGGTGCTTCTGTGTTTATGTAACCAGATTACACACCTCGCGCTCCTGCTGCTCTTGGTTCTCACCCAGCGTCTCTCTAATTTAAGACTTAATCCAATTACACAAAGTACTAGAAAACGTTGCTTGCTTGCATAGCCCATGTTGTGTTTCCTATTAATAAATTTCTGCTCTGTGTGGAAATGAATAATTTAGTTCAAGATGTTGCTTTAAATCTGATTTAGGCTTGCTGCCCACGCAGCCGTCTCCCTCAGCCCCACTGTTTCAAAAATAATTTTGCACAGAGAGGAGGTGGTAAGCCCTTAGATACCGACTGTGTTAAGGTTACTGTAATGCTAAGAGTTACCAGATGGGGATGTTTCACAGTCTTACAATATTTTTATTCCTTAGCTTATAGTCATAGTTTGTATTGCTGCTTTTGTAATGCATAGACATTTGAGGGCAGCTACTGCAAAGAGTGAGGCAATCTCATCTCTACTTTAATCTTTGCAAGTCAATAGCTGTGAGAGGTTGGCCCTAGGAGCACCCTGAAATGGTTTTCTGCCTTTGCCGAGGCACTGGCAAAGATGAGAAAATAAATCAAGATAAGAATAGCTATGGCCACTGCACCCTGTTGTGCTCCGCTGCCGCGGCAGGTAGAGTAAGCCAGTAACTGTATCAATGAAGGCGATGTCTTTCATAGATAAAATATTGATTAAAAAATAATTAAAGAAAAATGCTAATCATTTTTGCAGTAGTTTGAGCTCCCTAGTGGAGTACCTGAGAGATCTGTGCTGCTTTAACCTATTCTTATGGGCCTGCAAAAGGTGTTGCTGGAATCATCAACTTCACCCACTTCCAGATAAATGTACAGTATGTGCATTGAGTAAACCAGTCCTTCAGCGAGGTGGAAACAGGCAAGCTCAGCGCTGATGACAACCCAGAGCAGGAAGACCTTAAAGTTATGAGAGAGGCATAAAATGGTCAACTGTGGCCTCAGAGCTTTCAACAAGAGGAATTAACTTGTGCGTCGGGACCAGAGAGCAAAGCAAGGTCCCTGTGCTGGGGGGGAGGAAGCAGCAGGACGCAGTGGCTGAGCAGTAGCTGTGTGCAGGACGTGTGCCCAGCCCCGTGCTGAGAGCGCAGCAGCCCCCGCTCACACGGTTCCTATCTGCAGCAGCGTCTGCAGCTGCTGGTGTTTTCACCTGTTGTACCACCCAATGTAAAAGATCTGATCTCTTTAGAGAAACCGCTGATAAATTTTCCAGCCCTCAAGCAAAAATTAAATATTATCAAGCATCTCAAAACAGAAGGGTTGATCAGCATCTTCTCTTGCCCTCAGATTGCTTGTTTTGCAGAACACATGTTTGTTAAAATGCAGCTGCCTCCTGGCCGGGTCTCCCTCGCCTGCCTTCTCCCATCACTACTTCCTTCGCTCCAAACCTGATTGCTCTTCAGGCCATAGTTGGTGTTGGGCGGCAGCGAGATGACCAGCCTTGAATTTCCTCTCAAGCCACACTGGCGGAGCATGTCAAAGCCCACCTGAAGAAGGGAAGCAAAGGAAACGGTGTCTGTGAAGCCATGGCTGGTGCCTGATGCTTCCCCATGCCACCTTGGTGCATGAGCAAGACGAGGGCAGCTCTCGATGCAGAGAGCTGCAGATGGTGCGGGGAGGAGCTGCCCCGCCCACGACTCGTGGCCACCCGGTGATAGGTGGCCACCTGGGGGAGAGCGGGGCCTCCAATGCCCTTCACTCCCCTGCGGCCCCCCCAGCTGCGATAGCCGTGTTACCTGCTCCCTGTTTATAACCCACTCACCAAGTAATGGCCTGTTCTGCCTTTCCTGGGCAAGCAAGGCAGCGATTGCATCCTGCAAGGTTGTAGGATGGCTGGTGTTGCCATCATAAGCCTGATACCTAAGCTCTTTATCCAGCACCCGCCTCGTGCTGTCCCTCGGCTTCTGTATTCAGGAGAGCGGTTTTGGAGCACAGGGCGTGACACGGAAGTCGTGAGTGCTGTAACTTCATGACGCCTCACAACGCTTTTGTCCTTTGCAATCACAGATCGAGATAAAAGCCCTAAAGCTACCAGGTGGGTGACAGAGGAAGTCAAGTTCCCTCGCACTGAGAAACATGAAGGGGACTTAGGGGTAAAACTGAGCTGTCCCTGCCAAGGAGCCGCAGGGAGGTCAGCGCAGGGTTGTGGTGGGTGGCTTTGCCCAGCTCACGCACTGGAGCTCAGAACCCCCTTTCTAGAGGGTAAAGACTTTAGTTGGGGAAAGCAGCTGAGGGGGGTCTGTAGGCCAGAGTGAGAAGTTGGTAGCATCTTAAATCTTTCATGTTGTTCACCAAGGGCTGTGGAGGTTGGTTTTCTCCAGTTGTATTCTGGGTTGGTTTTCTCCAGTTGTATTCTCTCCTCTGTGAGCATTTGTTTTATTTGAATGACTTATTTGGGCTTTAATTCAGGGTAGAATAGGTTTCAACTGTACTAAGGCATCCCTTGGTTTAAGTAGAAGTTTCTGTGTAACTTTTGATGATGAGATATGACTTAATGGGACATTGCCCTGCTGTGGCTGTGAAGCAGAATTAAAGGGACCCTAGATATTGCTGATGGGAGGCAGGGTATGGAAGAATGGAGAATCCCGCAAGGAAGCGGGCAGCTGCAGGAGTGCTATGCCAGTGCGGGGTTAGCGGGCTGGCTGTCCACACGGGTGTGAGGGCTTCCCGGGCCTTCAAAAAACATCTCAAGAAGTTCTCGTTTCCCAGAATCTCATTTTGTTCCGTGCATAAAGTCGTAAGTGGGAGAGGAATGACTGCTCCTTAGCACAAGGCAACTCTTTTCCTTCCCCTGTAGAGAGCTAAGAAAAAAACCCCAAGCTCAGCTTTTCAGCACGCAAAAATGCAGTGTGCGGCAAAGTCATCCAAAGCACCCTGAGTTGCTCAAGTAAATGGTCTGAAGAGAGGTGGGTGTTTTGCTGCTGGTGCCTTGTCTAAGTCTTCCTCCTAGTGGAACTGCATGTTTACACCAGCTTGAGGATAATTCCAGAAAAGACATTGCACTGCTGCTACTATATATATATATATATATTTCTTTTTTTTTTAATATGTCATCAGCTCTCTTGTTGGTTTCCGTGCTGCTCTTGCTGCTCACTCTGTTGGGGTTTTGTGCTCCTGTTTCATAGCTGACCTTTTGCTTGCTGCATATCAAACACTGTGGCCCTCGGGAGCAGCAGGTTTATGAGACGGGTGAGTCCCTGTGACGGAGCCGCGCGCCTTGGGCAGGGCTACTGCTCCTGGCAACCGTGACCTGGAGCCACCACCAGCATTTGAGAGACTGGCAGAAAATGAGCAAAGCATGATTGAAAAAAAATAAAAAGGAAAAGAAAGGGCAAACAGCATAGTTTCCTGCCAGGTCAGTGAGTTAAAGCTGCTTATGGAAGGGACCAGCAACAGCCCTTTCTGACAGAGACCCGCTCTCCGTGGCACGAAGCTCGCAGGCAGCTCGGGTGCGTGTGGAGGCTGGCGGCTCCTCTGCGGGGTCCTCACGCTGTGCGCAGCTCAGTCACCTCCTGTTTGAGGACTCACTAACACCCGCTAACCTGGTGAGCACTGAGAGCAGGGCTCTGGCTGTGGCTGAGCAACAGGTGCTTGTTGGAATCAACAGCTTTTGCTTTCCAGGCAGTCTTGATTTTTTCCACGTGTGCATTTTGGTAGATAAGTGCAAGGAAGGCCCCACTGCTTGGAGGGGAAGAGCACAGCCAGAGGTCATCAACAGCACTGAGAAATTGCTGCCTCTTGCTGTGAGAATCCTTCAAAGCCAGATAGAGAAGGCTTCAGGCCGCCTCAGATGGTGTTGCTTGCTCCTGTTGTGGCACTTCTGCGAAGAAGGAGAGAGGCTTTGGAGCTGCCAGGAAGAGGGGAGAGGAAGGTAGAAGAGGCGAATGGAGCTGACCCAAGGCGAGCATGCGGGGATGCCTGTGAAGGGGGAGATGGATTTCTGGTGTGCTGCAAGGCAGGTGCTTCAAGCTGTTACTGGAAAAGACTGTGTTTTGTAAATTCACACACTATATAATCTAGTAAAAAGTATTTTGGAGGTTACAATGTTCTGTCTTCAGGCTCAAACAAGAGCCAGTTCTCTAAATAGAGCCTTCTTTTTAACACTGAGAAAACAATAGGGGGAGGAGGGGGCAAGATGTGTGAACAGGAACATTCCTCTCCCTGGATTCCTGCAGGTAGGGCAGGAGTGGCGGGTGCAAGGCAGCGCCACGCTGCCTCTCTGCGCTCCAGCAGCCTCCGCAGTCACCCCTGTCCTTGTGGCTGCGCTGGGCCAGGCCCCTGCACTCGCGGCACTTCCTGCTTCCATCCCTCCGAGCTGCGTGCTGGCTGCGTGGCAGGGCTGTACCTAGAAGTCCTCTCAATCCCTTGCGCACTGGGCGAAGAGTTCTCAATAAACTGCTGGGAGGAAGCACGTAGCTTTGCAGCGAGTACCCCTGGAGCCCATCATTTCCCCCCATTTCTACACGCTGCTCCACAGACCCCTGGCTGGAAACCAGCACAACCTGCGGTGCCTGTGCAGGTGCCAGAGAGGCCTAGGGATGTTTTTACTATCGTGTTACCAAATCTAGGAGCAGCAGGAAGGTCTTCTGTGGTTCAGACAGTGACTCAGAGCTCCCTGGCGTGCCAAGTTGGGTAGAGACGAGCTGCGGATGGAGCTGCCGTGGACAGGCAGCCCCAAGACCATCAGGTAGGGCAGAGGCACGGGGGCAGCGCCGCAGCTGCGGAGGTGCTACTGGCACTCGCCCGGCTCCACTCGACTGCCAGGAGGCCATGGAGCACCCAGGGGCTCTTTGGGACCAGGAGGCCTGTGGTCAGCTGTGACCATGACCAAGGAGGGGAGAGATCCTGTAGGGATAGGGAAGCAGATTGAAAATGTGCGTGAGGCTTTTGCTTTTGGCCCTTGCTTCTGGCCCTGCAGCCCAACCAGCGCACATAGTGGTGGCACTGCTGCTTCTCTCTCTGTAGGAACATGACATCGAGACAGCATTTGGAGTGGTCCACGTCACCATGCGGGGCATTCCGAAGGGGAACAGACCCGTCATCCTCACGTACCATGACATCGGCCTCAACCGTAAGCTCCTGATGTGTCCTTACCCAGGTCTCTTGCAGAGTGTGTCAAAAGTCTAGTTTTAAACAAGATTCCGAAGAAATTGTTGTTCATGGTATCTTCACTCAAGTGTGGGCACCAGCTGGCCTGGCCTGGAGCTGAGATGAGGCAGCTCCTGTGGGGATAGAACAGTAAAGGGCTGCTTGGGAGCGCTGGCGTGTTCCTGTGCGTCTCCCAGCCCTCAGGAGCGAGGCAGGGTGGAGGGGCTCCAGCTGCCCTGCTGCACTGTGTGACGCAGCTGGTCACCATGAGGTGCCACAAAGCATCTCCTCCCATGGAGCTGGGCAGGTGAGAAGTTCCCTTTTGGAGGCTGCTGTAGTGCAGCAGCCCCTGAGCTGCTCTTTCCACATGTCTTCTCCCCGCAGGGTGCTGCTGTGCTCACACAGGTGCCCCCCAGGATGCTCTGTGGGAGTCCAGGCCCCATGAAGCTCTGCGGTGCTGGGCCTGCCTCCAGGGCCTTTGCTTGTCTGTACTGCCAGCCCCGCGGGCAGTGGGTGCTCTCCTGGGAGCTGTGGGGTCCCCAGCACCCACGGCCCAGCCACGCAGCAGTGTCGGCCTCACATAGATGTGGGCCCTAGTGCTTGCAGGGGGATCTCAGTGAACATCTCGCTTTCCTTTTGCAGACAAATCCTGTTTCAACGCATTTTTTAACTTTGAGGACATGCAAGAGATCACCCAGCACTTTGCCGTGTGCCACGTGGATGCACCCGGGCAACAGGAAGGAGCCCCCCCATTCCCATCTGGGTAAGAGCTCTGGAGATCTCTGCAGTTCCGGACATGGGTGCATCCCTCTGCACACGGGAGACTCAGGCTGAGCTGAGTGGGAGACACCTTGGAGCAGAGCCGGGGGGAAGGAGAGGAGGCTGCTGGGGCTGGCAGGGAGCCCTCCTGCAGCCTGGACTAGGCCTGGGCTCGGCCTAGGCTAGGCCTGGGCTAGGCCCTTGCTAGGCCCTTGCTGGGGCGAGTGCCAGCAGCAGCGTTCTGACTAGCAGGAGCTCTGTGTCAGTCTTGCTGTGAGAGCATGAGCCCTGCAGCAAGCTGGGCTGCAGTGTCATTGCACAGTGACCACCGTGCACATGCCTGGCACTTATTCCTAGTCCCTCCTGCCCTGGAGTAGAACTTGGGGGTAACCTCTGATGAGCTCTGTTTGGAGGTACTTTAATTTCTGCTTTGCTGACTTTCAGGTACCAGTATCCCAGTATGGATGAACTGGCTGAAATGCTCCCTGCCGTTCTGACACATCTGAAGTAAGTCCTGAAATGAAACAGGGTGAGCAACTGGTTAGAGCCATTCCTGCACCTTCCTGTATCTCTGCTTGCAACATCTCCTGTGCTCATGGAGTTGTCTCAAGAGGCTTGAGCATCTCCTGACCTGAATAACCTCCTAACCTGAGTAACCCTGTCTGGTTCTTGTGCTGGCAACATTATCAGCCACGTGAGACAGTTTATGGCTGCTGCATCATTGCTAGATCATTTTCAAAATGAGCCATAAGTGAACAGCTGGATGCAGAGAGGGGAAAGGTTTTGCCTCTAGGGGTGCTTCAGCTGTGAGCTTGAGATAACCTTGCTGATTGTGAAATGCCTATGTTTCAGCCTGAGGAGCATCATTGGGATTGGACTGGGAGCTGGTGCTTATGTCCTCAGCAGGTTTGCGGTAAGTGTCTTCATTCCCTTGTGACCTGTAGGAGCTCCCGTCTCCCACTGTGTTTGTGGGGCACAGGCAAAACAGCAGTACTTACAGTGGGCAAGCAGGGACCCTGCGAGAGCTGCTTCCCCTCCAGATGGTTAACCTGGAGCAGCCAAAGACACTGTGAAGCTAAGGTAGATGTAGGAGGGTTGAGAGCACTGTCTGAGAGTCGGCAGAGCTCCATCCTGGCTGCTGGAAGTATCCAGGCTGAGAACAGTTATGGATTTTTAGAAGAAACTGAAGCTGTGCATGACTCACATCCCCTGACTGTGTTATTGGATGCTGATTCCAGTGTTAGTGACACCAAACAATTAATCTGGTGCTGTGACCCAGCACTGCAGAGAGATGGGGAATGTGCTTTCCCGATAACTGGAAAGGGGATCCTGTACTCCTCCCACAGAGAGGAAGGTGATAGCTTCGTGTTCTTACTCAATTATACATTTCTCTCTGGCAGAGGGTGTATAAGCATGTGAAGTCAGTGAACACCGTGCAGCTGCTAGCAACCTCCTGAATATTTCAGGGACAGTCTCAGGAGCACGTGGAGCTGCTGGCGGCCACTTGGGCATCTCGCAGCTACCCCTCCTACAACCAGTTCTCTGGCTCCCATTTTCTCTAGCTAGTGTTGTGTTGGGGCAGAGAGCTGAGAGGAGTCCCCAGTGCTGGTGGTTGCTCTGCTCCTTGTCCTGTGAATCTTGTGTAATTTACAGCCTTGGTAAAGAGGAGGTCACTTAATCAGCTCCGTGAATTGTATGTGGGGCCTGCGCTCCGTCTCCCTGCGGTGCCCAGCACACGCAGGCTGCTGGCACAGGGCAGAGGCCCCAGCACAGCCCCTGCACCCTGCGGACAGGTTTCTGCACACTCCGTGTAGTCAGTGTTGGTATGCACTCCTGGTCTAAAGCTTTATGTTTAATTTGGTCTTTGAGTTTAGTGCCTAGAAACACATCTCGTGTCATTATGGCAGCCTTCATAGCTTGTTTTCAAAATAGTTCAGGGGTCTGTGCTGGATGGGAAACGCAAGCTGAAAACCTGTGGACCCAGGAGCGATTAGATGACTTCTCAGGAGCTTTTGATGTTGCTGTGGTTGTCCCATATTGATGGGGACCTTCAAAGCAACGCTGGGTGGGTGTGCTGCCCTTGTGTTCTTTGGATGATGCCCAAAGCTGTTTTAGCCCTTCCGTCAGTGCCTTAACCATGAGGGGCTGTAAATGTTGTGTCAAGCTGTTGCCTGCTAGGAGACTCTGGGAGCTATGTGTGCCATGGCCTGGCAGTTTTCTCCTGCTACGAGGCCTTAGAGATGGGATGAATCCCTTTCGCCAGGTTCTGTCGCAGGAGTGCAGAAGTCTCCATGAAGGGAGGACTGTCCTCTCCTTAGGGTGCAGAAGGAGGTGCTCTTGGGACACAGGCGTTTGACTGGATACTGCCTAGAGCCAAAACGGAGCAGAAGAGGTCCCTGCTTACAGTCCTATGGTACATGAAGTCTGAGCAGGGACTGCTGAGCTGCACCAGCTCCTGGGGTCACAGCAATGTCTGCTGAGGCCTGTTCGGCCACGGGTGCTGTGTGAGAGCAGTTTCCTCTGCACCAGCGACGGCCTTGAAGAGAGCAGGGCCTGGCTAGAGGCTTCTTCGTGCTCTGCTCTGAGGAGGCTGCTGCAGCCGGCCTGGAGCAGCCCACTGCCCAAGGCCTCGTTCTGCAGGAAGCCTTGCAGATGCCGTGCCTGTCCTGGGCCCACGCGCGTTTCCAGGGCTGTGCCGTCCTACTCAACGTGCCTGTGCTCCCTCCCACAGCTCGGGCACCCAGACTTAGTGGAAGGACTTGTGCTCATTAACATTGACCCATGTGCAAAGGGCTGGATCGACTGGGCAGCATCCAAGGTGAGATGTTCCTCTCCCTGTGCATCTCCTCTGCTCTGCTTAATGAACGGTATGTAGAGTAAGAAGAAAGAGGACAGAGTACAGGAATTCATCAGTTTATGGCCAAAACAACCATCCCTGCTGTGTCCTCAATCTGGGTGTCTGCAGCAGGAGCAGGCGTGGGTGTGACTGTGCAGGGAGGAGAGATCCTTGCAAGCTCCTTGCAAATGAGTAGCTGATGAGTATTTGGTTTTCCTCCGGATTAGTGGCTGGGCTTGCAGGTCCCCTTTGGCGGAGGTTGAATGGGTCTTTTAATCATTCTATTATTCCAGACACTTAATAGGAGTTATTAATGATTCCAAGTTTCTGGAGAGCTTGCATGGGCTCCTTAGGATATTTGCCCACCCCTGCACCACCCTCCTCTCCCAAAAAAGACATTTATTTTGTAATGTGCTTTGAATAGTTTTCCTTGCTGTCGTTAATCTGAGGAGTTGATCTGGAATTTGCAATGAAACAGCATTTTCCACTTCCTCTCCCTCCTGCTCATTCCTGATTCCTCTTCAGTTTTCAGGCTGGACAACCAACATAGTGGACATTGTCTTGGCACACCACTTCGGCCATGTGAGTAACCAGCAGCCATTAAAGCCTGTGTTACTGCTCAAGGAACTATGCACTTGCTCTGAAGTAGCTCTATTCTACCAAGCAAGGGCTGCCACCGCTGGGTGCTGCATCCACGCGCTGCGTGCAGGCCGGAGCAGCGCACGGACCATCCTCTCCACGCTGTGGGAGGGAAGCAGAGTCCCTTATTCTGGTGCTGCAGAAATGCTCTCTGGATGCTGCCAGCTGGCCGCACAAGCAGGTGGCACATGATCCTCTGTGGACACATGTAGCCACACAGAGCTGCTGGAGCCCCGATGTGCTGGGGCTCGACCGATGAGTGATGTGTGTGTCCACATGTGGAGCTGCGGCACTGTCCTCAGCCTCTTCCCTCTCGGTTTCAGTAGGGGCAAATCAGCACTTCCCGAGAGCCTGGTGCAACAGCCAAGCCTTCTGTCTGGAATTTGCTACCTCCCATCCGGCAAGCTGCCAGGGCAGCGGAAGGGTTTGTGCCCTGTGCACATGGTGTGTGATCCGTAGCAGATGATAGTGCCTGAACTGGAGCCTTCGGGTTAACATCAGCTCTGGAGGGGGTCATGTAGCTTCCGGCTGCCTAGAGCACATGCTGTTCTTATCCTGCTTTTGGGCCTCTTCCTTATACATGGTTTCTTGCATTTCCTTTTCTTTCTCTTTAGTCAAAATGTAGTTTCTTCATAGAACAAGTGATGGAATGAGACTTTCATCCTGATCTTGGGGCTTGCCTATAAAGCTTTGCTTCTTTAATGGCAATCTTAAGTGGAAAACTTTTGTATAGCCGAGGGAATTTTGCCTGTATAAGCATTAGTGAAGCTGTGGGACCAACTGACTCCCATCCCAAAGATAATTTTATACCCCAAAGCATCATATGGCCTACAGTTTCTAAAGATAAAGTAATATTACTCTGGATGGCACTCAAGCATCATGATGCAGATACATATAGTATAGCCTAGCTTACCTTGTCCTATGTATTATTGTTCACCAGGGTGAATGATGTATGTGGAACCAGTTCATACTTCAGTATTTTTATGAAGATCATTTCTTCTGCATAATTTTACATGTAAAAGAACTACTGTTCCTTGTCTTTCAATTCTTCTGTTTCTGTACAGGAGGAACTGCAAGCAAATCTGGATCTGATCCAGACATACAGGCTTCATATCGCGCAGGACATTAACCAAGACAACCTTCAGCTGTTCCTCACCTCATACAACAGGTACAGAACGTCTTTTTGCCTGCTGGAATCAGGATCTCGCCTGTTCCCTCCCTGCCACTCCCTGGGTGCCAAGGACAAAGGGAGCAAATAGCAAGAGGGAGCGGGACAGAAGCTTACCTGCTCAGTAGCTTGTGACCTTGTGTATTATTCTGAATGATCTTACACCAGATTAGTTCTCAGTCATTGTGCCTAGCCAAGCTCAGCCTCATGCTGGGATGCACCTTTGAGAATTCACCTGAGCTTCTAACTGAACACGAGGTAGGGATCCTGTTTTCTGATGGTGACCCCTGCAACTCCCTAGTCATTTCTGCTCATGGCACAACACAGAGGGTGATAACCTGTTGCCCAGGTGCCAGAGTTAGCACGTAGTTGTATTTTGATTGCCCCACTGTAATGAGTTTTCTTTCTTGGTTTGATGGAAAGTTTTTCCGCTTTGCCTTCTAGCCGTAAAGACCTGGAAATTGAGAGACCAGTTCTCGGCATCAATGAAAATACAGCAAAAACACTCAAGTAAGTTACTGTGAATGAACATATATATCAGTGCAATGCTGGGAAGTCCCTCTTGTAGAAAGGCTGCAGCTTCCCAGCTCGTAGCATTGTGGCAGCACTGGGAAGACTGTGCATGCAGTCCCAGGTGTTGACGCGCTGCCAACAGCTCAGCAGGGCAGAGCGGTGCCCTGCAGTGATGCTGGTGAGAATGTGCTGGGGTTCTCCTGAAAGCAGGGTCACGTGAGCAAGTATATCCTGCCAGACACCACACTGCGATGTGCTGAGCTGTCTGGTAGTTTGATTGTTGAGTATTTCTCAATAACTCATTTCATGTTGAGGTGTGATAACCAAAAATGTTCCTAGATCAACCTAAAATGACTGGTTTAGGGAGGCAAGCTTTTGTTTGTCGCCACAGACCATCCTCCACCCCCCAAAATTACCTGTGTATTTGACAGAGATGGCAGTGCAGGCTGTAGAGCATGGGAGAGCCCCACTTCAGCAGTGACTCATTTATCTAAGAGGGGATAGTGTACATAGAGAGCAGGGCGTACCCGAGAAGGAGCAGGCATTGGAGGGGGGATCAATGGCGATCAGCAAGAGGAATTAAAAACATAGATGTTTAGGGAGCCAGGGAGCAAGGGAGCCAAACTGGCAAAGCAATGCAGAGCATGTGGAGGAGGCCATGGAGCCTGGGAACTGCAGTGTTGAGGCAGGACACCTGGGCCGGGCCGGAGGCTGGCCAGAAAGCGCAAACCCTGCTGCTGACTGCATGGCAGTTGTATGCACTGCTGCAGCCCCGGGAGGTGTTCTAGGTACTCACAGCAGAACCTGCTAGATATTGCCTGGACTAACAGCGGGGAATTTTCCCCTTGCTCTGACCACAGGAAGAATCTAGCATTCAAATTCTGTTTAGCCTCCAGGCAAAGCAATTTCTCTCACACAAAGTGGCACCTGAAGTGCTGCTGTCTGTCTTGCAGGCAGCTATAAGCCACAGAGCACTTGACTGTCCACTGAAGGGATTCACAGGCATCTGTTAAGCCCCTAAGTATTGTCTGTGCAGGTTGGGGTCTCTGTGCCAGCAGACTCTGGGTCTCCCAGTCTCCCGGTTCTCAGAGGAACTCTGTGGCTCAGACTCCCTAGTGGAATCTTTGCCATTTGAGCAGCACATGGAAGTGTGTGGGGCTCTAGTCTGA
>JAWLRI010000121.1:459915-500036 GCA_034781795.1 Crypturellus tataupa
CTAAGTATTGTCTGTGCAGGTTGGGGTCTCTGTGCCAGCAGACTCTGGGTCTCCCAGTCTCCCGGTTCTCAGAGGAAGTTCGCTAACTCTGTGGCTCAGACTCCCTAGTGGAATCTTTGCCATTTGAGCAGCACATGGAAGTGTGTGGGGCTCTAGTCTGATGCTTTCTTGCCTTTGCCTGTAAATAAATATTCTAAATTCACAGCCACTTAGCCAGTGGCCCTCTGGGGATGTTTTACATATTAAATGGTAACTCTTCCAGCAGAGTTACCAATGCACATGTCAAATGAATATGAAGGCATAGATTGTCAACAGAGGCTTTAATATCTTGGCATTTTTCAATTATATTCCTGGCACAGTTTGTATTTGTTTCTAAAATTGAAGTTGAAATACAGTGCTGGCTGGAAGCCAACCTCAGCGGCATGGCCATTGGATGTGTTAAATTCCTGATGTGCAGACGTTCATTCACAGGAACACAGCCTGTTGCTCCTTTCGTCTCTGAGCACGTCTTCGAACACACTCGTGCAGCCGTGACGGTAGCTCATGTGCAAGAGGGCTGGGGCAGCTGCATGTGCAAACCCTGCAGGAGGGTTTGGTGCAGCAAAGTGCCGTGATGTGGTGGCCAGGGAGGTTGTGCTGAGCACTGCTCAGCTTTGATGAGGGGTTGGTGCACAGAGCTCAGCCCCCTGTGGAAGCCCCGCAGAGGCACTGTGGCTAACTTGTCCCCGCTGGGTTTTGGCAGGTGCCCTGCTTTGCTCGTGGTTGGCGACAGTTCCCCGGCGGTGGAGGCGGTGGTGAGTATATACATGCTCTACCTGCAGGCATCAGCGCCACCAAGCCTTCAGCAGACTCGCCTTACCCCACGGCCCAGAACTAGTCCCAAAATGTGACCATGTGTCCGAAGCTCCTCCCTGTCTCCTGACCATTTATAACCATTGGCCATGGGTGGGAAAGGCAAGGCTCGGGATCCCCATGCCCTGCATGGCAGCTCCAGGGTGAGTGTTTATGCCCAGGCACCTTGCTCAGGGCAGCCCTTGGTGAGGACAGTCACGGCCTGCACAGCAGCCTCTGCCTAGTGCTGTGTCCCACTCCAGGCTTTCTGTATGACACCCCTTTTCTCCTCTGATTTTAGGTTGAGTGCAATTCACGGCTCGACCCAACCAAGACCACCCTTCTGAAGGTAATTGCCATTGCAAAATCATTCCGATCTGCCTCCAAGGCTGCCTCCATTTGCTGGCCCTCCATTTAGCTTTTAGATGCTTCTGGACTGTCCTTCAGGGCTACGTCCTCTCCTGCATGGAGACAGACTCAGGAAAACAGATATTTCTGTGAGCGGGTCCCTGATTCCCTGCTTTAAGACCAGTTCTCTGTTACCTTCAACTAGCAAATGGCAGGAAACCTGTTGTGAAGTGGCAGTTACTCTGTCCCCATGCTGCAGTCTGGCAGCAGAACATCACTTTTTCTAGCATCAGACTGGTCCATCCCGTCCTCAGCTCTCTCTGTGGGAATAGACCCAGCAGCTACTGCACCAAAGGGTGAAATGCTGAATTTGGGGAGAGCAGCAGGGTGTTTCAGGAGGGTTATTCCTGGGTTCTGACAACGTGGCCTGGCTTGGTAATGCAGCCTCCAAGGTGCTGGGTGCCTTTAGTAGCAGCCACTGGCAGGGTGATACATCCTGAGGGCTTGGGCTTGGAGTCGCAGTGTAGATGGGCACCTTGTGCCCTGCCTGCTCCCTCCACCCCGTACGGCGGGCAGAGCTGCTGCCCTCCTCGGATGGGAACATCAGTGGGGAAGGACGTCTCAACCTGCCTCTCATTCCTGTTGCAGATGGCAGACTGCGGAGGCCTGCCCCAGGTCGTGCAGGTAAGAAGCGCTCAGCTGAACTGCTTTGTAGAATCCATCCTGTCCTGCTCCTACTAACTCTCATCTTCTGTGTCCCCAGCCTGGGAAGCTGACCGAGGCCTTCAAGTACTTTGTGCAGGGAATGGGCTACAGTAAGTGACAACCACGATTTTCTGCTTTGAAGCAGGGTTGGTGTGGGGGAGTTCAGCCTTTCTGGTCCATCTGAGCCCATTGACATCTGTGTCCCCACCTGTGAGTTAGTGTGGTTGCCAGGAGATCCATCTACGCTAGCAAACCAGCTGATGTGCTACCAAGTGTTAGAAAACCCGTGGTGCCCTGGTGTGTGTTTAATCCTGAGGCCAGAGGAGTGACTCCCTTTCTGCTTGCTGTTGCTGGTAAAACACTGTACGTCCATGTTTGTCCCAGGTGGGCAGAGCCTGGAGACAGTAATTCCGTGCTGGCTGCTGTTACCTCTTGCGCAGGAGAAGGAAGTCGAGTGCTGCAGCTGGAGTCAAGTGTTGCATGGGAGCTCTTTTCTGCCTTGTCAGACATACCCTTTCTCTTAGATTCTCCCTGCCCTCGGGCTCAGCAGTATCTCAGGCTGGCTGCCCCTAGTCACAGAGCAGAGCTGTGTGTCCCGGAGGCACGCCGCAAGCCCAGGGCACTGTGCTGTGGTGCAGCCCTGTTTGCTCCGTGCACGTGCGGAGCGCGGCACCCTGCCATGGGCTCCAAGGCTTCACGAGGAGACCTTGCTGCACTGAATCAAGCCTGCCTTTGTGGCAGCCACCTCGGCACAGCTCCTCAGCTTGCCTGCCAGGGCTAGGAGCTCCCTTCTCATAGGTGAACCTCCCAAAGCTGGAATTGCAGGAGGGATCAGTTCATGTGGCTGCTTAACAACTAAGTGCAGCCACTGTGGCAGCTGTGACACTTCCCGCAGCTTATGGCCTGTACCTGGTCTACTTTGGCAAACGGTGAGTTCAGGACTCAGGAGAAATGATCCTTTTCCATGGGCTGGGTCTAGTGACCTGAGCACAAGGCTCCTGCTGGACAAAGGAGCCCGATCCTGCAGGTGAGAAGGGCTCCCTCACCCTGCAAATCGGGAGCATTTCCATGTGTAAGTGTTGCTGTCCTGTCTGGCATTAGTAGAGTTGACAAGAGCTGTCATCAGAGCAAGGACTTCAGCAGGACTTTGGGATTCAGATCTCTTGCCAACGGGATGTGCAGTGCTGGGAGAAGAGGGGTCATTTTCTACTTCCACGATTAGTCACTAGTCCCAGAGAGAGCTGCCTTCCTTCCTTCTGTGGGAAAGGCTGTCAGAGCTGCTGAGTGTGGCCCAGCGAGGCCTCCTGCCTCAGAGGAGGGGGACAAGAGAGGAGCAAGGCAGAGCCTGTGACTCCTAGGAAAGGAGAAACAGAAGGAGTCTGGTTACCTCTGGCCATGGACTGCAGCAGACGGACCTGCTGTGCTGCTGTAGAAGGCCCTGCCTTGCAGCAGAAGCTGGTGCTGTCACCTCAGGGACAGACTCACAGGCTGATGTTCAGTGCCTGGAAGTGCAGAGTGTGTCCCAGCTACCCTGCCTTAAGAGAGCACCGTGTCTGCTGAGCTGCGGGTTCAGTGAGGAGACAGGATCACCCCATGCACTGCCGTTCCCAACCAGTGAGGCACTGGTGAGGCTCCAAGTCAGCTCGGTATGTGCCCTGGGATGTGTCTGAGGAGCCACTGGCACCACCTGTGGGAGCTGCAAGCAGAAGGGCAGGAGCTGGGGGCCAGGAGCGGTGCCAGTGCTAGTCACACCCTGCAACTAATTGGCTCTTTCCTGTATCCATCCCTTCCTTGTCTCATGTTGTTTCCAGTCCCTTATGTGCAGCTCAGCCACCTAAGCACTGAGTCAGGTACCTTGATCCGTGCGTCGGGCTCGGCCCAAGTCTGTGTCCTGAGCTGAATGATTCTTCGGGTGCATTGCTCTGTCTCAGCATGTCCTGCTGGCCTGCTGTGGGCTGGGTTGATCCATTGTACACTGTGTATGCTATGGTTTTTCACCTTTCATTTGTATTTTGTTGATTGTGCATGATTTCAGCTCTGTGGTTTTTTTAGAGCCAAGAGACTAACTTTCAAAAGGTCATCTGTACAGCAGCTGCCTTGGTCTGCACAGACACCCACCGTGACTGCACTTGCAAATGTTCAGTTACACTTCTGGCATTTGCTCACCTTGGACCTTTTGAAATTGGGCCTTAAACATCTTGCTTTAGTTGTGCAAAAATCTAAATTTCGGCAGTGAGTAGTGAGTTTTCTTCCTGAGGGTACAGCTCTTTTGGGCTTACCCAGCGACACACACTTGAGTACCTGTGACTCTTGCTCTGCACCAGAGCACGTCCTCCCCGCTCAGGCCTCTCTGTGCTCTCCCTGCAGTGCCGGCAGCCAGCATGACGAGGCTGATCCGCTCGCGCACCCACTCCTCCTCCAGCGTGGGCTCCGGGGAGAGCGTCCGCAGCCGCTCGCATACCAGCACCCACGGCGAAGGCAGTGTGGGCACCCCTGATGCCATTGATCTCCAGGAAGCACCTCAGACCATGGAAGTGTCCTGTTAAGCAGGATCCCTTCTTCTGGATTCAGACAACTCCAGTTGCCCCCACTGAACCCTCTCAGAGTTTAGCATTTCATCCAACATGGCATTAACTGTTCTCTCTAACTTGTGCATGCCCATCTGAGCTGCCACCTCCCTGGTAGTCTGTACTTGGCATTACTTTGGTCCTTTCTGTATGCCCTTGGCATCAGAGCCCCTTTAAAAGTCATTAACATTCTGCAGTCCTAGTAAGTCACGTTACTGTACATGCTGAAACCACCTCTGTCTGTGCTGTATATCAATCCAGATGACAGCCATTGTCTCCCTCTTTCATTTAAATATAATTTCTGTGGCTTTGTGAGGTTTAGAATTGCTTTCTAGTTGTGCTTCTGCTAAAGGACCCTTGTGGTGCAGTGTGTGAGGCGTCCGTGGGCCGTGGGAAAGCCGGACTATGAGGGTGGGAGCTCCAGCCGTGGGAGGCAGGCAGGGCTCTCCCGGGGAGCGCCCGGAGCCGCCGCGGGGCTCTGGGGAGGAGGAGCAGCCAGACACGCCGTTGGTGTCCCATTGGGTACGTGCGTTAAGCAGGAGCAGAGGGACTTCCCTCCAGAGCCTCCGGAAAGGGCAAAGCCATTAGCAAGTAACCCCAACCAAGGTGCACTATCGACAGAGTCCAAGGGATTAACAGCAGCAGCCCTGGCTGCCAGACTGCCTCTGCGGAGCTAGCGGGAGCTTCTGCGGCATCCTGGGCAGGAGCGCTGGATGTAGGCAGGATAACCCCGAGTCCTGCTGCTGGTTATTAGCCCATCTTCCCCGGGGAAGCTTTAACATAAAATAGATTGTGGAATAGGCAGCAATGCCCCAGCACATTGGGGTGCAGAAGTGCCCCGTGCTGCCAGCCCGGCTGCCCGCCGTCGCCCTCCCCGGCAGGGCGGCCGTGCAGGACATCAAGTCCGAAGCAGGAGCAGCGAGGACAGCAACTCCCGCCTGCCGCAGCCGCAGGCACTGGCCACGAGTGCGAGCAGCGCATGCCCGCCTGCAGGTGCCGTTTGCTGTCGTCATCAAACTCCCCGTCCCACTGCCTTGGTGCAGCTGGTGCACCAGGGGCACCTGCCTGCTGCCTTCCAGGGTCTAGCTGTTAAATGGGAGAAAAGGGACTAGTGGCCAGGCTCATGCAGGCCTCTTGGCAGATGAGCAAAACATCTTGACTGTTGAGCAGCCCTGCCTCGCTGTGAGCCAGCTCCGCCAAGGGTCACGCTCATGTTCTGCTCCACTGCAGGTAGGGAAAGGGACTGGGAGGCCCTGCCTGAGGGGGACTTTGTACCAGTTATTAAATAAAGCTATAACTGAGTCTCATTGTTATCCTGTCTGCTTGTGTGGTTTCTGCTGGGCTGACCTGGCACTGCTGCTGGCTTCAGCATTCATGGTGTCTCCTGCTGGAAAAGGTGAATCGTTTCCCAGGGAATGGGTGACAAAGGCCACCTCTTCCCCGAGGCCCCTTTGCAGGCGTGGGAGCAGAGGCAGCCAGGCTGGCCAGGTGATGTGGTGGCTCCAGAGGAGGCTGTTTTAGGGCCTCACAGGGCTGGGTTCTGCTCAAACCAAACCCAACTGCCAGCTTGGCAGAGTGAGCGTGCCCGTGTGGAAGGTTTGCCGCAAGGGAGAGAAGGAGCTGAAGATCGCCGAGGGAGAGTGCCAGGAATTGTCTGCTGTTGCAAGCCATGTTCTGCACAAGTCTGTTCTGCTGGGCTAACCACGGTGTTCGCTCATAAACCCTGTGAGAAAGCAGCTAAGAAGATGTGAAAATGCAGAGGGGTGTTTGGAAACAGAGCACGGCACTGAGCAGGAGCACTGTTATGGAAGGGCTGCAGTCCCCGGAGCAGCCTGGGCTACCGCTGCTGCCCTGCGCGGCTGCGGCTTCCCCAGGCGCGGATGGAGCAACACGGAGCAGCTGCGTGCTGGGTACAACGGTATTTTCACCTTCTGCTTTTCAGATCCAGTTTTTGCTTTCAGCTTTCTGTTCTCTGTCCTCTTGCAGTCACCATAAGCTACTTGGGATTCAAGAATGGTTCATTTGTTGGTTCTAAATTAACCCCAGTCCTGCTACTGCACCCTCGAGGCTGGGCTCTAGCACCTTGTGCAACTTCAGCCTTGCTAAAAGACTGTTGACAAAGCTTGGTGCAAGAGAGGCCACTGCAGCAGGTGACTTCAGAACCTGGAAAGTAAGTGAGAGATAAGAAAAAGTGGGAAAAAATGGTCAAGTGTATAAATGAGTAACCAAACAATTAAATGAACAAAAATATAAACTTGGAGTTAGAGAAGACAGGAGTCTGCAGAGGGCAGGTTAAAGAGATCAGACCATAAAATATCATGTGAAATTTATTGTTGCTGGATGCAAAGCCAAATATGAAAAAAAAAAAAATGTACATGGGGCAGGGTTTTACTGGCAGTTAACTACACAAAGAAGCAGCGACATATAAATACACCCAGGATTTTTCCTCAAGTTCCCTTAGGAAACTACAGAAACAGACCAAAAGGAAGGCGACCCCCCCCGCCCCGCAACATGCACACACACACACGAGAAATGACAGTGAAATGAGAGGAATGAGCAGCACAAGAGCAGCTGCTCATGGCATCTTGGCAGCACCTTCCAGACGGAGACCGAGACCTCGGCATAGAGGCTCCTGCAAGGGAACAGATGGGACTTCAGCACTGGGAAGGGGCCGGGGCTGGGGGGGCGGGTGTGACCAGGAAGGTTTTTATAGCCGTGGCGGTGCCAAGGCACAAGGAAAGCAAGATTTGTACTGAGGGACATTGTGTGTTTTATGACCCCAAGCCCTCTTCCAGGTAGAAATCTGAGCATCAAACATGAAGGCTGCATCCAAGCTGGGAGTGATTGCTCTGAGTTTAATCACAGGACACACACAGAATGACTGAGGACAGACGGGGCCACTGGAGATCACCTAGCCTTAATTAAGGACAAAATGCTTTGCTGCCCAAAATCCCAGCCCAGAGCTTGGCGATCTGGGGCTCCCCAATCATGCTGCGCTTTGTCCTGCAGGCTGGGCCCTCGTCCTGCTGCCATTTGAGCCGGTGCTTCCCCACGTTGATGCCTCCCCACTCCACGAGGGGTGACGCTGATGCTGATGCTGGCAGGGAGAGTCAGCCTGGGCGAAACAGTCCGGTGCTCCCCAGACCACCTCCTTTGGGCTGGGAGCACCGAGGCCCAGGCTCAGCCCCGGAGAAGTGCAGAACCAGTCGGAGGCAGGTGGCACTTCCCAGGGCTTCCAAGCTCTTAGGACAGCATTCCCAATTGCTCAAAACCTTGGGATTAGGCAACACACACCAACACTCAGCCATTGGAGCTGGTGTTTTCCTAATCCTTTTCTTCAGCACCACGGCGCCGTCCTCCCCGCGCGCAGCTCTGCTCGCTCCGGAGCTGCTGACGGAAACACGGTGGTTCTTCTTGCTGTGGCCTGAGGTTGCTGGAGCGCTGCTGCTCGCGGGCTCTTCCTGTTGTGCTGGTGGGTGCCGAATGTTACGCAGAAAACCACCGTCCGGTGACACTTCCAAGAAGAGGGTTGTGGCCCCCTTGGCCTGGGTGAGCGCCCAGAGCAGCCCCATGCGATGGACGGTACCCTGGGAGCCACAGCCCAGCTGACCTAGTGCTCTGCAGTCACTGGACTAGCAGCCCCTCCTCCAGTATCTGCGTTCATTAGTTTAACCCCTGGAACAACTGCCAAAGAAGGCCTTTGCTGTGACTTGAAGTCTCCTGCTTGTTCTGTCCCTTCTATCTGAGGTGCTTGAGCTGACACAGCTACTGCAGCCGGTGCCACCGGCACCAGGCAGTGACCTGAGAGCGCTGCATCCTGCTTGTGTCCTGCCAGAGCAGCCATCGGCCTCCTCGGGATGGGCAGCCTGTACTGTCCTTGGCCACAGCAGGCGCAGGACAAGCAGCACACACGGAGGCCCCCCGAGACTTCACACGCATCATGGGGCCCATCTGGCTGCTGCTTTTGCAGTAGCAGTTGTTTTCCAGAGCACAGCTCACCCCGTCATAGTGGCTTTGACTTGACCAGCAATCACCAAAAAAAGAAGCGTGAAAAGAACAGCAGGATGTTCAGCCCCCGTGCGTAGTCTGACCAGAGGCCCCCAGCAGGAAGCAGAGGCCACACACCTCCACGAGCTGCAGTGCTGGGGACCCTGGGGGCGACGTGTCCCAGGCAGCACAGGTGGCCAACGCCAGGGCCAGGAGCTGCGAGGCTGCGGGGGCTGCTGGAGACCTGGGCGCGCTGCCGGTTTCACCGCCTCTTCCCGGGCCGCGTTGCCGGCAGGGCAGGGAGCAGAGGCCTGGGTGAGAGGCACGCTGGCAGCCCTGGCTGCTGCTTGCTCGTGCAGTAGCTGCTGCTGCGCGGCTGCTCCCAGCTCACACCGAGACGGTGGCTGCTCCTCCACCAGGAATCCAGTTTTGCAAGTGTGTTTGCAGCAGGTAAGGGCCCTGCTGCAGCCTCTGGCCTTCTCCACCCCTGTGGCCCAGCTCAGTGCTCAAAAGCCCCTGTGGGTCCTGGGGAGGGGTGTGGGCCGCGCGGCACTGCGGGAGACCGTGCAGCGCCGACGCACTGCCCATCACCATAAGCGGCAGCAATGACAGCCCAGGAGCAGTCGGGAGTTACACAGAGTTGAGCTGGGGAGGTGGCGATAGCTGCATGCGGAGATGAGATGGGCTCTGCGGGTTAGCAAAGCCACATTGGCAACCGAGTTGCCATGTGGGCCCCTAAAACGAGGGAGATGAAACCACTTTGGAGAATAGTCTCAGCCTTATCTTACCCAGACTGGTGTGGGGACAGCGCAGACAACCCCGTGGCTCAACAGAATGGCCAGACTGGGGGCCTGTGTTCACCCAAAGCCACTGAGGGCTGGCCGCGGCGCCGCAGCCGAGCCCAGCAGAGCTCGCTGGGCTGAGCGCAGCCTCCAGTGCTCCCGAAGGGCCCTTTCTTGAGCCTGTCCGTGTGGTGCCCATGTTCCTCCCCAGGCGCTCGCCCCACCGCCTGCGCACGTCACAGGAAGCACTCGGCGCCTGTGGGCTCCCTGCAGCCTCGCGCAGCCCTCGCAGCAGCTCCGGCACCTGAGAACACCCAGGCTTTGACGACAGGATCCGGGAAGCAGCTGGTGAGAGCTGCTTGGGGAGGGAGGGGTTGCCCTGCACAGGAGACACCCACTGCGCCGCAGACACCCGACCTGCTGCACCAGGAACCCGTGGCACCGCCAGGACACTCCCCACAGCACAGCCTGCACGGCACCTGCCTGGCTCTGCCGACTCCAGCACGATGCTGACTGCACCAAGCAGTAGGTAAGTGGGATTCACTCCTGTGCAGGGCAGCTGCTCAGACCTTCTCCCAGGGTAGGGGACATGGGGGAGCGGGGAGGGTCCCAGTGACCCCACCCCAGGCACCTCATGGCCACTGGCTGCTGGGGGTGAGGTGGCGGAGGGGACCCTGCACCCAGGTTGCCCTGGGCCAACTTGAACCAGGGGGCACAGGGAGATCAGGGAGTAGGGGGGGGCGCAGGGAGATTGGGGAGAGGAGGGTGCTGGGGACTGGGGGAGCACCATAACCGGGGACAGCCCCGGCCCAGGGGAGGCACCGCTCCCTTTTGCTGCGACTGTTGGCGGCCGCCCCGTGGGGCTGGGTGGTTTCCTCAAAGGGCTCCCCGGGGAGCTGCCTCTTCGCCTCGCTTCTCTGCCCCGGTCACTGGCGCCCAGGAGCAGCTGAGCGGGTGGCCGAGGCCCTGGTCCCACTCAGCCCTGTTCCCCCCGCCCCACCCCGGGGCCAGGACTCCTCGGCGCTGCGGGGCCAGACCTGACCTTTGCTGTCCCTTGCAGCCCGCAAGGGCAGAGGCCAGCGGTCAGTGGCAGGTGCTGACCCCCGCCATGGGCAGCCGGCCCAGTCGGGAGAGGCCCCTGAGCAGCCCCGCGCAGCCGCCCGAGCCCCAGCTCGCAGGTAAGCACAGCTGGCGGCTCTGCTGCCAGCGCACAGCCCCGGCGCCTCCCCGGACCCAGGCGGCAGCGTTGCAGCCCCCACCGCTCCCTGCAGCTCCCGGCAGCTTCCTGGCACTGGCCACGTGCGACTTCCCCTGCGGCGGGGAGACCGCTCCTGTCCTGAGGATGGGGGAGCAGCTCCGCGTCCTCTCTGAGTGAGTCCCCACGCAGTGGCACAGGCTGACGGGCCCCCGGCTCCCGTAGCCCCTGCCGGCCTCGGTCGGTGGGACGTTGTGGCCTCCTTTCCTGCAGGGATGGCGAGTGGTGGTTGGTGGCGTCCGTGGTGTCCGGCCAGCAGTGCCACATTCCCAGCAGCTGCGTGGCCAAGGTCTGGCATAGGTAGGTGCCTGGGCAGGGGCTGCAGCACTCGGGACAGCTTAGCTGGGAGCTTTGGGCTGCATGACGGGAAGCTGCTGGGAAAGGGGCTGGGGACCCTTCTCATGCCGGGCACGTTGCCCCTGCCTGTGCCCAGGCCCCGCGGTGCAGGGGCTGCAGCCCCGTGTGGGCAGCACCGTCTCTGTCCCTCTGCACCCTGCAGAGGAAGGAAGGGCCGCAGCCGCAGGAAGGGCACTATGGAGATTAGGGGCCCTGGGCAGCCCTGTGACGCTCCTCCGGCGGCGTTTGCAGGTGGCTGTACGAGGGGATCAGTCGGGAGAAGGCGGAAGAGCTGCTGCTCCGGCCCGGCAACCGCAGCGGGTCGTTCCTGATAAGAGAGAGTCAGACCAGGAAAGGTGAGGGCCCACAGGGCCGGGGCAGCCCTGTGCGTTCGCACGGGAGCAGCGTCACCACAGGGAGCTGCACATCCTCCCCCACCCTGGGGACTTGGCTGGTACCTTCCACTCCAGGACGCCGTGCGGCCAGGCCCTCACAGGGGGATGGCGCAGCCACGGGCAGCAGCTACAGCGCCAGAGCTGGCACTAGTTGGGCTGGAGCTGACACTGAAGCCCCTTGGGGGGCCGCAGACAGGCAGCTGTCAGGATCGGCACAGGGGCGTCTCCAATGGCCCTGCAGCCCCCACGCCCCTGCCGGCACCAGCCAGGGCTCACCAGGCACCCACATCCCAGCCCAACGCGCCGGGGCCGCATCCCTGTTTCACATCCCTGCCCGTGTGCCCTCTCTCTGTGCTGCCCCAGTGGGAGCTGCAGCAGCACCTGCAGGATGGCCCTTATCTGCCATCGTGCACACCTGGCGAGGCGGCAGGCAGCCCCACGTGGTGGTTTCCTGAGAACACGCTCTTATGCGCTTTGCGCCGAGCCTCTTCCTCCACCGCTGAGGCCTCAGAAAGAACGTTTCCTGTAGCTTTTGGTTAAGCAGTAAAATGCAAAGTGTCAGCCTTGGAGATGAAAGGTGGGCACCCAGGGATGTGCCATGCCGGGTGTCCGGGTCCGGGGAAGCTGCTGTCCTCAGAGGGCAGCACCCTGTGCGGGAGCCTGTGACAGGGAACAACAGCTCTGCGCTGATGTTGTGTGGGGGGCGGTTTGGGTTACCCCGTGCTGCCACCCGGCCCTCAGCCACCCCAACTGGGGAGCAGCACTCGCGGTACCAGCTTCAGTTCAGCCCACATGGCCACTTGCTGTGAGGCCCCTCCCGAGCACAAGGCAGCGCCGTCATCCCCGTCCTCCCGGGGTTTGGGGACGAGACTGGCACCAGCCGCTGGGCAGGCAGCTGCTCCACTGGTGGCACTGAGTCGCGCGCTGCCGCGCAGGCTGCTACTCACTGTCGGTGCGGCGCTCCGAGCACAGCTCCTGGGACGCGGTCAACCACTACCGCATCCAGCGCCTGGAGAACGGCTGGCTCTACATCTCACCCCGGCTCACCTTCCCCAGCCTGCACGACCTGGTCGACTACTACTCAGGTAGGGCCCCGTGCGCCCTGCTTGGCAGACCCCAGCCCAGCCCCTCGCGCCCTGCTTGGCACCAGGCTGGGCACAGCCCCCTGCCCAAGCTCTCTTACCCCGTCCTGCTTTGGGCCCAGTGGCTCCAGAGCCACATGGGGACAGCCTGAGCCTGCCCTGTCTCTGCACCCTGCTGCTTGAAGCTGGGTGCAGAGGCTCTGCACAGCGCCCAGTGCTCCCAGCCTTTCCAGGGGATGGGGCCCCCAGGGCCCAGCGTCACATCCAGCTCCAGGGCACGAAGCAGGGGTAGGGAGCAGGAACCCTCCTGACGCTGATGCTGCCCCGTGCAGAGTGTGGGGAGGGCCTGTGCTGCCTCCTCAAGCAGCCCTGCCAGCTCGATGGGGGGCGCCCAGCCGCCCCGGCCCGCAGCCTGCCTCCACCGCTGTCTGTCACGAAGCCGGCTCTGGACTGGAAGCAGCTGGACAGGTAGGTGCAGCCGGCGGGGGCGGCGCTAGGCTCTGTCCCACTGCCACGGCTGACGGCCTCTTCATCCTCCCGCCCCAGTGCCGTGCTGCTCCCCGAGGCCGAGGCCGAGGCGCTGACGGAGGAGGACTCGCCCATCAGCCTGGGCCTGCGCAATGCCATCAGCTCCTACCTGCTGCTGACGGATGAGGCGCCGCGGGAGAAGGGCCCAGCTGGGAAGGGGAAGTGGAGGAAGAACAGCTGAGAGCAGGGCCCACTGCTCAGCCCTGGCCCTAGAATGGCTACTCCAGCCCTCTCTGGAACAGGCACTGGCGCTTCAGCCAGGAGACCCGAGGGCAGCACAGGAAGCCGGGCACCTACACCCTGCTTTCCCAGTCCCTAGGAGCATCCTGGTCTGTAGGGCTGGGGTCAAGACAGGACAAGCCACAGCACTGATGCTGGAGAGAAAAAGTCTCCAGTGAAAGTCCTCCGTGCTGGATCCGAGTGCACAAGGGGCTTTCAGCCTGGTCTTGGCTCCGTGGAAGCTGAAGGCAGGACCCGTTGCTGAGCCCTGGGCCTGGTGGCAGGGAATGGCGCTGCAGATCTGAACACGCCGACATCGACTCACGCGGGGCAGCCAAGGTGCTGCCTCCGTGTGCGCTGGGCACCAGGAGCTCTCAGCACAGCCGGCCAGGCCCTCGCACATGCACTAACTCAGCTCGTGCCACTTTGTTGAGGTTGTTCGGGGGGCAGTGGGCATGTGCCCTCTCCTGCCTTTCTAAGCTCTTTTCAGCTGCCTCCCCAGGAACATGAAGCAAAGGGAGGAGGAAAACCACCCTCTTATTTTCTCTCAGGTAGCTGACCTTTAAGCCTTCTAAGTATGGAATTGCATTAGGTTTAGGGCTCCTAAAATGGTTAGGAGCCCTTCGGACATCTGGCAATAAACATCTTATATCCTCAGGCACAGTTCAGGGTTGCATAAGAAATGAACTGGAATTGAGGTGCAGGTTTGCAGACACCCCAGTTCTGCCTCTGCCCCAGCCCTGCCGGGCCCTGGCTGCAGGAGGAGCTGCCGAAGCCGCTGGCTCTCCCCTGCACGGCGAGTGCCACGGCGAGCACTCCCCACCAGGCCCTGCAGTACCACGCAGGCAAGGTATCCTGCCCTCCAGCCTTGTTCGTTTCTTTAATTAATACATTTACATAATGCCATACAGTTATTGTTATTCTAGGAAATAGGAAAATAAATATATTCCTAGAAGAAGGATTTTTTTTCTTTTCTAGGGAGAAAAGGAAGCAGCAAGTACTCATGTCAAACTCATATTGAAACTAAAATTCTCTTAGCTAACTCAGTCAGCCTAAGAGACTGAATTAAAATCAGTATAAAGGCATCAAAAGAGCAAGACTTCCAAGACCTAGTTTGCAGCCCCCTTATCAGCAGAGACAGGCCTGGGGCCAGGGCCTAAAGCTTCCTCTGTGGTAAAAACCGATGCAGAAGCAATTCAGCTGCTTGGTAACATCTTTGCCTTCCTTTTCTGTGCGCTCTCAGGCTGGTACCACAAGACCCCAATGAGCTGCAGGTTTCCTGCCTTCGACATGCTCAAATCGCCCCTTAATTTTCAGTCGCACTATTTTGCTTTTGCAAATCCAACACAGCTTTCTCATTTCCCTCCCCTTCCCCAGGCCCATTTTACATGCCTGCTTAAGCTGTTTGACTCAAACGCGGCTTTCTAAGGTGCAGGTGTCCATCTCTGGGGCAGGGACTCTCTCGCCTGAATGTTTACTCATCCGTCTTTACCATACCCTGCACCCAGCTGCAAGCGCTGCCATCACCCTTAGCAACACCACAGCCAGCACAGATGATTTCGCTTCCTTTAGTTTTGCCATTAGGGCCCTTTTAACCCATTTTGTGTTAATGAAGTCTACCTCTTTAGCAAAGCTTTGCCTGTCGGCCACCTTCCTGCCCCCAGGGCCCACTTGCACTGCAGTCAGGGCTCCTCTGGGACTTTTGCACGTTACTTTTCAAATACTAGCCAGGAGCTAGTTCAGAGGCCCCATGGGAGCCTCTCCGGGCTGGGTCTGCCTGCAGGGAGCCAGAGACAAAACACGTCCAAAGCTCCTCCTTCTGGCCAGACCTGAGACCTGCTGGAAAGCACCCGTCCCAGTGCCCTTGCGCCAGGGCCACGGAGGTGCTGCCGGGTATCCACTCACAGCCTCGTGGAGCTGCTGCCTTCAGCGGTGGCCAAGGGGGCCTGCGCTTGGTGGGTGCAGCAGCGGCTCAAACACTGCTCTGATTGCCAGCCCCAAATCAAGATTTCTTTAACTGAGGTTTTAATAGCTGTGCAGAGGTGGCACAGCGAGCTCGAGCAGCCTATGTAGCCCCAGCAGCTCTGGTCCGTGGCAGGGACCAGTTTGTAAAAACGACTAGAGTGCAAGCAGCAAACCAGAGCTCTAATTTTCACTGAGACACAATTTACCACCAGTTAATGAACAGAGCCTTTCCATGGAGCTCCTTGCCACAGCACACGTGCTCAGTCTGCTTAATAAGGTAGACAAACTCCCCATGAGGCAGCAAGAAGGCCAATGGGCTCCTGGCTGCAGCAGGAGCAGCGTTGCCAGCAGGGCCAGGGAGGGGATCCTGCCCCTCTGCTCAGCTCTGGGGAGCATTGGGGGCAGTTCTGGGCTCTGCAGCACAAGAGGGACGTGGAGCTGCTAGAGAGGGGACAGCGCAGAGGGAGAAAGATGATGAAGGGACTGGAGCATCGAGTACGAGGAGAGACTCAGGAGAGACTGAGCGAGCAGGGCCTGTTTAGTCTGGAGAAGAGCAGACTGAGCAGACAGAGATCTGACCAACGTGTTCAAGTACCTGAGGGGAGAATATAGGGAGGATGGGGCCAAACTCTTCTCGGTGGTGGCCCGTGACAGGACAAGGGGTAACGGGTACCAGTTGAAAGAACTTTGCTGTGAGGGTGCCAGAGCCCTGGCACAGGCTGCCCAGAGAGGCTGTGGAGGCTCCTTCTCTGGAGACCATCCAAACCTGCCTGGATGCCACCCCGTGCCCTGTGCTCTGGGTGTCCCTGCTGGAGCAGGGGGTTGGACTGGATGATCCCTAGAGGTCCCTTCCAACCTCGGCCATTCTGGGATTCTGTGCACACATCTCCACTTCCTCCTCCCTCCCCTCAGCATCCAGTACACCCAAACTTCCTTCTATCACCAAGAGGAAACTGAGGCCCACGCTATCCTTTAAAGCTTGGTAGGAAGTGTTCAGAAGCAAGTTCCACTCAGCCACCTGTGGCCACGCGTCTGGATGGCATTCCCAGGAAAAATGCCATGCAAAATGCACATCAGGAACCCAGCTCCTGGGAAGCCAGATAATTTTTTAGGCTCTAGGACTAGGATCTTATTATCTAAGCCATTGATCTCCTCACCTGGAAGACTTTGCATTAGGTTTATGGTCCCCAGGTTTTTAATTACCTACTTGAACATAGGCTTTTGTTGTTGCTGTCTGCAGCAGGTACTAAGCAGATGAGAGGTTTAGGTATTTTTCTCTTCACGAGACAGCAGCTTTGCAGAGGTACTACGAATTCTTCTAAATAATCATAGTAATTATAGGTGCTTAGCAATGACACTGGAAATTAAGAATAATACAGATTACCAATGCATTAATTTGTAATATTTAATCTACAGAAAAAAAAATCCTGCTTTCAAACTTTAAAATGACCAGTTTTTCAGTGGGATAATGAATGTCAACCCCCAACGCAAGATGGGTATCAGTGGCAATCCAACCACAGCTAGTAATCCTAGTGCTGGAACAAGGTGCAAACAGTACCGTAAGTTTATACGCAGCAGTCTGACAGAAATTGAAATGCTTGTTATAGCTTTGTGAAGAAATTCTGAAAATAATGCAAAAGTTAAGATTTCAGTGAAAAAAGAGTTTTGGAGTAATCTAAGTATAGTGAGTCTATCTATGTTGTGGAATTTTTGATAGATAAAATACTCTTTACCATCAGACCAGGTTAGAATGAGATCCAAGGGTTGCAAAATGACAAGCAGGTCATTACAATCCGCAGAGTTGATATTTTGTTCATATGACAATATTAAAATCCTTACCCCAGGGAGATTTGTTAGCACTTCACGGTGAAGTTACCCACATGGCACGTGACAGAGGATTTAGCAGCCGCTTCCTGATGCGACAGACCCTCTACCCGCAGAAGAGTCTTAAAGCGAGTAGAACATGCATGAGGCTCAGACTGGAGCACACAGTTCGCAGGAACTCGTGTAGCGTCTGCAAAACACTTCCACGAGTTACTCCAACTTGCCCACTGCTTAAAGTTCAAAGCTAGATTCTGAAAGTCTCATCTGAAAAATCCAGTTCTAACTGAATTGGGAACATCAGCCTGGACCTGCACAGCAACTACTCATTGCTCCCTGCAGCTCAGCTTCCCAAATCTACATGAAACTCAACCCTTGATCCACTGCTAAATGGGCAGCACAAATTTCCACCTGCAAACAGTAACTGAATTGAGTTTTCGCTCAGCTCAGCTGGTACCCTGCCACAGGCAGCACTTGTCCTAGTTCCCCCAGACTCATGTCCCACTCAGGGAGCTGCATCTCCATCCTCGGTGTCCACAGCTTGTGAACGGGTCTGCAGAGCCATGCCATATCCCAGGGCAGCCCCTGACACACACTGTCTGCCGGGGGCTCAACACCCCGGCCACCCCCCGCAGCAGCTGCCTCGTCCCTGGGCTTATTTCCTGGGGGGAAAAGTATTGAAATGAGGAGAGTCACTGCCTCCTCTCACCAGACACTCCAAATGGTCACAGTGACACTCACCGCAGGCTGCTCATTGAAACAGGAATGGAAAATTAGGGCCTGAAATTCTTCAGGTGTAACCAGAATCAAATATTCAAGCTTCCCTCAAACAAGAAATGAGCTGTTTTCTTTGCAATGTATTTGGAATATTTATATGAGAACTGGAGATCACTTCAGACACTTTAAGAGCAATTAATGTCAATATTCCTGTCAAACTATAGCACCTACATTTCAATGCTATGTGAAGACACAAAGTCCAGAAACATTTTACTGAATGATCATTAATGGAAACAAAGACTTTACTGAGACTTAAACCAACAAAAACCTATTTATTTATTCCAAACACCAAGATACAGAAGTTTTCAAGTTTTGCAAATATTGCTCCAAAGCAAAACTCTATATACAGCGCCCTCAGTTCTAATAGTGCATAAAACAAAGACAAATACACTTATGTATCCACAGTGCAATGTTTGCTCATTTCATCAAGGCTCCACGTTGCATTCACTTACCAGTGATTTAAAGAGAGGGAAAAAAAAAAGAAGAAGAAAAAGAAAAAAGGGACCTGCCAGACCAAAGAGCTGGTCCAGACTAAGAAACACCAATGTGGAAACTTGCAAACAGGGATGAAATGAATCCAGGCAGAGCACAACAACAAACCTTTCCTGAACACAAAAATGCTAGTCTATTTTAAATAAATATTTGCAGTGTTTATCTGCAAGGGCTTCCCTATTGCTCTACCAAAACAGGCCTCCAGTATTTGCCCTATGATTCACCCACCGAGTCTTCTCCTCCAAATATGAAGTACTGCCCTGAGCAAAAATAAACTGGCAAAGAAAAAAAAGAAAAAAAAGAAAAAAAGAAAAAAAAAACTCTACACGCACAAAAATCCCACAAAGCAAACAAAAAACAACTTGAAATGAATGCACAAAAAGCAGTTACTTGGAAAGATTTACTGAGGAGGAAACAAGCCTACTCGGGAGGTTAACTGTTTTCCCTCCCTCGACCTGTGAGCACAGCTAACCTAGAAGCTGCTGTGCTCCTCGAGGGCCTCTCATGCTGAGCTCTTGCTTCATAAATTTCAAACAGAAAATAACTTGCAGGTCAAGGTTGTCTGAAAAGAAAACATTAAAATAATTAAAAAAAAAGGTCTTTCACAGTTGTTAACAACCCTCCTACTGATGCTCTTCTAATCTTCTGGTTACTGCTCTCTGTTCTAGAGTTACACGGTACACACAAATTCAGTTGTTGTTATCAGGAATGTGACACAGCATAAGCGTTGCTTTCATCTTTAGAGAGTGAAGTGACATTTAAACATCATGTAAGCTTTTATTCCAATTGTGTTACAGAAAAATACATTTACTTTTCTGCTATACATAGGTCGTATTCACTACATACGAACTAACGCTAGAAAATGTGAGACAAATTATTCCCTGAAATGAGTCTTGGCAGAAAAGTCTTAGTTACTACTTAGAGCAGCCTAGTGATGTTTGTTTTCTGAAGGAATTGATTAAAGTATTTGCTGTGTAGATACTGTTACTCCTACAATAATACCGCCTATTTCAAGTTTACATAGTAAATCATTATTTTTTGCAGCATACAAACATTACAGATTCACATCCATAATTAAAACTTGTAGTTATGGGCATCTCAATTACAACTGTGCTTTAATTTTAACCTTTGGTGGTACCATCACATGAAACAAAAAAAAACAATGAAACAAAAAAAAAAGAAAAAATCCAGCTTTTTCAGGACATCCTCTCTCAATGCAAGAACAGCTTACCATTTTGCACAACAAACTTGGCAATATTTGGGAAGGAAAACTGAGGTCATGGTCACTCTTGGCAGAGCTATGATCTGCAGCTGACAGGCTTTCACCGTTGCAAATACAACACAACACCGTTTCAAAAGGGACTGTATCAGGGTCTTGAACAAAAGCAGCATTTTCACCTTGCCCTCACAAAAATAATACAAACCAGAAAATTGAAACTTAAGGTATAAAAAGGGACTTCTGGAACATACACCGTTTAAGATAATAACCCACTTGCTGTCTGCGAGGACAGCACCTCATGCATAGATCTTGAGGCTTTATTTACACAAATATAAAATAAACTGATTCCCAAAACCACACATTCAGAGGAAGTCTTTACAATGAACACGTTCAGAGTATTGAAAAAGGTTTACTTTTCAAAATGTAACCGGAATGGCAGTTATTAACAAAGGGCAGAAAGCGAGGCAATATCTGTAGCGATGTGGTGCGAGTCTGCGAGTCTGGGAGGCACCGCACAGCCACAGCCTGCAGAGAAACAGCATCAAGGGGTTTCCCCAGTACCAAATCATGTGATAGTGACGGGATAAATATGAAACAAACAATCATTTATCCTGAAAAGCAAGTGCAATCCCCGGTGACCTTCTGCTACATTATTTAATGTACTCCAAGTGGGGTTTAGACCAGTGTTACTTGCAAACCTCCACGTAACAGTTTACAGTAAGAGTTGGACATTCATACTTGCTAAGACTGAAAACTGTTATAATTAATGATTAAATACTGTGTGCTATTATGCATAAACCAGAAGGAATTAAACATGACACAAGCCACTTAAACTATGGAAAGTTATTTACAACCTCTGTCAACTAAACATTTTTGGCTCTTAGAACTCTGTTCTTCAGTGGCACAATTTTTAGTTGATTCAATTATGAAGAATTCTACCATTTCCATGAACAACTTGTAAGGTGGGAAAGTTTAAGTGTAATTTATCAGCCAAGGCCCAAACTTTGAGGAGAACGATATTACCCCTTCCATACGGTTATAATTGTT
This sequence comes from Crypturellus tataupa, assembly GCA_034781795.1. Taxonomy (NCBI): domain Eukaryota; kingdom Metazoa; phylum Chordata; class Aves; order Tinamiformes; family Tinamidae; genus Crypturellus; species Crypturellus tataupa. Next base: position 480,272 of record JAWLRI010000121.1, read on the forward strand.
TAATAAACCCCAAATTTATGAGAGAAAATAACTCTGCTGTTCTTTGAACAGCACTTCTTCACGAATCCCTGAAGTCAGTCTGCATTACATGCAACCAGCATGCTAATTTCACTTAAATATACAGAGCTGTTCACGTCAGATGCTCCAACTTCACACTTGGCAGCAATTTCCCGTATTCTCTAATCTCACGTTGAGCAGCAAAGCGCAATCTGTTGCACTTTGCCTAGGTCCGTGATAAGCTGCTTTATACAATGTTTGAGTTGTGGAAGTCGAGCTAGTGGTTCTGGTGGTTCCAGCTCTCCGGTATAATCCAGCCAACTCTCCAGAACTGCAAAGAAAACAAGTGAAACTTGTCACCATTCCCATTCTCAGCAGGCAGACAGTCTTAACACAAACCAGAAACCCTATGAAGTTGTTGCACAAGCCTTTTTCAAATTTTATGAACATTTTTAACGTGTTGCATTTTCTGAGAAATCAGAAAACCATTACAAATAGCCCTCTTGATACGACATGACTACTTAATTGCCTTTTAAAGGGTGGAGGCAGATTAGCAGATGTTCCTGGGTGACAGCAGCAGAGGAAAACTGGGAGATTGTAGGATTAGTCTTCACGTTATGCAGTCCTGCTCTGTGCGAATTCCAAAGCGAGAGCACAGCTGTACAGAAGACTATCGTCAGAAAACCTTTAAGGTCAGCACTACCTGCGACTACACAGTTCTCCCTGAAGATGCTAACTAGGGCTACACTACTGAAAGAACTGAGGTCAGGACAGAAGGTGACTGTTCAGATAGTTAGGAACTGGGTGACAAGAAAACAGAGATGGAATTCAAAAGCAGGAACAGCAGACTAATGCACCAGAAACACTGATGCTCCAAGCACCTCTGCTGCAAACACCACCATACCGGTTAGCTGCCTGCAAGACAACTTAGGAGACCTCCTAATACAGAGAAAGAATCCTGCAGTGAAGTCAGAGGATGGGACAGTGCCACCCAAGAGGACTGAAACCCTCCTACTTCCTCAATGAGGTGGAACACATAGACCTTTCCAGAGGGAAAGCAGTGGACACTGCCACTAACCAGACTACAGGTTAGTTTAACAGAGGACAATGTCTGTAGAAGAACAGATTACTCAATCACCAATAAATACAAGCTTGAAATAAGAAAATTCCTAGGAGGTGTAACACTGAGCAGGCTCCTCAAAGTAAAGATAAAGAAAAAAAAAAATCACAAATCTTCTAACCTGGAGCTTAATCATTTATGAAACAGATGCTACAACTACACGTCTGATCTTCATTACCTAAAATATTTCTTTAATCCAAAATTTAATTATCTTATTGAACTATGAAGAAAGAACTTTTACTCTGGCAAAGATTAGATTCTCAACATCCTTGCAAGAAAAGCTGCCGCACAACCAAAGATTAGACTTAAAAGTTGCTAAAAAACTATTTTGGAATGTCTCCTGAAGCAGTTTATTTCAAATTAAAATCAATGAAGTCTGGATTGTTTCATGAAAATATAAAAAGAACACGGAAGTTTCCAATAATTAGGTAAAAAAAAATTCAAGAGACATTTAGGAAGATTTGGAAGACAAAGAGGAAAAGGTAACAGAACCTTGTACACCAGAGGCCACTTGGAGTGAGCACAGAACAGGAATAACCACCAAAACACTCAAGAACAGATGCCCAGTAGCATGGAAATTACAAAAAGATCTGAATTTAAAAATAGATAGGGAAGGTATTCTACTATGTCTTGAAAAATTCCAGATGAAACAGTAAGAAAAGTGTGCATCTCTTCAAGTTAAAAAGGTCAAGAGGAAGCAAAGAGCTGCAGACACTCAGGCCCTTTCTAGCAGTTTCTCACATCCAGGTCTGGATGTTTGTGCATGCCAGCGTCACCACCCACCACCAACAGCACACGTGCACAGCTGCCAAGGAAAGGCACTGCATTTATCAGACTTATCCTTCTCTACAAACACTTGCAATGTTGGATAAAGCAAACTATTCGAATCATAAGCACCCATCAAAACTCTTAGAGATTTTCGTTAACATCTCTGGTTTGAGCAGATGAATAAAAACTTCTGACAAAATTACTAAAAGATAATCCAACTACAGCTTTTTCTATAAGATTCTAATCATTTTTAATTTAATCTTTAATTTCGTTTTAAAAATTCCCCTTCGCTAGGCAGAAATTAGATCAAGTATTCATTACACTAGACAAAGTATTCACTTTATTATTAAATGCAGTAAAACTGATACAGCAATGCTTATCGCTTCCTAGCTCTGCAGAAGCAAAATTCAAGTCAACACATTTTGAACAGGCCAAAACACTGTTAATTTTTTTAAAAGCGACATGTTACTTACCATCTAGTTCCTTCTCAATGAAGTCCATTCTGTGTATAACTTCATCCTGTAGGGACTCCACATGAGCTAAAAGATTAAGCTGCCACTGCAGCTGTGAGTTCACAACTCCTTCTTTGTCCTTCTCCAGCAGTTTCATTTCGATGGCTTCCTCCGGAGATACCTTCTTGGCCACGGCCTCTCTCACCTGGCAGGAACACGCGCGTTAATACTGACGACAGCGGAAAGGAATCACTGGGACACACTGCCTGCCTCCTTACAGCCGCAGAAGCCAACTGCTCAACAAACCTCAGGTTGGTGGAGGAGAGAAAGAAACCTGCTCCCCGCAACCTTCCAGCCGAAGACTCGTCACCTCATCTATGGATTTTAGGGAATATTTCAAACATTTCAGGCAAGACAGTAATCAACTATAGAGTGAATCACTTTGCAGTAAAGAAGGAGTTCTTAATGGGATGCTGCATTAATCTAATCTCATTTCTACCGAAAAACTTTATAAAGCATCTAGAAAAAAATATTTGTCATTTCTTATAAAACCTATGCGGTGTCAATGGCTTCTGCTTCCCACAGTCCTTTGCAATTGTTCTTCTGAAATAAGACAGGATTTAGAAAAAAACTCCAAGATTAGAGAACTGAAATATATGCCTTTCCAGGAAACATAAAGGGATCTCAATTTATTTCATAAAGAAGTTTCTCTACAAAACATAAATTACAACCTACGTAGATATGAAATAAAAAAACTGTTCAGGTTTTCATCTAGAACACAGAGGAGAGTATATTCCTGATGAATATATCTGGCTTTTTAACCATTTGTCCATCTGTATCTCCCTAAGACTTCGCGTTATTTAGGATACGACGCAGTAGTTAGAAAAGAAAGCTAAGACTGCTTCTGTAGGAAAAAGCTTGAGTTGTCCAATGATTGCAGCTCTTTACCCGTCAGTTCAGTTTATTTTTTTGAATGTTATCGGAATAATATGGAATTAGTTTATAATAGCTCTTGGAAAAAAGGCTGGAGCAAGCTGGAAGTAGCTGAAAGATCTTACATTTGCCGTTCTTGGCCTCACTGTTGCTAGTGATACAAGTAAGGAGCAGGGGACAGCCAGTTCAGCAAAACACATCCACCACAGGCTGTACAGGTAATTTAAGGTCCAGAAATACATCTCGGACTAAACTATTTTATCTTTTTGTGAAATTGGTGAGGTGATCATATCTATCATTTCAATTTGCACCAACAATCTAAGTTGAAATGACTGAACAGAAAAAAAACAGCAAACCCTAACAGCCAATGAATAAACTAGATATAGAGTATGCCATTTTAATACAACTACCTTGGAGTAATTATGTTTGGATTCACTTTCCATCTTGCATATTTCTCGGTCCAGGTTCCAACCAAATCTCTCCGACAGGACATCATCCCCATTCTCCCTTATCCTGTTCACTCCCTCGTCCATGGCTGAACCTCGTGTTTCCACCACTAGTCTCTGCTCCAGGGCAGGGTAGTACGCCCGAGGCTTCTGGTAGCAGTGCTCACTCGTGATGTAAGACTCCTCCACCGAAGGAAGGGCTGGGGGCTTCTCAGCGGTCCCATTCCAAGTTCTGTAACTCGCAGTCTCCTCTTTGCAACAGTTCTCTTCAATGTGAATGATGTGTTTTGCGTGAATCTTTTCATCCACAGTTATGTGCTTCCATGGATGACACCACAGCTGTAAGTCAGGATGTTCCTTATTTCTGTTCAATTTAAAAACGTAAAAACATCCACTAAATTTAAGCTTTAAAATGCCTGAGCGCTCTCCTTTTATGCAAAGAAATTACGCGAGGACATTCAAGCTACTATGTTTTAGTCACCATCATCACCAGTAAATATCCCCAAATCCTGTGAAATAAGATAATTTCACTGACCTCAATTGTTTGTCTTCCTATAAGGTTGTGTTACGTTACTTTCATTTCTATACCATAGTGTATAGAAGTCATGCATTGGTATTAAGAAAAAAATGTAAGTCTAAGTTTGAAGTAGACACAGAACTTCTCACCCAAACAGATTCTTTCAAGGACAACATTTTGATTCAATACTAGAAAATTATTTCTTAAGAGCATATTCATGGAGATATTTTTAACCATGTTTTAAAACGGGTAAGTCAAGTATATGAAAGCTAAACTGAAAGATATATTCATTTGCATAAATACATTTTTAACAAATTATAGCAAAACCCCCCCTCCAACCACTCAGTATCAGGATTTAGCTTGCAGTTCCTCTAAAGAAATTTGAAAGTTTAATCCACTGATCTTCTATAACCTTCTAATAATAAGTGGCTGTCGGGTAGAGAAGGGTAGTAGTTCATTTTTGTTACCTTAAGCAAACAAAAACCCAACAAAACAAAACACCTTCTAACACATAGGACGCCGAGTAAAATCTATTAGAGCAATATTATACAATTATAAAAATAACAGTATAATTCGCCCATGCTTCTCGGAATTATTTTCTTTCAAACTAATATGGAATATTGCTTGCAGTTATTTTATCCAGCGGCAGAGACAACTATAGATATCAGATTCTTGGATACACAGATACAAGACAAAAGTCAGAGAGCGCCCCGTTAGCAGTATACTTCTTCCCCAGGTCCATCAAGCATCAAGATAGCTGTAAAAAAAGGAGAGCAGAGCAGGGCTAGGGAGCCAGGCTGCCCTTGACGTAGAGGGAAGCTGCAAGGGCACAACAGCAGCTACTGCCTTAAAAGTTTCTACAGGCAGAAGAGAAGGGGGGCCTGCCCCAAAGCTGCCCTGACTCCCCTGCAGCCGCAGACAGCTCCACCAACCCGACCGGAGTCTCAGGCCGCTAACCCTGCCGCTCGCTAAGACACAACACCTTTACCTCCAAGGTAACTCTGCTCAATGTGTCCTACAACAGCAGTAAGGTTGCGGGCACGATAGGAAAACTGAATAGCAAAACTACCAAAACTTGCTGGGAAACCATTCCATGTGAGCACCTCTCAGCGCCTGAGGGAGTACTGTGGCCTCGGGGAGGAAGGCCCTTGTCAAACACCGAAAGCCAAGTGTGTTCATATACCAGAGCTTCCCACCCCTGCTGCACACATACCCGGCACCTACCAGCGCTGTGGGACCAGCAAAGTGCACAGGATAACTTCACAGGGGACAGAAAAGCAAAAGATCAGAAGTGAGCTACACAGGAATGGACATTTGAGTGCTGAGCACCTGAGCACCCTTCTATCTATCTGCGTGGCACTCTCCCCCACACCAAACCTGTCCTCCTCAGCCCTCCAGCCACCCCTCTGAAATACTGAGACCACTTCAAATAACTGGAGACACTGCAAGCTCTTCACACTTCCTCAGATGTTACACATGCCGCAGGAACACAATCATTATTCCATTCTGCAATTAAAAATAAAAATCCTTTGTGTGTGTATGTGTGTCCTTTTTTCAGTCCCTTTTGTCATGATAAAAACATGGGGCTGTGGCTTTCAACAAGACTCCAACACTCTGTCTTTAATCAAACCAGGCCTCTGCAATGAGACCCAAATAGGAGGTAACAGCATCACGCACTTACCAAGGGCTCCAACACCTCCATGCTCTGCTACTCTCCATTTACAAACAAGCTGCAATCTTAAACCCTTGTGACTAAAGAAAAGGCCTAAGAAATAATAGAATATTTTGGTTCTAATTACAGAATACTCGGCAGGAGGGGAGAGGAAAACAGAGTTATGGATTTGACTAAAGGATATCAATACGGGAAAGCAAGGTCTAGCGCTAAAATTGTTGCCCTTTATTAAGGGAGGCATTCATTAGAATTAGTCCATTGGTCACAGAACTCCATTATTGCCACGGTCCTTCAAGGATCACCACAGATTAAATTGTAAGGAAAAAAATTCACAAGAATGTTGCAAATATTCAATACTTTAAGTGGCTGCTGTTGTGCAATTTATCACCTAAAAAGTCCTCAATATTTAAATCTGTTGGGATGCTTTAGCAGAGGCTTTTATTCTTATCTCTCTCTCCCCAACCCTTCTTTGTACCTTCCCAACCCTTCTTCTCCCAAAGTCAGTTTTTATACCCTGACACACTTGCATGAGAGAAGCACAAAAATAAACCTGCATTTCCAGTTATTTTGTTCTACTATTTGAAGACTAAATCACATCCAGAACATGCCCTCTGATACTTAAATACCACTTACTGCAATATGCTCATCTTCAGCTGCAGCCCGTGCAGAACTTCTATGACTTTCTGCACATCACCAAGCAGCTGGTGAGTGGCTACGATCTTCTTGGCATTCTGATGGGAGTAATTTTCTTCCAAAAATGCTAAGCCGTGCATGTGACCGTTACTTAACCACTCCTTTTCATACCAGTACTTTAAGCTGGACCTCTGACCTAAAGTAACAGGAATGTGTACGTTAAAATGAAGCATTAACTTTGGCTTTACATTAGCAGTAGCAGTTCTGATTATCAGGGTCTTGCAGCAGTCTATTAGCACTCATTGATGGCACCTATGACAGGGGCCAAACCTCTGAAGAATGAAGAGCCTCTAAAATGGAAGCAAGACACCATTTCAGTCAAACACAAAAAAAACAACCAAAACAAAAAACAAACAAAAACCACCACGAGACCCCTCTGCTCCACTGTAAAAGACAGGATCTCTCAGCAGACTCCACACTCCCTCTGTGAGGAGGACACCCTTGGCAAATTCTTGCAGATGATGGACAAAGAAAAGCATTTTTATCAGGGGAACACAACTGCTATTAACCACTTAAAAGTAAAGCGATGATTCAAAAACAGCTCTCAGGAGACAGACAAATGCAGCAAAAGACAGTGATTAAAATAAAGGCATGAAAGTAGCACTCCCCCAGTGGTCTTATTTTAATAGTTGCAGTGATGAATTAATGCAGTCGCTGAAATGCAAGTTTTAAAGGACCGGTGATGAAGTTTTGGTGGCAAAGTTGGTATAATGAAGAATAAAGGTCTTTGGAAGCCATACACAGAAGTTAACAGACCTTGCCAACATGGGCTTACACTGCTTTTAGACAGTAATAACCTAATAGCACAAACATGGTTTTCTTATCGTGCTCCGTATGAACATCCATGGACCCAAAGGATGCTTCCAAACTTAAGTTCTATACTAATAAGCACTGTCTCAGTGAAAGGAACTATAACTGGGGCTGTGAGAAGCTGCAGCACTGAAATAGGCTATGCCCAATTTTCAATGCAATTCTCTGCAGATTCCTATGTTTTATGTAGCTCACTTCATGTCAATGACAATAACTAGATTGGAGAAACCACTTTTACACTGAAAGAGTTGGAAATATTCTCCTTTTCCAGGAAAACTTATTTAAATCTTTATCTACAGATAAAGATTAAGTTCAAATGAGAAATAAATGTTTCAGGATCTTCAAATACATACAAATGATTGAACAAAATAAACCTTAGTTGTAAACACTTTGTTTACATCAAAACATTTTGACATTTTTTTTCCTGAATATAAGTAGTTCACAACTTCAATCTGCATATGGATGTTAAATTTATAACTAACTCAACCTAAAAAAAGTTAAAATTCCAGACATTAAATACTGTAAAATAAAAATTTAAGGAAATGTTACATAAATTATGCAACTGCTTAGTTAACTGCATGCAATGCATTACAAGTACAAAAAACATTAGCATATAAACTACAGTTAGTCCAATGAATTAAACTACCAAAAGGGCTTGTATCTTTAAACAGCCAAAAAAGCAGAGCACAGAACCTGGGTATGCACAGACAGCAGCAGGGTTTGGTGAACAGCAGATATCCCATTTTCCTCCTAATTCACAAGTATGGACACAAGCCCTGAACCTCATCCATTTCCAGTTTAGGAAGATCTTATCATTCATGAAATCAGAAGAGATTTGTGCGCTAAGAGAAGCTGGCTTGAAACACTTCAAAATCATCCAACTTTGTGGTCAGGAGCACAGAATTTACTGCCTGATCAACTCTTACTTCATTATTCAAGACATTTTATTTTGTGTTTAAACATTTGGATAGCAAATAAGAGTCAAGCAAGTCAAAGTTGTTGAGAAACAGTAAACTTCTTGCCAGCTTATTTGAAGAAGTGCATAGGCCTAATCTTGTTGCAGACATCACTAAATGGGACAAAACCAAAGTTTAATCTTTGCAATGCACACAAAATGTTAATCAAGTTATTATGCATATAAGAAGGCTCTGTAACCTTTGATTTCTGTACCTGGAGGATCTTGACAGATATAGCAGGTATATTTCTCAGGTATGTTATCTTCCAGCAAGCCCATACAGACTCCATGCTGCCAGCACAGACACTCTTCACACTGTTTGAAGTCAAGAAGTGCAGATTAACAGAAATGAAGCATAGCTATAGGCTCAGTATGATCACCTTGATTGCAGACAGTTGCACCATGTACGTATTTTAAACAAAAAGATGCATTAATATCCCCAAATTCAGTTACAAACAAATACATTAAAGAATCCCACTGCAATGAAATGTCAACCCTCTCCCTCCCACATTTTTTCACATGGATTAATGGAGAATGACAACAAATATGAAGGAGGCAGCAACAGATCTGAAAAGGTGCTAAAATGTTCCCTTTGGGGATCAACATCTTTCTGGAGATGTACACAGACACGCACATAAACAAGGACAGGAACAGTATGCCCTCAAGCTTCCCTTATCAGTAAATCTCCAATTTTCTGTATTAAAAGGTTTTCAGTAAACACGTCAGTATATTCAAATATAAAAATCTAACAGATATTTAGATTATGTAGGAGCAGTCAACACAGCGTATTACTATATCACTAATTTTTTATTTCCTTCAACAAAAGGCAGCTTTACTAATATAAAATGAAAGTGGGGATGTATTTGTTCTGTCTTTTATAACTCCTTTCTTTCTGCATTTATCCTTCCAGATGTGAGCAATTGTATGGACAAAGAAGGGAGCTTACGGCACTGAGGCACAATAGAGCGTAATTTTTACTTTCCTGGAGCACAAGCCAAAAGCTTACTGCAGAGACAAAGGTTTCCAAATGAGCTAAAACAAATACAAATGATAACTCCAAAGCAATCCCAGATGCTCTTCACTGATCTACAAAGATATGAACTCAAGAACATCTTGTCTACGACTGATACCAGTTTTATTACTGCTCGTCTCCTAACCTTCCTGCTGTTTCGGAGCAGGAAGCACCAGTTTTCAAGTATGACACAGGTTAACTTTGGTGGCCTAGGCATGGAGGAAATAACAGCTTAGGAAATGGGGGATGCAAAAAGGGAAGAGAAGCAAATTTCCTCGAGATGTGTCATTAGCAAGACTTGGCCTCACAAAATGGAAAGACAGTCCTAAACGTGTGAGTGTGAAAAAGGTAACTCAACTCACTGGATAGGTATTGAAAGCAGCTTTTGACCTGCTAGAACAAAAATACACGGGCTTCATCTACATCCAATCACCTCCAAAGCCAAACCCCAGCCTCAGTATCCTCTGCATCACACAAGAATTGACAAGTGTTTAGAACATTATTTTGTTCGGACTTTTGGGGGCCTCAGACTTATCCTCAAAAGGCAGACACCCATAGGAGCCCTGCACCCTCAACACCAACATAAGGCAAAACTAAGCTACTTTGTATGTATCTTCATTTAGGAAATCCGGTACCTCTCTGGGAAGCTATGGAAACACTTCAAAATTTGTGTTTCTAAATGTCAAATGGAGGCTCAAGAAAAACAGGGAACAAACTACCTTTCCTTCCTATAAAGTTATCCTAACCATGCAGTCCTCTGGCAGGACCAGCCTCACCACTACAACTCTGAAAAAAAAAGAAACATTTTCCCCTTATCACAGGGTCCAGAGTTGGGTAACAGATTGTTAATATGAAATAAAGCCGATGTTCAGTAAGTTAAAGACTTAATTTGGGCATTTTCACATCACCAAACGGCCAATCTGCCTTTTCACATGGTACAAGTTGACAAAAAGGTGGAGAGAGCAGAGCATCTGGTCGCTTGAGCAATCCACCTTCCGAGCTCGCAGTCTCCTTGACCCCAGTACCGATGGCAGTTCTCCTGCACCATAACCCGCTCTCCTTGGGCCCCTCTCATAAGGGAGCTAAACAATTTATGCACATTCACATGCTTCATTCGTACCTGAATCATGAAGTCATTTTCTTCTTCTACTTCACAAATGCACCGAACAATCTCAAAATCACTTTCTTCCACTTCTTCGTCAGGGTTAGTGGTCACATCGATATCCTGGCTGCCGTCGTCATCGCTCCAGAGCAGGCTATCTGTGGATGATTCGCTCAGGGTGTCTTCTTCTGTACAAGGAGTAGCAAGATAAAAAAAAAAAAAAAAAAAACCACAAAAACATAAAACCTCACACTTAAATGGTTACCAACAACATAAGTATACAGTTAAGCAACCAATGTTTCCCATATATAACATATATTCCCCATTTATAACCTTTATAACATTTCTCATCTTATTCAAATTTTGAACTTGACATTATAACATTATGAAGGCTGGAAGGCAGTGTCCATATTTTATGCTGCTGAACAGCTCCTATCATGAAGCTCAGAAAGCCTATTACTATACCCACGTAAAATGCTCTATTTATACAGTTACATATAACCACATCCAGTGGTATTTCAAAAGCAACAGATTCCATGTAAGATGTATAAAATCTATTTTTTAACTTTGAATGTATTACAGTAAAAAGAGCAGAGACACCCAGTTCTGGCATATGAATTTGATTCAACTTCTTCAGTTAGGGCAATGGAAACAAAAATTCTCCTGCATAAGAACAGCCAAATTCAGAAGTACCAATTTATATGTATTTACTACGCTAGTAGTACTTCTCACAGAGTTATTGGTCATGAAATACTGAATTAACAAACCACCTAGGAGGAAGGTCTTACCGTTTGTTCTTGATTTTCCTCTGTGCTGCGCAGAGTCTGAACCCTGCAGCAGTGTGCTTGGGTGGGCAGGTGATTTATTTGCAGAACTGTATTTTGGGACAACTGTTTTTTCAGGAGAAAGCTCCTGTGAAACGTCCGTGCTTTCTTCACTTCCAGAGTATTCTGCAAAATTATAAGAAATGGATTATTATTGGAAGTTTGTCAGTGAGGAAAGAAGACAGAAGGAAAGAAATAGCATCGGGCATGCACACAACAGGCACGTTCAGTTTGTTCAGGCAACTGCCAATTTGTTAAGACTCTAGGACTTCACTGTGCTGCTAAAAAGACTTTCCTAAAAACTTTCTAGAGGAAAGAGATTGTCTGATCTAGCAAAACCTTATGCAGGGTAGTCATCATTCACTGCTGAAAGCAGAAATATTTGAACAAGCAGGTGAGAACACAGGCAAAAGGCACCATGTTGCTCTAGCTGTACCTGCCTGAAGGCATTTCAAATTGTCCTGGTAAACAGAATCCTAGTAGCAAGGATGGTATTTGAGAGGAAGGGCATTTTCAGCCCCAAGAAGCATCTCCACCACTGGAGTTCAAAGAACAGATTTTGCCACAGCTAACCTGAGGCACATGGAAAAAGACGTGTCAACAGTAAAAGGACTGCAAGTTTGCGCTAAAGGGTAAAGGCAAGCCTAGTATAAGTTGTCCCCCAAAAGTTGTTCAATTAACAGAGTTGATTTTACAAGAAAATCAAAATTGCCTGGGGCACAAGTGGAGGCAGCAATATCAACAGCTGTTGTCCTGATAACCCCTTGAAAACTCTTTTCTCACCTCTTTTTTTTCCTACAGGAAGGGCACATCAACCCTTTCCCTCCCTGACTAGATACTCAGAAACACTCTGACCAAGTGCTGCTGGGTGAAAATGAGTTTGTGATTTTCTGGGATTCAGTGAATCACCAGCACTGAGAGAAATATAATTCCCTTTGGCCGTTTTGGCTAAAAATGAAAAGTTACCAGCCCATTATTTCAAATGTAATCCTGGTCGAAATCTGGAGGAGAGGCAACGGGCACAAACTGAATCACAGGAAGCTCTGTCTGAGCTTGAGGAAAAGCTTCCTCACTGGGAGGATCGCAGAGTCCTGGCACAGGGTGCCCGGGGAGGCAGCCTCCTCTGGCCTCCTGCCTCAGAGAGACTCAGAGCCATCTGGATGGGCCTTGGGCAGGGGGCTCAAGGACCCTCCTCAACCGGGGCGCTGGACTAGACTGTCTCGAGAGGCCCTTCCCAGCCCCATCCACTCTGCGAATCCGGGGCATCCATTTTGTATCTAGACTTACTCTGTGCCACTGTCACCAGCGGACATTCGGTATCAGCGAAGCACCTCAACTAAGAGGAATTATCTTGCCAATCACAATGTAATGTTAACCATGTAACAAAATCAGACCAAGAGATTAACTGCAGGAAACGGCCTCATCTGAAATGCCTGCTCTTAGGGTCTGCAATCAGTCACAATCAAAACAAAGCAAGGAAGCCATTTTCGTCTACATAAATAAAAGACCTTTACCAGGCTTTATTTTCCTTTTCTTTTTTTTCTTTTTCTTCGATTTGGATCTTCCATAGTCTTTGGATTTTCTCTCTTTGCTCTTCTCCTGTTCTTTAGCAGCTGAAATAAGACAATATTCCGTTTTAAAGAAATATGTACATCTAATTATAATTTAACACTTTAGGCCAAGTCACTACAAAAAAAAGTGAAAATTCCCAATTGACTGGAATAGTCTTTTTTGTTTAAGTGCTAAATGACTGTTCCATACATACACTGCAAGAGTACTCAGGCAAAGCTAACTGCCACCAGCAGTCCCTGGCCTCACTTAGGACCTACATAGTAAGAGAGATTATTCAACAAGATATAGACGAATTTGTTATATGCATTTTATAATCAGAAGATTGAAGTCTGGCTGAATATAAACAATTTCATTAGCACTATGATGCAAGTCTGGAAAATAAAACAACAAAAAACCCACCACAAAACCCCAACACCCCAATTCTAGTCCAGTTCTTCAACCAGCAGAATATTTGGAATATTTTTTTCCATGGAAAATGAAGCAACACCAAAACCAGCTAGCAGCACCTGCTATTTTTTCTCCATTTATCTCACAGCATATTTTTATAGGAACACAAAAATCTTTGTATGCTTTGAAGGATCTGGTGATACTTGTTGGTCGCTGCATCTTCACAGGGTGCTTCTAGAACACTCACTGCAAAGTACGACCCGAGCGCCGGTTGGCACAGCCAAAGTTGCCTTTCTGCCCTGCCACCCGCTCGCACTTCCTGTGCTCCAGCTGTCCTTCTCTGCAGCCGCATTTCTCAATACCTGCGCAGTCCTTAAAGGACCGTGGCAGGAAGCTCTGTGTCTCCACAGGGCTCCCGCTCTGGCTGATTAAGGCGCTCACTGCCATTTCTGAAGCTATTTCCATTTCTGATTATTCATATAACCCATCTAGGGACACTGTACTGTCAGAATCCTCCTCCTACTCAAGCCACCTAAAAACTCTAAGTAATTTGTAACTGCTAATACATTCAGGAAACAAAATTGTGCATTTTTTTGTGCAAGACATATATTTACACACCAATCTCCTACAATATACTATCAGCAACCTATCCAGTTCAAAATCTACAACTCAGCTTCAGCTCTGCATCCCTCCATCCTCTTATGTCCTTGAACACTGGCTGAGATGACCAGAGAGGAACCTGTGTGGCAGGGAGGGCTGCTGCGGAGGTGCAGGACCAGCGAGTGCCGCCCTGCAAACTGCAAGGGCTGCAGTGGGAATACGGCCACTCAGATAAACACCCCCTGCCAACAGGGCTGCTGGCTAAGGAAACCGAGCGCGGAGCACAGACACGGGGGACAGGATCCGGCTCCAGCAGGGACACAGGACTCTTGACCGTCCCTGCTTGGACACAGTAATGCAAGTAGGTTCTGTCTTTCCATTTGTCCAGGACAAGGGTGAATGGGCAATGCTGGAGATCAATGTGGATGGGAAATTTTTGCATGTTTTCACTTTGCTTGCTCAGATCACCTGAGACTCACCCAGAAGTGCAGAATGTGCTACTGTTATCACCCTCAATGTATGTCATAGACAGTAAAACATATGGGACATTTTTTTTTCCTGACAAACTAGTTGGCAAGGGTTTTAAAAGCCTAAGAAAAAGCCAAGTACTTGCAAATTTCAGAATACAGCTGCTATCTTAATAGCACACAGTGTCATTAAAGCAATTTCCCCCTCAAAAAAAGATAAAATCCAGAGTATGAATGGAGTATGGACAAAATGGACCTTCCAAAAACACTACAGAGCAGGAACTTTCCTTGCAAACACTTCAGTCTTGGGAGCTGTCACTCAAAGGAGCCCAGACAGGCTGGCTGCCTAGTGAGCAACACCCTCATGGTCTGGTGTCATCAGAGAGAAGCTCCCTTAGCCAGTCCCACAAACCCCCAACCCACCAGGCCCCATAAGCATCGGGGAGGGCTCCTCGGGCCCATATTCCTCCCAGTGCCCAAAAGGTAGAAGTTTATTCTAATCACTACGTCCAATTCCCACATGCGAAATGCCCTGATGCTTCAGACCAGTGAAAACACCAATGGATCTCATTCTCATTCATACCTTCCTACAAGGCAAAGTACCTACATGTGTCCAAGAATAAATACTGGCTTCCCACTGAAGTGCTGGTTGCCTACTTTGACCAACAGAACCAGTAAGTGACTACCAACTAAGACAAACTCCTCAAGAATTTCTTTAAAGCAGATCATCTCATCAGTTTCTTTTTTTTTTTTTTTTTAACATGTTCTTCATCCTTATATATCTCACCAAGTATCTGAATAAAAAGTGGTAACATAGGAAGCAGTCATAAAAACTTCTTGCTTTCCAAAGTTTGTGTTTCTCAACACACTCAGGAGTATTTAAAACACTTAATGGTGGGAAATCTATGGACAACTAAAGAAATGACAGAATTAAGACACATGTATCAAGCAAAAGGACATGGAAAAATCCTTACCCTTTTAAATATTTTAATAGTTTTTACATCCTAAAAATACTATTATATACTATAACTCTGAATATTAACCCTGAAGCAATTATAGCAAGAAGATTTAAAATTCATTAAATTGATTCTTCATTTGAAATGTAAAGAGGAAAAACATGCCTTATATGATTTTATATTGTACAATGTAGAAAACCTGAAGTCTCTAAAACAAGGAGACTGTTTTGTATCAGTACTGAGTGGCTCCTTATGATGCTGAAGACTTTTCCGAGAGCTCATTGCACACTAAAAGGCCTACCATTTTCAACTCTTTCTTTTTCTTGAGGCTTCCGGAGCACTTTCTCTACGTAGTTCTTGGTTTGTTCTCTAACAGAACGTCGGTGATTATTTAATGCATCTACAGGAGTTGAAGTTCTTCTCTTTTCTATTTTTTCATCTCTATATGGTGTACGTCTTAAGGCTATATGTAGAGGAGCATCTACAAGAGAATACAGATGAGGTCCAAACTTTAAATACTTTCAAAATGTAAAACTATTTTGCCAGCAGCAGTTCTTGTTGCCTGCATGGACGGCCTCTGAGGAGATACACTGCTCAGTTCACAATCCCAGCAGCTTGAACTAGAAAAGTTTAAGCACTGTCTGATTTAATGATCATCTAAAACCTGGAATGTTGGTTTTGTTTTCTGAAACACAAACAAAGGATACAAATGCATTCCCCAGAAACTCTGCTCCTCCCAATATAATGTAGGTTTGACGTAAGAAAGACAAACAGTTCAGTTTGGCAGAAACGCATTCAGACTATTTTATAAATCAAAAGAATCTCTTTTCTTGTTTCTTAACTACTGAGCAGAAACCACAGCCTGTTCTCAAAAGCGTACTTTTAATGAAGCTAATTCAAGTGGCCTACAGCAGCTCTGCACATTTAAAGGGCAGTTTTTAAATGTGGAAATGTTGTTTGTCACATGCAACTGAGATGCAAGAGTAGAAGATGATTAGATTAAAAAAAAAAAAAGAAAAAAAACACACAAGTGTGATATCTTATTGAAATGGTAAATGGTGGCTCAGATGAAGCTAAGCTAAGTAATTCTCATCTTCTAACGTATTTCTCCTAGCAGCTAGCAAATCTTTCTACAGAATCACTCCTGAATGCGGGGAAAAGATGACAACGGAAGCTAAGGCCATGGGACACACAGGTCAGCCGGGCCCCAGGAGGGAGCAACTCTGCCCTTGGGGATCTGGCAGCAGATCCGAGAGCCCTCCTGACTTGTTGCTGACTCTCTACACTCAAGGCCACTGAAAAGATTCCTCTCCCGTCTGCAGACATAAGTGCTCACAGGATTTTCCTCTATATGCCTCTAGCTGCAACACCCTGAGCAACAGCTAAAGACAACTGAAAACAGCAGGAAGAGTCCTAGATAGCATAGTCCAGGCAAGAAATGGAATCGAGCACTTTAGCCTGACAAAAATTTCAAGTTGAAATTAAAATGAAGTATATTAAGATGTCTCAGTAGTGAACGTTCAGAATCAAGTGAATCTCTTTAGGCAAAAGAAGCTCAAAGATCCAGAAATCTACAGGCCCTCAAATGAATGTCGCTGCTTCTCTCCATCTGAGTTCCAACAAAACCTCAAGAAGAGAGAGGCCTCTGTAAAAATGTCAGTAACAACCGTTTGCCTCCGGTCACTTGATCCGGTGCTTTTCAGCAGCTACAGCAGGACAGAGTTTTTACCACAGCCCATTTCCACAGAAACGGCACTGATACAGGCAGCTTTTTTTCCAGTCAGGCAACTCACGGCATCCACGCTCTGTTAACATTTCTATTGCTTATCTTCTCTTTGGCATAAGTGGAAAGTTTTGTCTTCCCTTACAACATTTAAAACCCAGAAAGTCATTTAATGTACTCGTAAACCATGAAAATTAGTTTAGTGAAATGACTGAAAACTGAGTTCTGTTTGAAGTCGTTCTCTAGAAACATTTATGTAGAAGAACTTCAACCATTCGGAAAAAAAGGAAGCAATATTATCACAGGAGAACATAATCACTTAGGTTACTCCCAGCAACCTAAGTTTATGCATTAAATGAACTGCTTTGCAAGAGTGTCTCCATGAAAAAAAGCCAAAAATGTAACCAGTGTTATAACCAGAGCTTGAAAAGACAAATCTTCAGGTTAAGCTTAGCCTGCCAAAATCTTCTGCTGTCTTCTTTAAGACCTTGTAGGACATAGTAAATCCACATGGAAAACAAAGCATGAGCTGGATCCAAGTTTAATTTCTTCTTTACTCCTACATGAATACTCTCAATCTGACACAAATCCAAACAAAAGGCCAGCACTAAAAAGTGGTACTGGTTGATGACAACCATCAACTCCTTGTCTGAACTAGTTATTGCAAGTCCACCACACGGAGCTTTGGAAGATGACGTTCTGAAGACGCTGAACCAGTAGAAAGGCGAAAAAATCATCATCCTGTAGCAGATTAAAGGACTTTCCGTGGGTGTGTTTCCATTTCACATGAGCTGCCAGACTTAAACAGCATGATTTCTCTGCAGAGATTTTTCAAACCCAGGTAACATTCCTTCAGTAGATGCCACTTTATCAAAAGGACTAGCTCTGGGTCCTGCAGGAAGAAGTGCACAGAGGGCTGTGAAGGAAGGTTGGCTGTTTCCAAGGAGGGCATCCACTTTTGGAGCTTGCCTCAGGACTCCCAAGAGTCAGTTCAAACTGAGCCAAGACTGTGCCGTCTTCCCACGGCACATGACAGCTGAAAACGAAGACTTGAGTACTTCAGAACAAGTTTGGAAACACTAGTGTCCTATCAAACTTCTTGACAAAGCAAAAACCTTTGTGGCAGGAGAGAGATGTCATGCAAGGAAGTTAGAAAAACTCTCTCAACTACCTACCCTTCTTCAAGTTCCAAAACCAACAACGAATCGAGGAATCTAAAAATTGCACTAAAAAGCAATACAAAGCGGAGAGCCTTCACAAAGGCCTCTCTTCATCTCTCCCCAAATAAACTTTGTAATTTTCGTAACACATTCACAAACTCAGATCTTCTGCTTTGGCACTAGCTGTGGAGCTGACATGTCGCTTTTATCCTTTTTCGCTGAGCCAAGCTTCCTTCCCACAGTGCATTCCACTCCTGTTTCCTCTCCATCACAGAGCTATCATTTTGTAGAGTTTCAAGAGAAGCAGACACAGAGCACAGATCAAGCTATATTTGCAGGGCCAAGAACTTGAACTTTTGGTACTGCTGTAATTATCTTCTCTTGCATTTCCTTGTCTAAGGACACACATCTCTGGGACCCCCAAGCAACAAGTCAGGCCTGTACCATGAGTCTGTACTAAAGAGAAACAAAACTAGCCTCAAAGCCTCCTGTCAGGAGCTTTAGCAACCACAAACCTCCTAAAGCTGCCTTGATTGCCATGAAGATGTCTGCTCCGTAACCAAAATTCAGTATCTTGAGATAGGGGGACAGGAGTTAAAATAAGAGCCTGTTTGTTTGCGTGTATTGCTGCTATGAAGCTACAATGTGCCATACTAATGTTAATGGAGTAGACAGTTTTCCAGTGACTATGGCTAGAAAAAAATGACCGATGACTGGAAAAGTGGTTCAGTTCACACTTAACCATGGCCAAATGTAGAGACAGCCCTGCCATAAGGAGCGAAGATTTGTTGAACCTCCAGACAAAAAGATTTTAATAAAGGGAAGAAGTGAAAACCATCAATTCAGAAAGACTCAAACTCAAGAAAGAGTCACACTTCAGATGCTCACCAAGTTACGAGAAGATGACAGAGAAGGAAATGAATAAGCCTCACATCTAGTCTACACTTCATGCCCTTGGAAAGGTCCAACTCAGGTACAACCATTACTATTAGAATTCAAAAAAAAAAAAAAAAAAAAAAACCACACACACACATAGAAAAGTGGGTTAGGAAAGGTCAAATAGCAGCAAACCTCACAGAGATGAGCATTGCCAAAATAGGCATGGAAGAAGAGACAATAAGACAACAACCTGCTTGAATATGATGGTCTTCTATTTACCTGATAAATTAGAAAAAGGAGGTATTGCCTGAATCCAGCCAGGAGGCACTTATGCCTGCACCACTCTGCTCAGGCAAGTGAGTAACCTCTAAACTACAAATTAAGCGATGGCAGTTCCTTTCTCCTCTTTTCATTAAGGAAAAATAAATATAGATTTGGAAAGATGCAAATCAAATTTACCATGGCTGAAGATTGCCCTGGAAACATATGGGCAAGTTGGTTCTAAATTAACTGCAGTAGCTCAAAGTTCTGAGGCCAACACCAAGTGGCAAAACTTGCCTCTGTTCGAATAGAATCATAGAATGCCTCAGGTTGGAAGAGACCTCTAGAGGTCATCTAGTCCAACCATCCTGCACACGCAGGACCGCATCCAAGCAGGTCTTGAAGATCTCCAGAGAAGGAGACTCCACAACCTCTCTGGGCAGCCTGTTCCAGTGCTCT
>JAWLRI010000121.1:505232-516110 GCA_034781795.1 Crypturellus tataupa
TGGCCCTGCGTGTGCAGGGGGGTTGGACTAGATGACCTCTAGAGGTCCCTTCCAACCTTAGGCATTCCATGATTCTAAGAGGACGATCCGCCAACCCTGGAATTGAGTACAATGGGTACCATCCTCATGAGTTCATAAAGAACCAAGTAAACGTATTTTAGGAACAGTCAATGAAGTGGCACAGAAGCACAGAAAGGTGCTGGGATCTAATGCTGAAAAACAGAACTCATGACAACTAAAGGGAATTTCTTTCAATTTACTGGTGACATGATGAAGGAAAACCAGTCTTCATCTGCAGCAAAAATGGGACAAGAGCATCTGAAGATTTATTGAATAAGTATTACGAAGATGACAAGGGAAATGATTATACAGCTGTTGGGAGGAGGCCCTGTCAGGAGTTCTATATCCAACCTCGGAGAACTTTCCTTCAACTGGGATGGACAAATCCTTGAGAAGATACAGGGAATAGCTCCTGCCTGCCCAGCTGAAAGTTGGAAGAACACAGGACAGGATCAGCCAGAGTTTAGGAACACAAAAGTAACAGAGACATGGGGGAAAGGGGAGGGAAAGAAGAGGAAAACTGACTGCAATGTGCAAAAGAAATCATTCAGGTTAGAGTAGTAAAAACAAAACCACACAAGGTTCAGAGCAGGGACTAGGCTATTCCCATTGCCACCACACTGGGGACATTTCCATCCTCTCCAGTAACACAACAGAGTTCCCTGGTGCCAGGAAGGTGCACTGCACGTGGAGGCCTCCCAAGGGCCGCAACTGCCACCAAAACAAACTCTGGAGCCAACTAGTTACACAGACATTTAAAGGGCAAAACTCACAATTTTTGCTCACTAAGCATAGTAATAAGAAAAAAAATGAAACTATTCAGATAGTTTTTCCTTCATTGGGACACAGCTTTTGGTTTTCAGGCACCCCCTTCAGAGGGGTTGGCTGGGCAAGCTGAACGGGTCGGGTTCTCTCCACATACAGAGAAAGCTGCTGACAGACCCTCCATCCACCATTGCTCGAGTAAACACCCACTTTTTTTTTTAAACACCACACAGATCACAGGCTCCTTCAGTTTCACCCCAAAGTCTGTTCTTTCCGATTCGGTAACTTGGTTTCTTCATTGCTCTATGCAACGCGAAGGACACAAGTTGCAGGTCAGGAAGACATTTAAGAGCGACATGACAATTTAGCAGACTGAATTCCCAAGAGATGGGTGTAATGAGTATTTTTTATTTTTGAAATTTTTCCTTTATTTTCTTCCTACTGCAATTGTTTCTCAGAGGCACAGAAACGTGCACGTTGCAGAGCCTTCCGAAGGCAGACAGGGCGCTTAATTCTCGACACTCTATCCCTTCCCCACACGGAGCTTTCAAGCCATCTTGTTACACAGTGTATTTTCCACTCTCTGCAGAAGTATTAACAGATGCCCAACTTATTCCTTCATCTCTTATTAAAACTAAACTGACGCAGTCTCTCACTACAGTATGTATTCTCTAATGTTTCCATGCACATTTTCACCCTTCTTCATTGTTATTTCGCTTGAATTGCAAACTTAAAAAAAGGAATATGTATTCTGGAAGCATCCTCACCAATCCAGAACATGACCACCAAGGCTCCTAGCTGACATTTTAATCTACTCAAAGAAACATGAAATTGGCCTTTGGGGCCTAATGCTACCCATTCAGCACAGTTTGTCTCAGCATCCTAAAAGCTATTTTGGAGCTGGGAATACTTGCTCTGGAATACACCTATTCCCAGACAGTTTGCATCTGAAATGCATCCTTATAGTTAGCCCAGTTGACACTCCTTACGCTTTGCACTTTGGACCACTTCCGCATCACTCCCTATTTCTTCGGGTTTTTCTCATCTGAAGTTTTCAATTGAATCGCTATTTTTCAGCTCACCAAATGTTCTTATTCATCCCATTAGCAACAAAATTGCTTTCTTAGTCTTCCAGAACCTCAGTATTTCAAGACTTAAGCTGTGAAATCAAAAACATCTGGCCTAACTTACTAGTTACATTAGGTAAGAGCAACATGCAAGCGTCTCCACCACATCCAAAATCCACTGAATTAAAAAATATAGAGGTTTGGTACAGAACTACAACCAACAAAGAAAAGCCCATCAGTTTGCAATAACCATAACTGCTCAAAGCTGCAACCTTGGGACCTGAAACATTATTTGACATTGCAAGAAGTACTCAGGACACTAATTCAGCTAATTCTTCTTTCCTCACTATTTTCCCCCTGCGCCAGCACTAAACCTGCAGCAAAACAAACCCCAAAACCTGGGACACGCCAGCAGCCTGGCAAGCGCGGAGTGCACTGCGACACAACCCCAGCGCGCCCTCAGAAGGGGCTGGTGGCCAAGGGCATTGGGAGACTCACCTGCTCTGACCTTTCCCTACCAGCACAAGCAGCAGTAGGTTTTCCTCTGAACTATACAACACTGTTCCTAGGCCGTGGTCTCCAGGCACAAGGAGGCAGTCAGCAGTCAAGGAATCAAGGAGTCGCCAGTCAGCACGGCAGGCCGGGGAATCGCTCCACCCTCCGGCTTGGGATGACTTTGCAGTACCTTGAGGGCACCAAGCCGTCCCAGGCAGGCTCCAGGACGCACAACTGGTCTCTGACAGGACCAAAGCGTCTTCTGCATCCCCTTAACTGAAACCCAAAGCCACCAGGGATGACATTAGGTAACCACACAGTCAGCACAAGGCAAGTGCAGCCCCTGAGGCATGACCAGGCACGTGTTGTTTAACACCTTCAAGGTGTGGAAGGCAGAAGCACAACTCCACAGGGGAGAGGTCGTCTTTAAAGTGCGGGCGGTTTGAGAGCAAGGCCACAGGCAGCTGCAGACGGCTCCTTGGCCATGCTTCCCTGCAAGCTGCTGCCTTAGGCTCAGCCAAATCCTAAACAGCAATTCCTGTCCCTAACCATCAGCAGGGTCAAAATACTGCAGCACGTGATTTTTGTCTTCAGCTAAATATAATTAACTTAATTAAACATTTTAAAAGGAAACTTAGGTTCCACCAAGCAATGCTATACTATCCCTTCCAAACACAGGCATATAGATGTTTTATAACATAGCAAGCCTATAAATCCTCCAAATTACACATACAACAGTGTAACAGCTATTTTAAGTCCTAAATCTACCAGTGACTGGGGAAAACATTTTTAAAGATTGCTCTTGCCCTTTGTTTTTCTGATTTTAAAGTGCTATAAATAATGTTCTTCCTAGACATCAAGTTTGTTAAATCTGGTAGTAGCAGGCTTCACTCACCCCTGCCACATGCTGCAGAAAGCAAAGGCTATTCATTC
This sequence comes from Crypturellus tataupa, assembly GCA_034781795.1. Taxonomy (NCBI): domain Eukaryota; kingdom Metazoa; phylum Chordata; class Aves; order Tinamiformes; family Tinamidae; genus Crypturellus; species Crypturellus tataupa. The sequence continues at coordinate 508,553 of JAWLRI010000121.1, forward strand.
TATTACACTTTGTAATACTCTCCCACAGAAAGAGAGTGAAGTCCCATTAACTGAAATGAGAATTAAAGCCTATAGGAAAAAAATAAAAAATGCCATGTGGTCACACTACTGTACCATTCTAAATATGAAAAATTATATTTCACCTCCATCTTCATACTTTATTTTGCATGTTTTACTACTGCCTGAGCAGATGGGTTGTCTGCTCCAGAACATGAGAGCAGGATCTCCCAGGTAAGGCATAAGTAAGTACAAGAAAATACAAATCTACTTTTAAGCACAGGGAAATTATCTCTGACAGGATGGAGGGACTGTAGATTCCTGGGTCAATAAAAAACACATATTAATCATTTTAAAATGATAACTACAGCAGATTTTATACTTTGATTTCAGGCCACAGAGAAAACCTCTGCAATTCTTACTGCACAATCTTCAGGTGTTTTTTTTCCAATTAAAGGCACTTAGCTGTCATATCCAGATATGACATTACACAGCTGGCAGTTTTATAACAAATGAGATGATTAATTAAATGAAACTAAATCAAACACCCAAAAGCCATTTGCAGACAGCACCAGAGTCCGGACTGCAGGCCAGTGTGCAAAGCAGCAGCATTTGGGAGCTAACCTCACTGCAAGGCACTTGGGGAGCAAGTCAAGTGCTTACGGCAAGCCCCGTCGCAGACAGCATCCTGGGGCTCTGGGTCCAACCCAAACGTTGCTGCATCTCCGCTCCTCAGCCCAGTTCAGCTAGTTCAGCAGAGCTCCCTGTCCCACCAATGGGAATTACACTTGTATAGCTGTTAAATATTCAACCAGGCTTCTCACTAATTTAAGCTCAAGTTACAAATGCTCAGTAGCACATTTGTTAGAAGGGCGAAAAAGAAAAAAAAAAAAAAAAAAAAAAAAGTAGGAGGTCCTGAAGAAATATTATAGCTAGCTGACATAGAGATGACTTTTAAGTAGGTTGTTGCATAATGATCTAGAGTTCGTGCAGTCCACTAGGGTAAATATGTTTTCCTGAAGCAGTTATCAAACAATCATTGCTTGACTTCCATCAAATTGCTTTCCACCGTGTCCCACAGAGATAACCATGAAATCACTGTTCAGAACTGTAGCCCCAGTTCCAAGAACTCAATACTTTTTGGTCGACCTTTCAAGTCACGTGTACAAGGCATTTTAGAATCTTATCGGTTAGTGTGCACCTTTCACGGTCTCAATATTTGTTAACATGAGCTGTTTCGTGACTAGCTTTTCCCCTAACTCAGACTCTTAGCCATTCACAGTGTTAGCAATGATTTACCTTCCAACGCCCAGATACATATTTACATTTAAAGTAAATCCCAAATCAGTGGAAATTTAAGATGCCGATAGAAGGATAATTGCCTCTCTTTTCCTACGTGCCGCGTAGTCCTTGGCAGGTTCTACTTGGGAGTTAAAGTCTTCCTTTTCAGCCCAAGAATTTGGCTGTTACTAGAGAATATTTACATTGATCTAACACCTTATTTATGCCCCATGAAATTCGCTTAAGTAATAGATGATGGTTGATGAGTCCTAGAAATTTGTAATGCTTGTTTCTCTTGTCAGCTCCATTCGTTTAAAGCCAATCAATAATGTACGTATAGCCAGTTAATTCAATGCCCCTCCTGTTGCGCCTACGATGCTACAGAACCATCCATACACATGAAACAACTGACCCAAACGCTGAGCGTGCTAAACAACCAAGGAAAGGGGCTAGCTGAAATATAGTATTATATAATTTCTTGTTTCTGCAAAACAAACACATAATTAGAGGAAGGAACACATGAAGGTTCATGAACGGCAGTTTTAAACCTTTCACAACAGGTTTCCTGGTATCACAAATTTTACCACAACACATGTCAGAAATAAATGAGACTACAGAACCAGTACAGTCTTGTTTAAAAATTAGTGCAGAATTTTGCGTGGAGAAATCTCCCTTTGTAAGAGAGGAATATTCAGCAAAAGTGACTGGATTTAGAGGCAGATCCTCCTTCAGTGAGGACTTTCAGGAAAAGAAGTCATTCTGAAAGGAAAAGAAACCCTCTAACCCTTCAGGACGCGGCCTTCCTGCCGGAGGAGGGTTACGAGGAAGTCTGTGTTTGCTCGGCGTGGGGAACAGTTGAATTATTTTCTCCAAGAAGGCTGCCTAATCAGGGCTGGCCTCGCTTGGCCTCCCAGCAGCAGCTCCCCGCAGCTGGAGCCGTGTTTACAGCAGCCCCGGGGCATCTCGGCGTGGGGCGGGTGGGCTGGAGCCACGGTGGGGCACAGCGAGTGCCTGCGGCACCAACATTGCCCCAGCCCCAGCACCAGCACCAGCACCCACACCCGGCCCTGCCCCAGACCAGCCCCAGCACCAGCACCCACACCCGGCCCTGCCCTCCGCCCGGAGCGGCCAAGGCGCCGCCCCAGGCACCTCAGCGCGCCTGAGGCAGCCCTGGTCGCTCCCTGTCAACATCTCCCCAACATGGTGGCCGCCCAGAACCGTCCATTAAACTTCTCGCACAGCAACGCACGAAGGATTATTGCTAAAGCTCCACATTAGCCATACTTTAGTGAACGCTACGGTAAAATAAACGCAAAGGCGCTTTTTAAGACACAATAACGTTTTCCCGTCATGGAGCATTATCAACAGAACATTATCTTCAACAGAGTTGAGTCAAAGGGCTATACGTGTGGTTTGGGCCTCTGAAATGGACTCCATTTACTGTACTCACCTAGAGAACTTTTTTTAAAAGCAATTTTCTTATTCTTGTAAATTAAAGTGCTGGACAAATAGAGGAGAAAGGGAGACAGGAAGATCAGAACACAAAAACAACGAAAGAGAGAAACCAGAGGTCAGTGATATCTCAGTGATGTTCCATGCTGAGATACCGTGTGAAAACACAGCATGTGAACACAGATACACAGGTAATTTTGAAGTAAATCTTTATTTAATGCTAAAATATGCTTGACATCTAAAGCCAAAATGTGCTTATCTATTCTCCTGGTGAAATTTAGATTTAGGGATTATCATAAGAAATCAAGGCAGTGTTGGTTTGCGTGAATGGCTGGGCTAGCATGTGAGAGTAGTTTATTCAGAGACATTTTCAAGAAAATCATGCTGTTGATAGCTGTTTATAGCTGTGTATAAAACTGCTTGCTATTCAGAGGTGGTAATTTCCCTAACATACAGAAGTGAGATCTGTTCTACATAGGGACTATACAAAGAACAGTACGAGACACTAAAATATGAAGTGCAATTTTCCTTTCACAGTATTGTACTACCCTTGGTATAAACTGCTATGTTCATTTGCAAAATAAAATAAAATAAAATAAAATAAAATGAAATATCATAAGATTTGCCATTCACAAATCTTGTTACATACTTACATACCTATGAAATTTCTAGTTGCTCAAGGACAGCAAGCATGAAGCCTTCTACAATTTCTAAAGAAATTAGCAGAAGACATTTAAGAGAGAAGAAAGGGCCATTAGTATTCTCTCTAGCACCGCATGCTCCACTGAAACAAATTTCCATACCAGTTGCTGCCCAAGGAGCATGGCTGCACACTCAAAATGCTCCCAGCATTTAAACAGTATAGATCTGTTCAGCATCATTTCTTCCTTACACCAAGAAGTTACTGAGCAACTAATCCCCTAGATATCAATGCTCTCCAGATTTGGGGGATTGCGGATGGAATGTTTTTAATATGAAAATTCAAAAACGTCCTATGGTTTATGCGGGTAAAAAAGAAAAATGAATGACAAACCACAGAATCTTAGTTTTCCTGTGTTCACCAAACAATAGAGAAAAACATTCAAGTGTCAGGGCCAGAAAGAAGGGGAGAGACGGTGGTTTTAACATTCAGAAAAAAATGCAAGTCCTCTTACACAAAGAGCTTGTAGTGCTCAATCTGTATAGTTAAATAGCAACTGTATTTTTTCATAAACTCACAGATTTTCTATCAGTAGTTAATATGAGCCTGAGTATTTTTGAAATCACTACTAGTAATATGTAGGAATTACAAGAATTTCTGGAGAGACATGCTGTGATTGCTAAATAGAATTCAAAAGTTATTCATTAATTCAGTAATTGCTTTTCTAAGGAGTTTGTGACTCAAGCCATGGTTACCAATTCAAGGGATCTCAAATCTAAGGTGCTTGGTTCATTACCAGTGTCCTAATTATACTGGAAAGAAATCAAGGTGTTTTTACAGCAGTATCAATACAAATATTATGTGGTTTCTTCTTGCCAAATAAGTCCTGTTTCCCAGGGAAAAGAACTGAGATGCAGGAGTAAGGAAAGCTCTTCCTGCGCCTTTGTCCTTTGACTCACACAGGTCTGTGCGCTGGCGCTAGGTCACCCTTCATTTCTGCTCAGCGACAGAGGTGCTTCCTCCTAACAGGACCCTCTCACTGGAGGGTCATGGCCATTTTGTAGGTAGTGATAAGAAGCTCAATAACATTTCCTCTATTTTGCTTTGCATATTTTTAATGTTATTCATTTTTAAACATTCACAGTGAAGACTTTGCAGCTTTTCACCCAAACTTCTTTATTTTTATTATAAATTTATTTATTATATTTATTTTATTATAAGATTTTTATGGGCCACTTTAGTATATAAATGCCAAAAGATTTATTTTTGAGAGAGAGAGAACTACTTTGGTCACTGGTTCAAGCAACCCTGCAGCAAGCAGCTTAGAGCACTCCTACTGAATTTAAGGTTATGGTTTGTGAGTATAGAAAGTGCATTTTTATACTTAACAAGCATATGGCTGAAAACTTTATTTTTTTACTGTGTTGTGTAACTTATGCATGTGGTATTAAAACCTGCAATTCAGACTATGCTGTCATGGCCATGTTACCTTTTTCAGGCAGGATCCAAGCAAACCTCTGTGTGAATTAAAACTCGCTGAATTATGTAGCTGGGCAGTCTGTGTAATATCTGAATTATGAGAGAAGCACACTGTACAGGAATGTTTTCATTCCAGGTGGAACTAAAGTAAGTTAACGTCTCCACAAAATCAAGCAAAAGTAACAGATAAGAAGAGACCATTCTTGAGTCTTCTCCACAGGTATTTTATTACTTGCCTATCGTTTTTCTTGCAGAAGCTGTAGTGCCTGTGGAAATGACTGCTGCAGCTTCCAGCACAGCGCACAAAATGAACAATGCACAAACTCATTTCTTTATTTCTTCAGCCTAGCTCACACGCTTAAACTTCACTGCCTCAGGGTGAGTATTGGAGTAAAACAAAAATGTGGTAGGAGCAGAAAATACAAACGAATGGTTAATAACAGGGGCAATCAAGAGAAGACCTAGCAAGGTTGAGTAGAAACCACTAGAAAAAAATAGTGTTGTGGAGATACTACCTATCTTGCGTCAAAGACCCAAGACAATTCAGCAGGTGTTTTTGCCTCTTGTTCAAGGAAATTCATCTCTTATTGCATAATGAGCAAAAATGTGAACAATAACGTGTTGTATTGCGCTTATCTTTGGAAAGTGCCTCTTAAAAAAGACCTGTTCCCTGAAGTGCACCTGTATAACTCTTTCCACAGGAATCTCTTTTCTCTTTTTTTCCTGAAATGTATTTCCACTCGTGAGCCTGCTTTACACCTTAGCAGTTGAGCGCGCGCTGGACCAGTTCACCGTGTGCATTCACACCAGCTTCTCAGCAGGAACTAGTGGTAAGAAGAACCTCCTACTTAGCAGGAAGAACTTGGTAGGTAGGAGGGCCTGACTCGCCGGCAGGCCCCGTGAAAGGTTTCCGAGAGGAAGGCCTGAATGATGAGAGTCGCCATAGGCCGAGCCATAAGAGAGGATGCAGGAGGTTAAGGGGGTGTCGTTCAGGGGAAAGCACCCCAACCCTGCCCATGTGGTGATGATGTGAAGGGGAAGCCGGGAGAGCAGGAACACAGCAACCATGAGCAGCACCAGCTGGGCTGGCTGTGAGAGTCCAGGTTATGTGCTAAATGGCCACAGGACTCAAGAAGGAATTGGGCTTTCTCGTTTGAAATGAAGGCAATGTGATCCAGGCAACACTGGCTGCTGCCAAATTGCTGAGTGTATGAACGAGGATATTAAAAAAAAATACTTTTCTCTCTGGAAAAACAAGCTTTCCTGGTTTGAGGAAACTCGGACACTAATTCTACAGGCAATGGAGTTAGTGCCCATAAATCCTCAAACAGTAAGAGAGGACACAGCAATAGTGCTAGCTTTTTCTACAGGAAAGCAGAAATAACATGTGGAATATTGCAAGTAACTACTTGTAACAAGCAAGGCCACTGCTGTGGGAAACTGGAATTCACCCCCACACAACTCTTTCCAGGGGAGCCCTGGAGCACTACGTGGATTGGGACCTAAGGTGATGCTTTCCCAGAACAGTGATGCTTCAAGTCACCAGTTAAGTGGTGGCAGCAGCCCCGGGAAGCAGGTGGCCAGCCCCAGATGTGATGTCCCCTCAGCTGCAGCCAAGGAAGGATAACGAGGGGCAGGAGCCACTTCATTAAGCTGGCAGAGAGGGGAGGAGGGTGTTTGCTGATGGGCTCTGTGGGGAGTCATGGTTGGGAAGCAAGCTAGGTCCTATGAATGGTTTTACTCACTTTGGTGTGGAATTTAGTGGCTGGTGAAGAAGGGCTGGGGCTGAGGAATGTGGACAACAAGAGCCTCTGGTGAAGGTGGGGTGTCTGCAGTCCCTCATGAGGGAAGTACCAACTGATGCAGATGAAGCCTTTTGCTGGGAGTGCTGCTGTAGAGCTCCCTTCTGGGGACAGGTGGGTATATGCCAAGAACATGTAAGAACTCTGTCATTTGAATGAATATAACAGTCTGTGACTAGCTGGCTATCCTTCTTATGAAGTGAGTTCTGTATAGGGAGCAGAAAAGCAATGAAGTCAAAGTTGGATTGATGAAGTCCTAGATTTCATTTCAACTTAAGGCTTACAGCTTTACTAGTTTAACTCAACAGTTATATTAATACCTCACTTTCCTGATTTCAAGTGGAAAGCACATAATTATTTCCCTAGAAGCGTAGTATTGGTGGTGGGCAGAGGATGACTGCTGGTGGCCTGTGCCTTTGCATTGGGAGCTCTTTCTTTTGGATGACTCTTCCAAGCTCTCACAGGTTGACTTGTTTGGGTTCTCCCAGGGACAAGGGTTCTGGGGAATGTATCTTCTCCAAGACATGACTGCAGGTTTGGCAGCAGCAGATGCTGTTGGAGGGGCTCTTGAGGCAGAGGAGAGCCCGTGGCAGAAAGGCTGAGGATGAAGCAGTAGAGGGAGCCTGCAGTGGAGCCTGAGTGGCTGCAGCCCAGCTGCCCGATGCCCCTCATCTCCGGCTGCCCTCCCACCTTGGTCCCCGTTGTTGCAGCTCTAGCCTCTGCTTCCCCGGCTCCCCTCAGAGCTGCGGCAGCAGGAGCTCGGCGGGAACGGAGCCCCAACTGGCTCTGTTCCAGCCCCGTGCTCACCGGGTGGGGAGGAGGGAGCAAAAGAGAGCAGCTCTGCTGAGAAGGACCTGGGCGTCATGGTGGACGACAGGTTGACCATGAGGCAGCAGGGTGCCCTCGT
>JAWLRI010000121.1:516210-545332 GCA_034781795.1 Crypturellus tataupa
ACGAAATTATATAAAAACAAAAAAAAAAAAAAAAAAAAAAGGAGCCCAAGAGAAGCAGTAGCAAAGGCAAGAAACACCTAAAGGGCTTTGGGCTCCCTGAACTCTGGGTAGCTCAGCTGCACACCAGCACCATCCCAGCATCCATCTGATTTAACTGCAGCACAAACGCTAAACTGCAGCACTGGGACACGCGATCTCCACCTCCTCCCTGCCTCCAGCACCAACATCTCAGCCCAACGGCACAAACACATCACGCAGGCCCTATCACCCAAACTGAGCAGCAGCAGGCAAGGCAAAGGAGGAAGCCAGATGGTACTTTCATTTAACTTAAATTCTTACATCTGTCAATAAACTCTGGAAGTTTTCCTGTGAAGTGAAGACCTTCCCCAACCAGCAATAAATGCAGAGAGGAAAGACATTTTTATAAGGTAAACTAAACTAAGCCTATACTTTTTTATAGTAATTACAAACCCAGATTCCAAAAAGGGAATGTAAAAAGGGAAAAAACATCTTTGAAGGTGACTGCACAGCCACGTCTGCATACTCTCCCTAAATGGAGACAGTACAAGTGTAAACCATGTAAGTAATTACAAAACATGAAATGAGGACACTGGGGAATCACTGAAGATATCTGACATCCTTTACTTAAGCTACAACACAGAGGTCCTTCTTCCAAGAGGGTCATCTTTTTTTTAATCATTAATCCCAAAACAGAGGTATTTGCTATGGTACAAAGTAAAATATTCTTTACTTTGAGAATATTCAGTGACTACTATATTATTACACAATGGCATTGGTAGCAGACGCCTCGTTAATACTGTGTTAACAGAACAGCAGCTTGGAAGAATATCTGTAACTATGCACACTGTTCTTCCATACTGTTAATACCATATGTTCTTCCAAAAAGCCAAGATTTACCACGCTGCAGCTTCCCAGCAAATTAGGCTGTGGTTTGTAGATTTGCAATTCCAGGAGTACCTTCACGGGTTATACAAAATAAACCTAAAAAAAAAGCCTACTGCCCGTAGCCTTAAATTTGCAACACTTCTAAGTGAAAATCTGCACATACTTTATAAAATGCAACAAATCTTGTCCTGTTAGATCACTGAAGTTAAAAAAGTATTTCAATATATTGTTTTCCTACACAAAGCACATCCAAAGGACAGCTATCTACTGAGGTAGAAAGCTTTGGCATATATATATATATATATATATTTAAATAATATTTGAGAGACTGAAAAGTAAGTCTTTTCAATGAAATACTAAAAATTGTCTTTTTAAAATAGCTATGACCTGTAATAACTATTAAAATAACCATCTCCAAGGCATGAATCCTGCATGCACCCCAAAATATTTCAGTTGGTTGCATCTCTGGAGCGGTGCCTGCACCTGCAGCAGCTCCTACATCCTGAGAGTGAAATGAGGCCGTATCCCAGCTACCCAGTAAAAGCTTCAATCTGAACTTTCCACTGCAGGGAAGTTTCCATGGTTTCAGTTGGGAAGGAGCAAGACTATTTACATCCTTCCTTGGTTTCAAAGACTTGCAGAGAGGCTCTCAACAACTCATTTACTCAGAGCTGCTATGGAGAGTAGCAGCATTTCCTCGGGATCAGGCAGGCTCTGCTAATGCCCTGTTCTGCTACACCAGGCAACCAGTGCTTTTGCTTTCATTAACTAAGAAAAGCTACAACCCATTTATTAAAGGATAAATAAATAAATCACATGTACTTTCCAAGCAGACAAGGACAAAATAATCTGACAAGAGAAAAAATCTTGAGACTTAAGCAAAGGACACCGTACACTGCAGGACACTAAAACACCACACGTGAGCGGGAGGGGAGGTCTGGAAGGAGGAAGCAGAGTGCACCCGGCGTGTGCGGATTGCTCCAGCAGTGCTGAACTAGAAATCCTTTCAGCTGCTCTCCCGCAAATAACTCGAAGCTTTCTTGATCAGATGTAAATTAGGTAATTTTCAGCACAAGCTTCTCCAATTAACTGAGGATATTCAAAGTTATTAAGGGATAATCCCAGGGCAACATTATATTAAGATTTAGTCCGCTCTTTGTATATGAAACTTTAATAAATTTTGAAAAGCACGGTACATACTCCCCCCTCAGTCTAAGAGAAAATATGCATTAGGGTAGACACTGAAATGTTTCAATTATTCCATACATTTGCACTAAATACATCAAATATTCTAGGCTCAAGTTTAATAGCCAAAACTTCAAGATATAGAAATGCACAATCAGGACTCCCAAAGAATACTAATGCTACCATGTATCCACAGCACAAACAAAATTACAAAAGAAGCTGATCTTTTAAAATATCAATCTGACCTAATCCAGAATTGCAAATGGCAGATTATATTCTGAAAACAAATATTTATTTTATCTGTTACTAAAAGCACTACACAACTTAATTTAAAAATTTCTATTTCCACCTTTTGGAGGGTTGCTGTCAAGTCCAAAACTCACACATAACAGCAAAACTGAGTGTGCCAGGCATCAGAATAAGCATTTCTTCCTCAGTTAACATTAAAAGAATCTTTCTTAATTATACTGTTAAATCATGAAGTACCTGGAATCAGCTGCCTTAAAGCATCTACCATAAAATGTGAAATCAAAATCTGAACCTGTAGCAGCAGGAGGTTCCTCAGGTCTGTCAGCAGCAGAGGAAGGCTCAGCGTCTTCAACTTTTTCTTCCTTTAGGTTGGCATCTGCACCGAGTACTGCAGTGTGTAATGCATCTCCAGAAGATGCTTCTTCATGGACATTTTGGTCAGTTTCAACGGGAATTTCTAACTCAGCTATACGGGAGGAAAATATTTTGAATGAATAAAATGTACACAAAAGCCATAGCAAAACACCAAATACACATTTACAGTCAGAGCGTTTGCTGTTATATTAGCATAAAGCTTTAAAAAAACATACCCCACATCACAGCTGCCTGTAGCAACTCTCTAAATTTTCGACTGCTTAAACTCGTACAGGCTGCTAGCTCATCATAGCTTGACATAGGTTGGGTCTACTCAAACTATTACCAGATTCTCCTGTGAGGAAAAGGTAATGACACAGGAGGTAGAAGTTACTTCTACACTGCCTAGTACAGAAAAAGAGAGCCCTTGTGTTTGCCTTAGTGTTCAACAAATTGATTAAACTGTAATTTAACTTTTAAACTACTTCCCAAATCAAAAGAATACAGTAGAAAAAAAAATCTAGAATATAAAAAATAAACATCAATTATGTAATTTTCACAAACGTAACCTGCAATCTCTTTAAAAACAGTTTCTTTAAGTCCTCAGGAAACCAGGAGATCCCTCCCTTGCCAGGCAGCCAAGGATGCAGCTGGTTATGCTCCCTACTACATGGGGGAAATCACTAAGGATACAGACAGAGGGGAAATCAAAAGCAAATGAAGAGCAGTGTAGCAGAGATCAAAATAAACTTTCCTGGGGTTTACCCTGCACTGCTCCTGAAATCTGGTTTGTCTTAGTTGCAGATATATAATCTGGGGGTTATGCAAGTGAAAATATAGTGCTTTTAACAACTAAAAGCCTTTCTTACCATTGTATGTACAGGACATGCCAGGAAGCTACTTACCCTTCTCAGGTTCCTTTGGGTTAGATACTACATCTTTCAAAGCCTGACTTTCTGTTGAAGTCGCTGTGTTGTGATCCGTGTTTTCAATCTCATGGCTAACACCAGATGAGAGTCTTGAAGATCGCCTCCTAATCTGGTCTCTCTCATGGTTATCTGAAGAGTTTTTCAATTTTTCCTGAGCTAAAAAACAAAATCTGATGGTACTATGTAGCTCACATGCACCTTTGAAAAACTTCTCTCCCAACAACAGTTTGAAGTTGTTTAAGGACTGAGTTTAACAGCGAAAGTAAAACAGCTCTCGTAATTAGGCATCTAGAAAAGGTACACTCACATCAACAAACAGATAAAAGCATAAAAAGAAGGGCTAAATATTTTGATGCACATTTATTAATGTTTCAAATACTGTGAGTTACATATTTTGAGTGTGAATAAGATGTCTTACTGATAAGGCATTGCTTTCAACAGCAACTATCCCATTGACATGCTCCATATGAGATGTTAAATCACACAGCTCAGACACAAACAACCTTGACTCAATTATGCTGGATGATACACGAACTGCAATTTTTACACTTTCTGGTCTTCTGGAAGATAAACCTCTTTAGTTCTTTTTCATCTTTGTTTGCAATACTACCATAGACGGTAATTTTATTTCTTGATCAACACTCTGAAGTTCTTTGACATCATTACATAGTATGTCAAGATGAACTGGAAGCTATTAGACTGCAGTGACATGAACCTGTATCAAATGTTAAAATATGGGGGTGTTTGTTTGCTTTTTAAGTAATGCGGTAGATGGTTCATGTAATGAGAAAAACAAAGAAACAAACAAAAAACCCCACAGTTTCTTAGAAACAGGCTTTTTTGATTGTCTAAATATTGGAGAGAATATAACCACTCCTGCCCCTAAACCCTGTAGATTTTTGCATGAAAAATGGCAGCCCATGCATGGCCCCTCTATCCAACCCAACTTTCAAAAACTCGTAAAAACCTTCAGCATAACAATGTTATATATGAATGCCCAGGCTAAGAAAAGTGGGTTCTGCCTTTAAATCATTTTTGTATCACATTTCATGCTTAATATTAGACTTTTTTAAATATTCCTCTTAAGCTTCTGAAACTTATTTATACAGTTACTGTGATAGCTGAACACCAAAAATACTCACACAAATTTTTTTCAATCCTGGGACGCTTCGCTGGAACTTCCCCTCCTTTAGGTATTTTCCGACGTCTTAACTCTAAAGTTATGGGCTGCAGCCTCTGAGAACTTTGCTCTATATATTCACATAGAGAACAGAAAGTTGACTGCATGTGAAACTGGGAAACTGCTAAAACAAGTTCATAAGTCTCATTACTTATTCCTTTTATAAAAAGTGTAATAATCTCCATACCTAGTTCTACCTGGCTTTCCTATGTCCACATAACAGAATTGAATGCTACTGCCAGCATATTTTATAGTTATTCATGAAGATAATTTGCCTAAAACTGATCTCTGGCCAAACCATTCAAAACCTCTGAATCTGAAGAACAAGTATACTGTCAGCTGTCCTGAAGCTTGAGCAAAGGTGAGATTAGAAAAAGTCTAAACTTCTAGAGTCTCTGAGGCTGCAGACAGAATAGCAAAACACTTTATTCTCAAACTCTTATGTAAGTTTATAAGGACTTAGACAACATGGTCTGAGCAGTTTATGTCCAGCTACATACCTGTTGGAGGAGTTATTGGTGGCCTTCCACGTTTTCGTTTAGTTTCTTTTACATTTTCCTGTGGACTCTTTACATTGTCGTTCTCAGGCTTCTTCTCAATTTGTGTATCTACTGAATATTCCATATCATTCTCTGATATATTCTCTTTATCTTCTTTTCCATTCTTAGATATATTCTTCTCTGAGCCCTTGCCTTTTTCTGAGATGAGTATCAATTTTCCCTCTTTATCAGGTTGCTTAACCCTTTTCTCAGTCTTTAATGTCTTTTCATCCTTGTTTTTCTTTGCATTATCTGTTGCTTTCCTCTGTTCTTTAAATTTCTCCCGCTTTTCAGGAGATGACGGAATTTCATTACCTCTTTCTTTAGGCTTAGCATTACCCACAATAGTCTAGAAGGAAGAGAGGGGGACATGAAAACAAACTTCTTGCAATCTGGAAGCCCTCCCCCCTGCCCCAGCTTTGTATTTAGTAACTTTTGCCTTCCCCCCGAGTTTTCAAAGGGAAAAAAGGACATATCCTTCTACTGCCACCAGCACATTAGAGCTTTGAGGCAGATGAACTGGGAAGACCTACGGAACAGACACAGAGTGGTTTAACAGGGTAACATAAATACTAGGGAGCCATTTAACACGATTTGGAGAAGTTACACATTCTAACTTTATGTCCAATGTAATAAAAATTTCAATCCTTCACACACTGGTGTCTAAAAACTAATTTAGTCACCACTATCATTAATAAAACTCCAGGTACACAGTGAGACACTGAAGAAGTCAAAAGAAATATTTAAGCTGTAAATCTGAGGCAAAATTATACAGTTCTCTTCACAGTTAAGTTCTCTCTCCAGTAAGTTACTGATACAACATTCAACCATATTATTGTTTTACCATATATATACATGTATATATATTCCATAGGGGAAGCCAGGGTTGCTTAGGGTTTTCCCCCCTCTTCCCATGATCCAACTACAGTCTCAGAGCTCCCCTGCTCCAACTGAAACCTCCTTCTGATTTTGAGTCTATATTACTCCTCTCTATGCTTGGCCTTGTATTAACACTGGCTTTAGTTTAACCAACCTCCTCCTCCTTGTTGACTAATAACTTAAAGCAATTAATAAGCAACCGAGCTCCCTTCAGCCGCAGCACTGCTCTGCACAGCGGGCTGAAAGGAGACAACCAGAGAAGACTTTGGACACGGATCACCAGCCTGGAAGGGCTACCTCTTTGTAAAGGGACTGGAACAGCTGATTTAGGTTGCACCAAGTTCTGAGACGACGTCTCCTCTGCTCCCATACAATCTCACCTCTTCCCAACCACTGTCTTCCTATCTGCACGTGGATTCATAAACTGATGCAAGAGAGCAGTTTCTAGGTCACAGGTCCCAGAAATAAGCTAGAGGCAATAAAATGGCCAATGTGCACATCTGCTCCACCTCCCGTGAGATCATTTTAACCATGCTCGGCAGAGAACAGACAGGAAAAATTCTTTTTCTTTAAAAGAAAAAACTATCATAAGCAATCAAACCTGAGCATTTACAAACTCATCAAAAGCCTTTAAACATTACATTTCACTAGCTGTGCTGCTTGCAGAACAGTCCTATATGAATAAGACAGGAGACATCACATCATACCTGAAACACCTTAATCAAGTCATCCTCAAAAATCTGAATGGTAAACGCTCTAAGCCTGAATTACGCATCTTCAAAGCTGTCACTGCACAAAAACACTCACACTGTGCAGGCAATAAGCATCTGACCAGCACTGTCTGATGCAGCTTGTTCTTCCCTCTCTGCAACAGCAGGGGAACACTGCCACCGAAGAGGGCCACCTTATTCTACTACCCTCTAAAAATCAGGTTTTTACACAAATAAAATACAAGCTACAAGTCTTCATGATTCACTCTTCCCTACATTAGCATATATCTGAATCTACACCCTAAGCTACTTACATTCACAACTGAATCCTGAATACTCAAGTGGCTGATTTTTTTATACTTTCCTGAAGAGTTCTGATAACAAGTAAAAGTAATTTCTCCTATTACAGTTTTTATCCCACAGGACAGAGTAAAGCATTGTAATAAAACTCATTTCTCAAGTTAAAAGAAATTTCCCAGCCAAGAGTTGTACTAAAAACAAAATCTGAATTTCTTTCAAAAGGACAGCCATATCCAAAGTCATATGGAAAGTTCATAAACTCTCTAAAGGAGACAAAATATTTTGCCTTTTTCTTTTCTTCTGCAGACTGAGCTGCAGAAGATCTGCTTTCTTTTGACTGAGTTAATTTAATAGGTTAGGAATACTTCTCATGGCCATGACAAGTCTTCATGTAGTTCCCTTGTGAGTCGTAGTCTATCAGTCAAATTATTAGTATTTGAAACAGCACTTTATAGTAAATGTGAAAAAGTTTTCCCTCACAGTTTGGCAGATACACAACCTGCAGAACACCAAGGAATGGCAGGCCTCTTCAAGACAGTGGCAGATTCAGACTGTACTTTTCAGCAATACATTATTGATGAGAAAAGTAATGTTTGGACTTTTTTCTGTTTAGGAGGAGGTCCACATCAGTGTTCAAACTTTCGCTTTTAGATTTCTGCAAGTGTAAGTCATGCCTGAAAAAACAAAGACTACGGACACACCACAGGAATGTGCTGGCAGGATTTGAACCTTAAAGCCATTCCTGTAAAGAAAGTTACCCAAAAGCAAATACTGAATACTTAGAAAGTTTTCTCCAGGTCACAAAAGACCCAAACCTATCAGCCATCCTGCGTGCCCATGCATAAAAACTGACCAACATGCACAGACCAGCATTTCTTCCTTAATTCTTTAACTGCTCATTTTCCATCACTAGCTGAAAGTTGAAGTCACTATAGGTGAGGGTGGCAAAGCAGCCAAACCACTGACAAAGAATATGGCCAGAGAAACGCACTGTTATCATCTCCAAGCTGTGAACTGAAAAGTTACTGGCCAACTTCCCTGAAGGGCTCAAGATGATCAACTAGTTCCTTTAGGAAAGACTGATCTCAGTTTCCATCCACTTAATTTCTGATACATATTTTAAACTAATTGTTAATAACTAAAACTACTGAAGTGTTTTACAGTATCCCACCTGTATTTCTAGTGTATATACTCTGAATCTTCCACTGATTTTATTTCAAAGAGTACATTCATGAGTACATGAAACCGAGAACTTCTTAGGTCATGCCATGATTTGCATCACCTTTTCATTTTAACAGCTTTCACCTCAGAAGACTGCATGTCAGCAGCAGAGGAATTAAACACTCAATTCATACTTTTGCAATTAAGCAAACCTAGCTGCTTGAGCTGCCCACTTTAAAACATGCCAGCAGCAGGAACACATTACTTACCTGGTCTTTGGAAAAAGCTTTGACATGAATGTTTTTGACGGTCTGAACTACACCATCATAAAATTTCACAGTATATGTACCTAAAATTTGAAAAACAAAGCACAGCAATTTAAAGATCAGAGGCTATCTAACAAAGTTCCACTACCAAAGCTGCACATTAAGACCTAAATAGAAGCTTCCTTATCAGCCTTGTTGGAAGGTTTGAACAGTAGACATTTTTCTTTATAGGTCAGATAAGGGAGGAATAGTAAGGGTATTATATATAATTACTGTAAACATAAAGGTACATGTTTGAGGGTAGAGTTGCTCTTTAGACACACTTTCCTGCCCAAATCCCAAAATACTTAAGATAATCTGGGCGATAATTGGAAATGATTTCTTTTCTTGCTCAAACAACTTTTATAGCTGCTGTAGACAAAGCACTGTTCTTCACAGTTAATTACTGATACTCATAAAAGGAAGTTTTTAAATGTTCTGTTTGTAAAGAATTTTACTGAAGACTTCTGCAGCTTCAACACTCCTTTTAGTACAGTTGCATGCATTTTCATATTGAATTTTACAGCAAAGCAACCACTTTCCTCAAATATATTCTTGAAGCAATTACTGCTGCCACTGTAAGTTTAAACACAGATATTTACTTAGTAACATGCGGTGAGGGGAAAAAGAAAGTCTTTTATATGAATTGAAACCAGTAAACAGGCTGCTACGTCATTGTTCAGACGCTGCTTTCAAAGAACAGGTTGCCAGCTTTAACAGAGAGGGGATACACAAAAGCTTGTACTGCATAGAGCAAAGCAACTGCTCAGGAGGCTACTAATGATTTTAACTAATGAAGAATTCCATTAGGCAGCAGTGACGGTCACAGCAAAGGAAGTAGAGGTGAGGAACAGCAGTTACTTCAGAGTTTTTCTCCACTGGTTGTTTCTCAACAAGATCTCAACCGTTCTTAAAAGCTCTAAAAATAACTTAATTGGATCAGCAGAAAAATTCATTTTATAAAGCAAAAGTACATCAGTTTCTGCTGAAGCAAATTAAGGGAGATTTAACAAAACCGTGTAAACTCTAACTACACATTTAGTAACAGTCAAAGGAAAAATCACCATTGAGAATACTGAAGCACAATGAGGAGCCTTCTGCAGATTACAGAGTCTAGGCTTTTCACGAGAAAATAGGAACTGTGGTGGAAGGGTTTTCTAAATAGCCCAAAATAAATCGCGTTAACTATGGCAGCTTAACCACTATAATCTCCAAAATGGAGGTGCCAGCTCCCGCTCCAGACAATCTGTTCCAGGAATGCACTGATCAGGGAAAGGTGTTTGTGCTGGTCTGCTCAGAGCACCCTCCAGACACCATGCCGTGCACACACTCATCACTGCTAAGTCCCCAGACTGGAAATGTCCTGGAGACTCCCTATGCAACAGGCAGAGGGCTCCAGTTCTCCAGAAGGTGCTTATCCAGCTACCCACATATATAAAAAACACGGAGAGGAAGGACAACCGATTACAGTCTTAGCAGAGGAAAAAAAAAAGTAAGAATAAAAAACAGTACAGCTTTCACAAGCAAAGAATTACATTCTGGAGGATAGTATGAATAGCTAAAAGAAGTGTCACAAGAAAGCAGGCTTCAAAATTAAGGTCTTGCTCCTAGGTAAATTTCTTAACGCCCAGTTGGTTGAACTCCTCTAACAGTCTTGGACTGCTAGAGAAAGCCTGATTCTCTGTTTGCTGCACAAAGGGCTACTAGTTTAATTTAGCCTATGCCTCTGAAAAGTTATTCACATTACAGTTTTCACCTTTTGTGCATCTCAGCAGAAAGATCTGTGACCAACTAAGAAGGCATCTTATGAAACGATAAAAGGCTAGCCTAAAAAGTTAAGAGACTACAATATGTATTCAAAAATTTCTCACAGAAATTTTGTCTGCCGTGTTTTCTTCATCTAAGCAAAAAGCTTAGAATGAAATTCAAAATGCGGTAGTAACAAACATGACAAAGGCAAGAGTGATTCCTTACCGTCTTTGTTAACAGAAGTAACTTTGGCTGGATAGAAGCGACAGTCTGACCAGCATGCCAATACTTGATCATTTATATGAAATCCCTAAAAGACAGTATTTAAAAGTATTTTTATTTAAGAAATAATAAAACATAGAACTTCATTAAATCAAAACAATTTGTTTCCCAATAGTTAAAATACAAGGCACAGAACTCATATGGTAGCTAACGCAGCAATAAGGAAGTGTTTCAATGCATCTGAGTCGTCATAACTCACCTAACTGCACATTAAACCAGCACACACACCAATGCTCGGTATTGGCTACTTACTGCACATCCTTCTTCCTCATGTAACCCTTCTTTTCTTAACTGTATTTTCTCTAAGGGACGCAAATAAGGACTGTCCCAGCAAAACCATTCATCGTATCTATGGTTCCAGCGCTTGAAATGGATAAGTACTCTCCCTTCCTCATAATCAATTTCTTCAATGTGAGCTGGATACCTGGAAGAATAGTAATTAAAATCAAGTGAGAATAAGTGGATCTCTGACTGTTACGCCAGCTACAGTGCAAAGCATTACACATAAGTGGCCTTCTGAACTATCAAAAATCAGAGTATCTGAAGGCCATTTGGCCAGCTGTAATGGGAACTAAAGTTAGTCTACTTAACAAAATGTTGTCTCTACAGTCTTAATACTATTTCACATATCTCTTGTACAAGCAACAAAGCTATTACAAAGGATTAAAAGGTCCAGCACAGAACGATCCCCCAACTGAACTGCATGAAAGCAAACACTGGTTGTATGAAGGAGATGCAGCTGAGAAGGCTTTTCCTCTCTAAATTTCCCCCTTTCCTCCTGGACTAGGAAGCCAGAAAAAAAGGCTAAACTTTGCTATATCCAGCATAAATGTGCAAAACTGGTAGCTGCCTTAAGGGCAGGAGGAGAGAGTCAGGTAGGAGAGCCTCAAAGATGAAGGCAGTGGGAACAACAAGAATTATTTCATATGAATATACTGTTATATGCAAATGTACTAGCATTTGTAATGGATACGTAAGTGCTCTGTTATATCTCTATTTTTCTTGTAGACAAGCTTTAGAAATACTTTTTTGCTAGACCAAGCACTAAAGTTTGTTTCTTATTTTCCAGCTAAATTGTGCAGCACATCACCAGAGAGATGTCTCTAAAATTTAACTTTTCAAGTATATCAGTTGATGTGGCAGAAGACATTACCTAAAATCTCAACTTTCAACAAACAAAATATTTACACAATTAAGGTGACAAGCCAGTCATTCCAGCCCTCTTATCAAGGACAAGACTCGGAGGTCGATCCACTCACTCCTCTGAAGAGATACCCATCAATTCACGTCAACAACCTTCTGCAGAACTTCAGGCTGAGGTTCTGAAGAACCCGTGGTTATAACCCCTACACCTCCCAGCTTGTCTAGCAGGCCCAATAAATCAGATTTAAGTTTTATGTTCTCAAAGTTGAATTCCATCTTCAAAGTTCCAGTCTTTCAAATTATTACTACGGGATTCAGAGACAGTCAAACAAAGCATGAAGCCCTTATAAACTATGCATTTCTTTAATTGCATTGGTAATTTGTAGACCTCAGTAAATGTTTCAGAATCAGCACTATCACAGCTGAAGATAACATCATGAATCAAAGTTCACCCCACTGCAACAAGAGCATCAGAATATGTGGATCAAGCATAGGAACAAACTTGGCACTAAAATTAAAATCCAAACCCAGCAGAACTGAGACTTAAATGCAGTGTTTTAATGTTTTATGTGTATCATTTTACAGTCACAAGGTGATGAAAAGACTTCAGCAGTGTCCCTTGTTCAAAAGGGAGCCACAAGTGAACAAGCCACTAAGACTTGCATTGCAGCCGCAAAAATTGCAAAAGCAACTTGGAGAGAGGAAGGCAGATGAGAGCTACTGACGGCACAGGCACCTCTAAGCTTGGACAGCCCAGATTCTGACCAACAGCGGTACCTTACGTATCAGTAGGCTCTTGTTCTGATACACTACAACAGCCATCTGAACACCACCCACATGAAATGGCACTATGCAGAGACATCTAACCCACAGGAAATCTCCTTGAAAGGCCTTCTGAAGACTTTATCTAAAGATATAAGACCCTCCTGGCCTCCAACACACTAAGCAAGTTCCACTCCGGAAATATGCTCCAGACAAAAACCCTGCTATTAATCCCCCATCTCAGACAAATCGAAAGGGGGTATGGAGAGAGATCAGAGCAGGTCTGGAGAGAGAGTCTGGGAGAATTAAAAACACCAGGCAAGATTTGCCTGTCTTTAACACCTAAATCTCACTTACTTTGACCGCAGGCAAAACCACCACCAAAAATGATGCTTTCACAGAAAGTTAAGGGAGCCAACAGGCAACTAAGATCTCAAAGACAGTCTCTTGGCAGCTGAAGTATCAAATTTATTAGATGCCACATATTTCATTTGAGAGTATCTAGGTCCTGCATAGCCCAGTAAAATCGGGGGTAAAAATTCCCACAGACCCTCAGTAAAAGGCTAGCAGGAAAAAAAGTCCTTGCCATCAGAACTGCAGCAGGCCTAGGGCTCATTCAGATTCTTGAAGATCCAGAGGGAAGCTGGTGAAAGTGAAGGAGAACTAACTCTCTCTCTCTCCAACCCCCCCCCTCCCCCCCCCCCGCTTCATACTTAATTACAGAAGGAACAACACCCTTCATGTCAAAACCCAGCATCCAGAAGCACGCACCAGTACCATCACCTGTGCCTGTCCCACCTCACCCTGTAAAAACTCCCAGATAGGGAGAAGGGTTAATACATCTGCAAGAACTGCAAAAAGATACCTGAGAATGAGACCAAATTTCAGTCTGGTCTAGAGTAAGTGAAAACAAATGAGGGCACTCAGCCAGCTCCTGGGTAATACACTGAAAAGCCTGAACAAATCTTACCTTTCTAAAGCAATCATCATCTGCCAGTAGTTTGCTCAATGTTCCATTGAAACACTAAGTCTATTAGACACTATACTAGATGCATTCACAAGCTTGGAACATCCCCAATGCTACTTTCTTTTTGGACACAGAAACACCACGGTGTTGTCCAGCACCTGGCAACTGCAAGGCGAAGGAGAAAGGGTCACAGGCTCTCAAAATCTCTGAGCTCCACATGTTGAGCCTCAAGAGGCACACAGCCCTGCAGACCTACACAGAAAAGGAATAATAGCCCACACTCCTACACATGGGTCAAGGAGCCTTTAAACACCCCAGGGCTGAGACAACTAAAGAAAGTCCCTCTTGTTTAATCAAGAAAGCACCTAAGGAATGATAAAGTGAAACACCT
This sequence comes from Crypturellus tataupa, assembly GCA_034781795.1. Taxonomy (NCBI): domain Eukaryota; kingdom Metazoa; phylum Chordata; class Aves; order Tinamiformes; family Tinamidae; genus Crypturellus; species Crypturellus tataupa. Next base: position 530,202 of record JAWLRI010000121.1, read on the forward strand.
AAGCGGAAACCCAGCCCGAGGCATGAAAAACAGCACAGGCTGCCACGTGTCCCAATAAGATCAAAAAGCTCCTCCTCCATACCATGAAGGAGGCGTCTAGCTGACTGCATGGATGTTCAAGGCTTAACCGATCCCAGGCAAGAAATCTCCCAATTGATATCGTTCTGCATACTGTTCTACCACGTTGTAAAAACAAGCTGAAATTCTGCACAACTCCGGGCAATTTATCATGGCATCAAAACAAGTTACTTTTCAGAAAAATTCAAAGGGAATGACTGGCTTGTACCTTTCAAGGGCTTATGAAAAATGTGATGACTAGACATCAAAAAAGAGAAAACCCAGATGCACATTAAGATTTTTGCTAGAAACCCAAGAGACAGTCAGAGGTTCAAACAGCAGAACTCTGAAGAGATGGGGGCTATCGACAACTGGCAACTCCAGACATCTGCTGCCAGAGCAGAGCAAGCACTGAGACAATAGGTTCTTCTAGATAGAAGTGCAAAGCCATCCATTGCTACTGGAAGACGGGAATATCCGAAAATTCAAAATCAGGTTGCTGACTGGAGGAGCTCCTATCTCTCAGGTCAGGACTAGTTTGTCTCCCTTCTCTCCTACACAGCAAATCATAATTGCTGTAAAGTCTTTTTTCTCCTGGAGCTAGAACAGGACATTCTTACTGCAGTCAAAGGAAGATCAAACGGAATAGAGACACCTCGGAGGACTGGCACTATGAACACATATGTGGTTTCCTAGCTTCTCAGGACTGGGACAAACTCCTGACAGCTACAGCAATTAAATCTCTTGGGACTGACAGTCTTTACTCTTAACAGGGTAGCACAGAGCTCTAAAAAATACTAATCTTGAGCTCAAGACTGAAGAGCCTTAACCAGAATCAGAGGTTTCTCCATCTCCATTTTACTCATGTAGCAGGTAGAAGAAAGTGAAAGATGTTATTACAACAAGGTCACCATTTGCTCTCTACAATCATTCAACACAGAAATTCTCTTTTTGTTATAGGACAGTTGCTGCTCTCCAGAGCCAAGGGTTTTAAGTGATCCAGCACAATTAATTCCAAGAACTCAGTTCCCCAGGGATAGCATGTGTATGTCAATGGATGCCGCTGGTGTCTCTGGGATTTGCAAAGGTCTGCCCTAGCGGAGCAGTCCCACCACCACATCCTCTGGAACCCAGTACTCGGATGGATGGATGGATGGATGGATGGAGACACAGGCTTCTGGACAGGGCTCTCTCCTTCTTTGATGCTCTCTGGTCAGCAGATTGTCATCAGGGACCGTTCACAACAGCTTTGGATGGGTCAGGTAAGCCCCAGAAAATGCAGCCAAGCAACAAACAAGGACTCACTGTACTCTCTGGAGTTTGAGTCCAGGAGATGACACAGAAACACACCAGGAACTGAAGTGCATGATTATGTTATGTTCCACAACACAACTAGATGCCTTTGACAAAGGACCTAAGCATGTACAATTCGAGTTCATTTTGCACCTCTAACATAGACCTAGGAGCTTGACATTACACTTGAATATCCAGAAAGCCCCAAGCTAATATTCCAAGACATGAGCCCTGCCCATGAAAGATATGTAAATTGGGCTCCGAGATGAAATACTTCTCCTCAAAGCACTACTGCCATCTGAGAAGCAATACTGGCCCTTCAACTGCCTAGTGTGCAAGGTACCTTGCACAGAAATGAAAGTCACCTCACTTTAAACAAGAGACCTCTGCCTATGCTTCACATGCCAAGATAACACAGCAATGCACAAGAACCACTCAGACCTCTGAGGGTCTAGCACTGGGAAGAGCAATTGTCACAAAAGAAATCTTGAATCCCTGTAAAATAAGCACATCAAAACCACACGAAGGAGTGTTCCTGCTCTCACTGTAGCAGGTGAAAATAAACATGGGGGAGATGGCAAGATCTTGTTGTCCTCCACAAGCCCACACCTTCCATGAGTGGTGGGCCTCAGTCTGTCACTACTTACATCGCCGAGAGAAAACACACATCCAGCTCTGGCAGCTTTTGGTTCACACCTCCTGAAAACATGAATACACGTGGGTGACTAGTAAAGGAAATGTGGACTTTCTGCCCCAGGGTTCAGACCAGCAAGTAAAAAGAGACTTTCAAAACTGGAGAGCCAATAACTAGGTTCTGAGACTAAAAAGTTGCAAAACACTGTACGGAAGACATGAGTTTTTAAGAGTTTCCAGAAACCTGCAACATCCCCAAAATGCTAATTTAAGATAAGAAATATGTAAGCAGCAACAGGTGCAGGGTTTTTTTTCACCCTATTTTGCAAATCTTACCATACGAGAACTAAGTACTTGTATTTTTAGGCACTGTTTTTCTCCAAAGAAATCAGATAGGTCACAAACCACTTATGTGCTTTACTTGGACAAAACCTAGACTGAACTATACCTCTAGTAAGCCTACACTGCAGGTATAGTACAGATAGGCTTAGAAATGTCACGGCTGAAAGCTTGCCAATGTTTCCTCGTATGCAAAATACGCAGTTTCAGACTGAGACCCTATCTATGCAGTTTTGATTCACACAGGAAAGTCAATATAAAATACAATTTAATGTTTGTACTTTTCTTCTGAAAAGTTAGGTTTATTCATTTTCACAATTTCATTCCCCTTCTACCTGAAAAGTAAAAGATATCTGGGATGTAGCTGAGGCATTTTGGACCTAGCCCTGTACATTGCTCCATCCTCCTGGGATGCCTAGGTGGTTTTCAATGTGGTGACTCCTACAGCTCATCTTGCCTGCTGTTTCTAGAGGCTGAAGTACAACCATTTCTAACCCACACAGACTCTTAAGTAAAAATCAACCATTAGATGATCAACCAAGTGAGGGAAGATATCTGAAGGAATTAACAATGTCCAGTCGACACTCATCTTGTATCTCATTCACTGAACATTGTTAAATGCTAATTTGCAAGATAACTTTCTAAAATAGACACAGGTAGAAGATGCACTACTCCAACCACTGCAGTTACGTGAAATACTTTTTTCTTGACTATGAGATCTTCAAGGTAGACTCCAAAACAAACTTCTTGTTAGGAATGCATGCCCTTTTTCAATTTTTTTAAATCTGTATATAATTAAGTTTACAAATGAGCACAACAATTTCAGTAAGACATTTTAAGCCTACGAATTCATAACAATGATGGAAAAGAAAGCAGTGAGGAACTACCTTGGGTATCATGGGCTGCAGAGGACTCATCCTTTCCTAGACTGCTCTGTAAGATGTGTACAGCACAGAGTTTCAAGAGTGAATTAAAGAGCACTCGAGCCTGAAGTTGCACTACATTGAGGTTTAGTTCTCTGTCCCAGATGCAGCCAGCACTGGTATGCTTCTTTTTAAGAGCCAGCAGAACATAACAGCATTTATTGCCCATTTCAACCACTGGTATGTAAGCATTAACTATTTTCCTATAAACCAATGACCAGGACTCTAAATACGGTATCAAAGTAAAATGTTTTTAAGATATTAAAGACTTAGCGTTAATATAATATGAATTCTTTAAAAAATACCAGTTTTTTAATCTGTCACGGGCTTCCAACTGGGCTCCCACCTCAAAGTTGATCCCTCTTCTATTCGGTGGATGTTTTGTCATTTTGTAATAGCAACACTGCTGATTCTATTCCCCTGAAAAATGCAATTAAATATCAATCACTAATCAAGATACATACAAAATAAGCTTATGCACCATAACCCCCAGAAGCTAGGTGTTAAGGGAACGCGTTATTTCTCATTTGCAGGAAGTCACAGGGACAATTACCTCTTATAAAATGGATCTCAATTGACAGCGTGCAGAGTCATTTCAAAAATACGTACAAAGTAGTAGTTATTGGCCCATAAAAGATCAAGGCTCAACCTTTGTCCACCAGCCCAAATGCCAGGTCAGTTAACTCTTTGCAATCCAGTGTTTATTCATGTCTGACATAAAGGTTTCGTGATACTATTTCCCCCCACCCCTTCCAGATTTTGATGAAAAAGAGGAATTCAGTAAATAGGAGGTGGCAGAAACACACACACAGTATCCAGAAAGCTTCCAAAAGCCATCATTTCAGTAAACTACCATAATACTATGCCACCTCATCATTACAAATGCAACAGAGATTAAAGACATCAGAAATATGGAGTTAAGCAATGTTAAAATATAACTGCCTATAGTGTCTCCATCTGCATTGCTTTCTTTCTACTTCTCCATTTTAACTAGGAAGTAAAAATAGTGCTGGAACAGCTTTCCAACAATTATATAAACATTTAAGAAATCTTGCCAAAATAGCATCATTCTCAAGGTATGTTCAGTAGAAAATATGATCAGGAGACTTTTTTCTCCTGAATTTGTATCAGCTGTGTCACACAAATTAGGACCCATTTATGCAAGCTTTAAGCTCACAACATCCAAAATTCAAACACAATTTGTTCACCAGTCTTCCTTATAGTAGGGCTGTATCTTGAAGACTCAATTAAAAAAAACTGAACAAAAAAACAAAGCAAAACAAAACAACACCCACCTCATCTCACACTAGAATAATAAGGAAATGTGCACTATGAGCTAAGACATAAACAGCAGCATTTTATTTTGGCCAATTTCAGATACCGGATGACATCATTAGCTAGAGTATATCTAGAAAAGGATTATATTTAGGAATAACTATGCAGAATTCCAGTGTGATTTATATATCAAAAATCTTTAGGAAGATCACAAACCTTCTATATATACAGGCAAAAACCCCTCGATTTACATCATTTAAGTTGGGCCATTTGCCAAGGGAGGGTCAACAGGTACCCCACCAAAACTCACCTTCTACCTCACACACTTTACACACATACAACACACACACAGTTCAGTTCACTATATGGTGCTTCACACTAACCAGAAAACACTGTAGCCAGATAAGAATTCAGGAATATTGTGAGGTACTTTTCTATAGTATCTGATAATCAAATATGGGTTCAACCTAGTGGTTCCAATTCAGTTCACTATCTACCATCTCCTAACACAGCTAGACTGTGCTTGGGTTTTTTGTTTGTTTATCTATTTCTTTAATTTACAACTCCATAACTTAACTGAGAAAGGGGAGGAAATTTTAGAGGAAATTTAATGTCTAGGGCTTTTTCATTTTTAAACAGGTTAGTAGCTTATACCTAAAATATGCACTATTTTCTCCCACATATTTATAATCAATAAAGTATCACCTTCTGACATTAGCACTAAAGTTCAATGAGTCCAAATGCATAATGGAAAGAAACTCTAGTTTTCACTTCTAGTGTGACAGAAAGCATAGCTGTAAGCCCTCTCCTACTATAAAACTTTGCCACTGAGAATGGACATGCAGAGACAAGAGTCCTAAAAATGCACACGAGTAAGCCATGTGTACCGGTCCTGCCAGAACTGCAATGATCCTGCAGCATGGGCATCCTATCAGTGCGGGCATCTGAGGCTCCAAGAGGAGCAAACTGCACATCTCCACACTGCAGCAGCAACATCCCATAAAATAGGGTTTCGAGAGGCACCCAAGACTACATGAAATCTGATGAGGACAGTATTACTATATTTTCAGTTGAATATCACAAAATGATTAAGAGTATCATAAGGAAATTACGGAGTCTGTAGAGTCTGTGAATTACCCGAACTGCTTCCAATTTCTCGCTGGATAGTCAGTGGGATGCAAGCGTGTTTTACAGCACGCGCATGCTACATTGCACTACGCCAGCCAAACTCAGTACCAGGCAGCTGATAGAAAAACTGAAAGCAGGAAATAACAGCAAGGACAAAAATCTGTTTCTCATTTCTGCCCCCTCTCTCAAATCCTTCTTTCCTCCCCTGCCCCGAGTTATTTAAACTCAGCTCCTCCACGTTATCTCTCACATCTAACTGATCCACTTCACTCGATCCAACAGTCCCCATATTCAACATGTGTGGCCGGTCAGCCTGTCCTCTTCACTTGCAGCTCATTTCAGAAACAGCTTTCTCAAGGAGATCCGTGCTTGGCAGTACATGACACGATGGAAATCAGTTACTCAACAGAGCAGTTCAACAATCCAACCCATAAGCAGCCGGCCCCAAAGCGCGGCTGAAGGTGCCCAGTGCGGACCCTCCGAAGCCACCACACGTCCAGCTCTCGCAGGGAAGGGCAGCAGCGACTCCGCGCCCGTCTGTGTCGAGCAGAGAGACGGCTTCACTGCTCAGAGGCAATGCAGGGCCTTGCCTCTGCCTGGCGATTTTAAGGTTCAGCCCCTCTGCCTCCTTTGTGAGGAGGGTAGAAACTTATAAACCTTAATTTAGAAACCTTAAATTAAATCAGATCAGAGGAGATTTTTTAACAAAGCACCCCAGGCTAAGATAGAGATGGTAACAGTTACTACTTGGGGAAAAAAAAAAAAAGCTTTATCCAACCATCTCTTTAAAAATGCTGTTCAGCAGAAAGTAACTTTGGGTTAACTTGGTAACTCAAACTCGGGCATGATTTTTACTTTGGTAACTTCAGGAATCCACATTTCTTAAGTGCTCAAGACCACAATTAAAACAAGAGCTGGTTATTCGGCTTGCTCCTAAAGTTACAGGTCTTTTCTCTAGAACTTATCATTCCCCTACAAGGATTAGGCCTGTTTCAGGAACCCTGATCCTAGGATTTAGGCAAGCCACTGCTCCCAACCAAAAGTCCAAGTATGGGACACTAAAACTATGGGGTTGCACCGTTAAAATGGAGGAATATTTTCTTCCGAATAAAAGTCATTACGAGGCAATTAAGATTTAAAATAATATTCAACAACCCACATGTACCAGGAAGAAACATTTTCTCCTTTGCACTTTTCCTACTAAAAATGCTTACATTTTTCTTTCTATTTTAAAAGAAATTCTCTGATAAGAGCACAGGTCTTACATATCTTAATCTGCATCAGTGCCTAAAATTTTCTGGTTTAATCTCTCTCAGGTAAGTTTTATCCCAAAACCTGGTATATCAGATAGCTTACACAGTAATTTTCCAAAAACTCAGCCTCATCTCTTTCTTTAACATATCTGTCTCAAAAACAGTTTTTTTCTTCTCCAGAGCCAAATATTGGGGGGGAGAGAAAAAAAAAAAGAGAGAGAGAGGCATATTCATAATCTTAGCTGTCTTCTCTGGATTGATAAATAAGCACGTTAAAACTCTGTCAGATTACAAAATACAAATATGTAAATATTTGGAGGAAAACCACATTAAATTTACCCTGTCTGATGAGCATGCTATGAGATTCCCAAGAGCCATTCCACATTGCTGGTGGGTCAGGAGGACTATGAAGAGCAGAGGGCAGGACAGGTGTCAGCTTTATGAAAAGCACTGGCACCACTGCCGGAGTGAAAGGAATTAGCAATGGACTGCACTCTTTTCACAGGAGGTGGCTGCACAGGTACAGCTAAATAATGGTCTACTAAAGGTAGTGCCATGATGTGAAATTTTGCTACTATACAAGCATATGAAGATACATGTGTATTTTGTTTTCTTAATGTAGAGCCGTATAAGCAGCTCCTCTGCTAGGACACGTAACCGTAGATGCCACAAAACCAAAGCTGACTCTACCACATGCTCCAGCACTAGACGGCGTTCCAAAGTTGCCCTCATACAGAAGCAAACATTTTCAAATAGCCAAGGGCTGAGGCCGATCATGCTTTCAATGTCAGTTTTTATTGCTCAGTCATAGCTGCTTTTGACCTTCCACTAGCACCACGTGCCACATCACACGCAGCCTTTCCTCTCTCCCGGGGGGCAGGACAAAAGCCTCACCCTGCTTGCGCCCGACAGCACGCACAGCCCCAGCAGGAGGGCTGGCTCCAGAGAGGGCCATAAGCCCCACAGCACCCGGAAGATTTTGCAAGCGGATGACCACAGCCACACGGTGCTGAAACCACACACCTGCACGTGAGAACAGGCAATGGCTGTGCCAGACTGCACAACAGCATTTACAGACACCACTACATTAGACAAACCTGATGGCATCTTACGAAAACTAAGTATAATTCTTGCAAATATCAAAGCTCCATTTTATAAAATGACTTTAGCACTGACTTAGGAGGCACTGACTTATTGCCAAAACCAAAAACATCTGCCTGTGCTCTGCGGACCAGTTTTTGCCTGCAGCACCACTGCCACCATCAGTTATCCCTCACTGTTATTTTCCCTAGTTATTAAAAAAACACCATTAAGACACATCAGTTACACATAACCAAGCAACGGTTTCTGTACTAGCTATTAATCTAAGGATTTCTCTAATCCTGCCTCATGCTTCACACACGCATATTGCTTCACAGCAAAATGAGTGAGCCTCAGGACATAGCCGTAAGTCACACATGTCCTCAACCACAAAGCTTCAGACCGTCAACCAATTCTTCTAATGCAAGAGGAGCAGCAACAGTAAACTCCAGCTGCACAGGCAGAAAATTAGACATTCCTAGAAACTTCTAGGAATAATGCAGCTTCTGCACATATCTAACCAAAAAAGACACGTTCCATACAAGACACAGGGTTGCATGGAGCTGTTCTTGCCAGCACTATGGAGGATCCCCAACTAGATCTTGACCAACACTCATTCCTTTCCTGGCAGTTTTCCAAGAGTGAACCAACACAGCACAGGAAGCAAGTTCTTGACTGAGCAACATAACACTGGAAATTGGATCTTGAATTAATACTTTAATTTTCAGTGACAAGGATATTGTATAGCTAGGTCCTTAAAGCTGAAATATTTACTCAGAGCAAAAGGCTTTTACTTAATTTCAGATTCATGTTTTTCTCTCATTTACACAAGTAGACCAACAAAGTCGTAACAGCTCAAAAAGCTCTATCTGCTCTCCTCCTCAGGCAGGAGCCCAGAATTCCTCAGCACCCTGGGGGCAAATGAGAAGGGCTTTTGGCAGACATAAATCGAGGACCTCATGCTCTCTCCTACATTAAAGGGCATTTTGCAAAAGTCATTTTCACCCTCTCAGCAACATCCCACACAACTGGGCTGTTGTATGTAGACTGGGACAGACCAACACAGAAGCAGAAATTATAGACATGGATAATTCAACAGAACAAAGCAATAGTAATCTTCTACAAAAAAAAAATCTATTACCAAGTGCAATTAAAGAAATGAGTATTCATTTTTTAGTCATTTGATCATCTCTCATTTAGCTGTGCTAGTTTCATTTTTTTTTTCTTTAAACACACTGTACTAAGGACAAATACCCCAAAACACTGAACAAGCAAAAAGATTTGGGAAGTGTTTTGTTGTTGTATTTTTTAAGTCAGGCATGTGTTTCCTAAATGACATATTTTCAAGAATATCTACTTCAATCAAACTACCATATTTCCTCCAAGTCAAAATCTGCAAACTTGCTTTAAGAATATAAAAATTACTTTTAGAGAAAGCGCATTTGCAAAAATTAGGAAAATACTGAAATTTAAACCACAACTTCAACAATTTAAAGAAAACAATTAACAAAAGTGATCTTTACTGATACTCACCAAGAAGAAACTTGTTGCTTACAAAGATGCAGACATTCCAAGTATTATGTGCAACTATAGGGAAGGAGAGAAAAAAAAAGTCATGAGTTCTGCAACAAAGGTATTTTAAAGTTCAGAAAAATGCTTACTCAACAGTCAATACTCTGGCAAGGTCAATTATTCTGCAGTTATTTCAATACCAAGAATCAGCAAGCTACTGTCACCCAAATTAGAAACAGAGCCCCCTGCAACATTTTAAAAACCTCTTTTTATTTTTAAATCACTTATTTACCCTTTGCCAAGCAGAAACCATTGGGAAGTTTACAGCTAGTTATTCTACTGTGGTGCACCAGACAGCACAGAACACGGTGAGCAAGTGGCCACTTTCACTAGTGAACTTTCTGCGTGTCAGTAACTCAAAATCTGAGGTACTCTCTACAGATATATGGGGCAGAACATACTACTGACATGACAAACCCACTACATGGACCAAACCGCACTTCAAACAAGTTACAGACTGCAGCCAGTTTTGTCTCGCCCGCTACTGAAACCATAGGGCTTGAGGGTGAAATACAAGCATGTGTGTTCACTTTCTTTTCCAGTAAATTGCTAAATATGAAAACAAGAGCTCATGTTGTTGTCTTTTCCCTCATCTCATTTTCCTCCCCTTTCCCTTCCTGTTTCCCCAAGTCACTGAAATTCTTAACTCCTCTCCTGACTTTCACTCACCACTATTCAGTAGAAAGGATATTCAAACAAGGACAGCCAAAACAGCCCCAGAGTCTTAACTGCAACCATTCCTCCTTCTACGAGTTTAATGAAAACTGCTGCTGAGAAACCCCCACAGATATCACTGCATTAATTATACTCCTATCATCCAAACCTTCTTTAACTTGGAAGACAGATGCTTAAAAGAAAAAAAAATGAAAAAAATGAAAAAAAAAATCAATTCTCCAATATTTAGATACAAGAGCAAGCCATAAACAAATCCAAGAGCACCGAATCTGTGCCAAAGGGACAAAATGCTTGAGCGTTCTAGATCTGGAAGCGCATCAAACTCCTCTGCAAAAGAATTACAGGAGACTTGAGATTTACTAAACCGAAATCATTCTTTCTGATGCAGTTTCTTTCTGATGCAATTTCTACTCATACTAGGGGATTTCTCCTGTGATATCATTGTGGTTAAGAAATTTTCTTCATAAACTTTTAGTACAGTGCATTTAAAACCAAAAATCCAGGTCTGATCCATTTTCAATTTTTCATTGAAAAAATTTTGGTCAATTTTAGATTTCTAACACCCCCATGGTTCTAGATCTTAGTCAAGAAAAAAAAAAACACAAACTCAGTGCGAAATTCAGAAGGAAATTCAGAGTTCATGTGTAACAACCCAAAAGCCCTGCAGGCTCCTAGTGTTCACAGCTTCCCGTGGAAGCGCTCAGCAGTCCCGACAGGGCTCCTCGGCTGCAGCGAGCCACGCAAGTGAACAGCAGGCCAGAACGCTCCCCGTCGCACTAGACCTCCTTGGCTGCATGGACTGTGGCACCACACACACAGCAGAGCGAGCTGCAGCTGGGTCACATAAACTTTGTGTTTCTTCAGAACTGCTTCTCCCTGCACAAACCACGCTCCATATACGAAACTCCTGTAGACTTCAGAAGAGTGACAGAACAGGCTGCAGGCCTGCACTGCTCTGGGTAGCCTAGTTCAGCCTGCAGATCGGGTACCCGAATGCAGTTTTTCCAGATTGAAACTTGAATTGAAAAAAAGAATATTAGCACTGTATAAGAATAAACACTGCCTCGTGCCAAATGCACTGTTACTGTCCTCAAAAAGACCCTCCACTCCTGCCTAATGGATGCCTATGGAGTCATACCGCCTTTTTGCAAAAAAAAAAAAAAAAAAAAAGGACACAGACAAGGAAAGAAGGGGACAGAGTCTCATTCCTGTGCCACACTTCCTCAGAAGCTGTAAGAAAAAAGAAAAAGCAAACAAACAAAAGTACATTTGGTCACAACATCTAGATTACTGAATGTAACACTGTCAAAGCTTTAAAGCCAGTACAAATATTTAACTCTTAAGCGACATTTATATATTATCATTTACAACATTTCTGAAAGGAATAGGTTGGTATTCTAGAAAAACTTGCTTTTACAAGATCACAGATGACCACAGTTTTACTGAATCATGCCACTTACCACACCATTTCTGAGCTTTAAGAAATGGTGACAGAAGGTGTTTACAACAGCACAGAAATTCAGCATTTAAAGCTATCTAGTGGCCAGCAAACTCTTCAGTTTGGACCAGCTGCCCCACATGTGGCTTTGAGATTGCCCTGGATATTCAAACGGCATATTTGTAGTAAATTGTTGAACATAAGATTATTCTCATCAGTAAGCATCAAAATGAACTCTTAACTATCAGAAGAAAAGTAACAAGACTAAGATAGAAGGTCTGAGCAGGAAAGTACAAAAAAAAACAAAAAAAAAAAAACAAAAAAAAACAAAAACAAACAAACAAACAAAAAAAACACTAGTAACAGTAGCCGCATCTGTAAGTAGATATAAGTAGATTTCTGACTTACAACAAGGGTACCTGAAAAAAAAAATCTATAAAAAGTTTTCAAGAGTCATTTTCCACAGATAATTTATATCACCTGAGGTACTGGCTGCTGAAAATCACCTCGATCACTGGCCAGTCAGTGAACACTGTCCTAACAGTCAGACACAGTATGCACAACTTCATTCCTTGATTGCTTTCTGACTGGGCAGGATCAAGGCCACCCTAATTCTTGATAGAGGACTTGGTATTTTGTTGATGCCATGAAGTAGAGAGAGGATTTGAATGTGTTCCACACTGTAAGGAAGAAGTGAAGGCTTTTTTATTAAAGAAGGAAAGTAGAGCGATACACTTAGAGGCTGCTTCTGGACTCATCTGACAACTCAGGGATGGAAAGGACATCAGAGAAATCAGTGCCTGTTTCTCAAGGCTGGTAACAGCAATGCCAACAAGAGAGAGCTGCAAGCTTGGCAGAGGACTAGGGATCAAAATACTAGGGACCAAGTCACTGGCATCTCCCCGTTCAGTGAGGAGTTGTGAAGGGTCTGGTGCGCTTGGAACTTCTACTACGCAACGTAAGTGGTTTAGATTTCAGCATTAAACCTAATTAAAGACCCTAACTGAAGCAAAACCAATGCCTATCATGTTCACAGGCCAAGATGCTCAGTTCTATAGCTGGAGCAGTAAATATGCTCAAGATAGTTTTTCCTATAGAAAGAGCAAGGCCAACTACTGCACTAATTGGAATTAGGGAATATTCTTCATTTCCTTGGGAGAGAAGAAACTTTTTTAAAAAACAGATTTTTACCTCAGCAACAAGAGTAAGAAAGCTCTCTGTGATTACTTCATTTAAAAAACCGCACAAAATTCCACACTTTAGAAAAAAAATACATGGTACTTCACTAAAATGGTACCTGGTACTTCACTAAAAACACAGATAGACTTTGACCAATTTTGGAAATTGACCCAAATATGAACAGGTAAGGCAGACTTCAGCTGGTTGTATTCAAACAAGGCTAACCAAGAGTACTCAAGCCCAGTTTCAAAAAAAAAAAAAAAAAAAAAATGTTTCTGAATGAGTAACACCCAAAAAAACACAGTATATACTACATTGCACAAAATAACGCATCTAGAGTCAATGAGAGTGACCACACTATATATATGCACACAAGTGATCATTTAAATTTGGTGATGTTACAATAAAAATAAAAGTTTTTTTTATGAGAACATAGCCTGAAAATTCACTAGTGCCAACAAGTTCTTTGGAAGATACAGGCCATGTGGCTACTGGCATTTTGACAGTAAGCATAAAATGGGAGCACTAAATCAATATTTCTTACCTGAAGAAAGTTGCTTTGTACAGGAAGCCTGAGATAAAAGAACCCTGTGGGCAAGCAAAGAAGATAAGTTTGAAACTGGTAAGGAATGAAATGAAGTAATAAAGAGTAAATGTGTGCAACTGTTACCCTAACTGCTATAGATGCTTCTCAAGACTTCTCAACACAAACGTTAACAGTAGAATGAAAATATCTTTAAAAAACATGCACAAATAGGCAAGAATCAAGAATACAGTTTAAATACTGAGGACAACCACTTGCAGGGCTGAACAATAAACTCTCCCCCGTGCACATTCTTTGCTCACAGGGCCGTAGCCCAAGCTCACATCTGCAGGAGACGGTGCCATATGGGCAGAAACGAAGACAGAAGAGGCAGGATGGCTTCTCTATAGTGACAATGTCCACTTATGTCAAGGTCTGACAAATTACAGCCACAGGCAGCATTTAGTTTCCAAAGATGAAGTTACATGGCAAAGAGGCAGTTACACAGAATTTAACATTCCCTACAAACAAATTAAGAGACTGCTCCCTTTCCCGAAAAAGGGGGAGAATTTAGGTCAATATCATTGCCTAGGTTATCCAGGAACTACAAGAACAAAAGATGGGGCTTCAGAGAACTTATCCAATTAAAGGTAAGAATTAATTATACGCTTCTTATGTTTCAGCCAAGGCAGCACTGTTATAAGCAATTAACGTTCTAGTCATTCTCAACTTGACCTTGATTAACTACCCTGGATTGCAGGCAAACAGATTTTACTCTCAGAACAGTCAAGTAACGCTTTATTTCCATTTAGGAAATGCTAACAAAGTTATCAGTCAGAATGTAAACTGAACTCTCCCACAAGCTGACTTGAGTCAAATAAGAATTCCTCCAAGTCCTCTCTATTACACAACTATTAACAGACACAAAAACTGGAGAGAGAATCGTACTAGGCACCATCTTTACTGTAACTCTTCACTTTCTGGAAACAGGTCCTGCTGCAATCATTGCTAGGCTACACACAAGTAAGTAAACCCCAATCAATTTCTGCTAAATAGCTTCTCAGCTACAAGATGCTGCATAGACACCTACAAAAAGGTGTGTGTTTTTTGTTCCAAGTTATTTTTAGACAAATATTTATGAAATGAGGTTTCCTCTAGTACAGTACACATTATTAAACCATGAAAACTGACAGAGAAGAAATATATTTTAGCCAGTGTGGACTCATCCACCCTCAAACGTCCCTTTGATCCGTTCTCGCACGTTTAAGTCAGGCACGCGAGGCCGGGAGCACAGCAGCATTCCCGGTGCTAGGAAGGCCTCGCCGCAAACACGGGAGAGGGCGGGTGTCCGAGCGCGGGGCCGAGGCGGGCTCAGCCCGGGCCCACAGCAGCCGCGGGCACCTCCGTGCCCGCAAGGGGAAGCGGCCAGAGGGGAGCTCGGCTCTGCTGGGAGAGTGAGATGCCTCCCCGCCTGAAACACGAGGTGAAACCGCATCGTTCGAGGACAACGGCTCCGTACTAGACTTCTTGAAGGGACAAGCAGTAGCAGGAGGGAGATGCACCGAGATGCGCAGCAGGCGCGACGGGCCAGAGGCCTCCACCGAGCGGTGCCGCCTCCACAAGCCCAAGGCGGCGCCGAGGAAGGCGCCACGGGGCCAATGACTCGCCCCGAGCAGCGGCCGCCCGCGCCCCCAGGCCCCGCAGGCAGCGCTCCGCGCCGCTTCCCGCCGCCTCCACGCCCGCCGGGCCCCGCCGCCGCCAGC
>JAWLRI010000121.1:559913-595456 GCA_034781795.1 Crypturellus tataupa
AAGGAAAGGAAAGGAAAGGAAAGGAAAGGAAAGGAAAGGAAAGGAAAGGAAAGGAAAGGAAAGGAA
Source organism: Crypturellus tataupa (assembly GCA_034781795.1). Classification (NCBI taxonomy): domain Eukaryota; kingdom Metazoa; phylum Chordata; class Aves; order Tinamiformes; family Tinamidae; genus Crypturellus; species Crypturellus tataupa. The sequence continues at coordinate 559,980 of JAWLRI010000121.1, forward strand.
AGGAAAGGAAGCATCCAGAGCCCGGAAAGTGGTTTAAACAAACTGCTTAGGATGGGGAACTGCAGGACCGGGCTACTAAGAGAGACAGCATCAGAATAGGGAACACAGGGCTGGGGAGGCCACGCGAGCATGCAGGGAGGCCAAGGGGCTGCTGCCACCTCCCTGGACGGCTGCAGAGCCGTGGGGCTGCCCTTGTGGCAGCTGCCTCGTGCCCAGCACAAGGGAGAGCAGGGCAATGGCCAGGAGCTCCTGCGGTGTCGGCCCAGGAGCCGGGCCACGGCCAGGCTGCGAGCGCCGCACATGGCCGAGCCCCACGGCACCACGGGAGGCGTCCGCATCACCGAGCACCGACCACTCCAGAGGTTCTTTCCAAACCCGTTGGCCTTTTGTTCTCTCGCTGCACACACTGAACGGATCTGCCCTATTTGACTCCTTGCCAGACTCCAAGCCTGCAGCTGTGTTCAAAACACTCGTGGCTTTTCAATCTCTGGTCCGGTCCGCTGCTGCCTGTTCCACAGGCGCTCTGCAGCGTAGGTGAAGGGGCTGGGATGGTGGAGCTCTCCCCATGCAGGGAGCACAAGCTGCTCCCGAGGAGGACGAGGATGGGATGGGTTCCCTCTCCTGTCTTGCACTGGCCAGCAGAGCCGCAGCCCTCGTGCGCCCGAGGCCAACAAGTCTCCACCCCGACGCGTCCCTGCAGCCGCAAGCGAGGCCAAAGCAGCGTCTGGAAACCGCGCTGGAAACTTGCACTCCCTTGGGAATACCTGAGGCAAAATGTTCTTTATAGGCAAAATCCTGCTACTGCCAGGCACAATTTATAATGGGAAAGTTTAAGAATGACAGGAAAGAAAAATGGAGCTCAGTGAGCTTCAGTATTTTAGGTTATTGCTTCTGCTGTTAAAAGGGTGGTGTCCAGGCACATCACGATGTGAAGCATCACCTGGGAATGACTGGGAAGAAGCAAGACTGGAATCTGTACCAGGAAAATCACAGGGAAGGCAGCACATTCGACACTCACAACAGGAAACCCTTTCTCACGCTGCAGCCTCAGCACGAAGCCCTTCCTCATGCTGGCGGCTCAGCAAGGTTTGGGAGGAGCCGGCTGCTCCGGCAGAGCTGCGCCAGCGGCAGAGCGGGCGCCATGAGATGCGTCTGCAGGAAGTTTGTTCCATTCCTTCCTGGAGAGCTCCTGGGAGGGCAGCTTCCTGGGAAAACCCCAAACCTTCCTCCCTGCACTTGCTGCACCGCAGTGTCCTGTTCCAACAACAGTCTAGCTCCTGCCTGTCACCTGGAGGGAATGGCGCAGGGAAGTGGAGCTCGAAATTTCCAGCAATTAAAGTGGCAGCAAACTCACCTGTGCACAGAAGGCTGGACCTAGTGCCATGGACCCGAACCAGCAGCCCCTGAAGGGAGAGTCCAGGGGCAGGGTGACCGGGACACTATGCCACTGCGGGCTCCACGCGGGGCTCTTGCACCTTAAACCTGCAACTGCTGCTCTGCAGGAGTTGTACTCCCCAACACGAGCTCTGCTGGTGCCCGCAACACATGTGTAGTGAGGATGGAAGCCAGGAGCCCCATGGCAAACAGCAAGGCAGCAGCATTCAGCCTTAGCCTTTGCTTTTGCAAAATGAGCTGCCTGACCCCGCCACCTGGACACCTGAGCTTCAGCCGGAAACCTCCTTCTGGCATTCAATCCATGAGGAATGGCTGGCTCTCCTAAGGAGATGGCTGTGAGAATCCGTCCCAGCACCCGGCTCATCACTCACAGGGTCAGCAGTGGCCACTGCACGGGCTGGAAGGGCTCGTGCCGACCGTAGCTGCAGCTCCGAGTGCCCCATGAGCCCGTGCGATCCCAGTGACCATTATTTTCCCCGAGCAGCAGCAGCGCCGGAGCTCGGGAACAGGGCACTGCCTACAGCCACAGCAGTGAAACACAGTTTGCAAGGGAAAATGTTTTTGCATGTGCTGGCCTAAAAACACATGCAAATGAGTTCTTAAAGAGCCTCTCCTTTTACATCCAGCTGAAATCCAGGCAGTGTGCATGCAGGGATGTACCTCCTGGAAGTGGCTTGTGGGCCATCCTGCCAAAAAATCTCTTAAAAAATGCAGCAAACAATGTGAACTCAGAACTCAGCTATGGGGTGAGCATTTAGCACAGCAGGAGCGCTGGTCTTGGTGCTGCTCTGCCACTGCCTGGCACAGCTGAGCACCGCATTTGGGCTCTGCACAGGTATCGCGTACCCCACTTGCCCTGGGTGGGCAGCTGCAGCCACAGCAGGGTCTCAGCCCCGAGCTCCCTTCCTTGTGCCATGGAATTGCTCCGTATCCCGTCATCCCTGCCCAGGAATCGCCAGCCCCGAGGTGTGTGTGTGCATCCATCAGCAGCAGAAACAGACACCAGATGCAGCAAAAAACGATCATTCCCCTGCTGAAATTTCCCAGCTAAGGGCATGTGGGAGGCACCTTGCAGCAGCGTCACACCTGTACTGTTAACAACGGTCACAGGTCTCTCTCAATTTGCTCCATTTCTTCTCAGACTCATTTACACCCTTGACCTGCACAACACCCTGACCTGCAGCCTCCTATGACTTCATTTGGTCTTTGGAAACGCAACGTTAACTCTGCTGCCTGGTGACAAAACTGAGTGGTGTCCAGGCCTGCTGTGACACATGACGATTCTGTTCCTCTCCCCTGCCCCAGACCTGCCTGCTGCTCTCCCAGCCGCATGTGCGGAGCCCTCAGCGTGGGGCCTGGAGCCCTCGGCGCAGCCCGGGGCCTGGGGTTTGCTCACCCAGGTGTTTGCTTACAAGCCCCTATGCTAAGGAAAGCTGGGAAAAAGAAAACTGCTTTCATTCCCTTTGTTTTTCACTGGAAAACGTACATACATGCCTACCTATAGACTGTCCAGCCATTCTGAAGACAAAACATTAACGTCCTTATCGATTTCTCTGCTGCATTTCTGCTACATCTTGATGCACCTAAACACTTCCCAGCTCCTGGCAAGTGCCTTCCACAAGGACAGGGCAAGGAACAAGGCTACCCGCCGGAGACAGCGTGGACGGTGTGGAGGAAAAGCCCTTGCACTAGCAGGCAGCACGCTGCGTGCTTGGGTAGCATTTCCATCTCCTCCAGCTGCAGCTCCAAGTGTGCCAAACCTGGCAGAATTAGAGCCCGGAGCCTGAGGTCAGGCTCCAGAAAAGGCCATCATCATCATCATCATCATCATCATCATCATCATCATCATCATCATTCCCTGGCATTTGTGTAAAACCCACTCCAAGGGGTTGCCAGCCCTGTCCCCCCGCGTCACGACTCCCCTCTGCTGAGCACCTCCCTCCCTGGATGAGGGGCCGGGGGCCCCATGGCCGAGCTTGGGCGCCCGGAATGCCCAGACGCTCTGGAGCTCCGTGTGTGCAATGGAGTCAGCTGGGCTGTGAAGGGAACGGCTCTGACCTGGCCTTAGATACCAGCTAAGGCCACACAGGCATTTCTGTCTTTCAAGTGCTTCATTCAGGAGGCTTAAAGCTCTCCTGCTGTGCCTTTTTAAATGCAATTTCCAATATTTTATTTTTTTTAAATAAAAACTAACCCTGGCTTCCTAAGCACAACTCCAGCACATGCAGCACAATCGTCTGAGCACAAACAAAATGACTTTTCAAAGACTCAGAACTGGCTGAACTCCTCTGGCTCTGAGCAGGAAGCAGGGAAAGACACAGCCCTCAGCAGAAACACAATCTCAGGTCTCCACTCTGGCTCACACCACAGCCAGCCTGCCCGCCAGGAAGGCAACAGCCACTTTCTTGATGCAGGGAGAACAGGCCCTCTCACCAAGGGGCCTCCTCAGCCATTTGCCAAAGATGCAGCGACCCCCCGAAATCCCTGCGGCTCCCTGGAGAGCGCAGGCGTGCTTGCAAGCTCCCTGCACCTGCATGCCATGAGGAGCATGCAGGGACCTGTGCACTGGGGCTCCCCAACCAGATTAGGAACACCGAGGCCAGCCCATATACACTGCTGGCTGACATAGATTCACAGAGCTGGCTCGGCTGTCCTAAAAGGTGTGAAAAAACCTGAACGAACTTTGTCCAGGCACATCCGAGGCCAGATGAAGCATCACTTGTCCCGCTGCGGCCAGCACTACAGCCCCAGGCGAGCAGTGCGCGAGCTCTTGTTTGTTCAGCAGAGACACTTCTGCGAGCCCTGCACGGTGAGACCGAGCTCGTAGAGCTCCGTGAACCAGCGTGAACGGCCACAGAAATCTGTCTCTGCCCACAGCACCCCGGGCTGCACTCCTGACACGGCTGGGAGGCGAGCACCCGGCACTGTCGTGTGCAGGGCTGGCTTGGAGCAGGGCACACAGCCCTGCCACGGGCAGGGAGTCCAGCCGAGCCAACCCCTGCGCCCCACCAGCCGCAGCCCTACATGTGGGTCACGGTCCCGGGTCCGCGCGCAAGTTACACTCTCTTCTTCCCTGCAAACATCTCAGCTGCAAGTGACAGGGTCTCTCCTGCCCGGCGCTGCTCCCCAGCCCTTGAGCCCAGGAGCAGCTGCCCCAAACTGCCCCACGCCGCTGCATTCGCATCAGTTCTCAGGCTAAACCTCTTACAAGGGCACCCGCAATAAGCTCTCCTGAATCCACACTTCATAAGCTTAGAGAAATGGTCTGATTTTCAGTGGAACTCAGCAGTCCAGCCAGGCCTAAGGTCCTTCCTCCCATTACCTTCGTCTTCAGTATTTTGTTTCCTCTTTTTCCTGGACTTTGAGTTCTTCTTGTTTTTCAAGTCCATAAGCTCCTTCATGCGCTGTGCAACTGAAAATTCAAAGCCCTGTTAGCTGAGCAACAAGATCGAGCACTCCCTGCCCTCCTCCCCGCCAGCACGGCAGCACAGAGCTCTGCTTGAGAAACTACTACTGGGGTGGAACTTAAAGCGCTAATGCTAGGGCTGCCCTCAGGCACAAGCTAAAGTGGCCAGCCTCACTAGGGCATGGGGAGAGCTGTGCAAGGAAGGGTCCTGGCACCTGGAACATCCCTTGACTCCTCTGCACGGCCACATACTTGAGAAGCAGCTCCGAGCTGAAAATCTGTATTGCCTAAATATCATTAGCAGGAATAAGCCACTGAAATAGTTTGGAGTCTTGTCTTTACTGCCTGGGTCCTGGTGCTGGTAGGGCAAGTTTTGGTCTCCAGGCCAGGCACAGCTGGAGGAAACAATTTTTTGAAGGAGAAGGAACAGCAGCCTGGGCTCTTCATGGAAACCCAAATCGCTGTGCATTCAGCAGTGCAGTGAAGGGTCTCCTGATGTTCTGCCATAAGCAGAAGAGCTGACATCAAAGGCTGGCAAAGCCACAGGGTTGCCCTGGCCCCTCCGCGTCCCACGTCCCATGCTGGTGGGGAGCGGAGGTGCCGGGCTGAGTGGCCGCCCTGCAGCTCCGCGGGGCACTCGGGTGCACCAGCAGCTCTGCTGGGAGCGGTGGCTGGAGCCTGGACAAGGCACAAGTTCCCATTCTTTGAGAGCAAAAGGCCTCCAACAGCAGCGAGACTCTATCAAACAGTGCTACTAGGCGGGAACTCTGCTCTGCTAATGAGCACCGCAGAGATACTCACAAATCAGCCAGCAAAGATCCGGCAGGTTAACAGGTGGTTACGCACGATGCTGCAGCAACTTAAAATGGGAGTAATGCTCGGATATGTGAGTGAGGTAGCACACCTGCCTTCTCAGGTAATGCTGGGCCTGTCCCCGTGGCTTCTGAAAGACGCTGCTAAATCACATCTGTTAACAACACAGGCCAACATCCTTCATGACCGCTTGCTAGGTGCCATTTGAAGGCCCATTTGTGGCCTGTGCTAGAGCTCCCTAATATTTATTTTTTTCCTGCTTTAAAGCACTCTGAAGCAAATTACATCTTCAGAGAATTCCAGGAAATCTGCCCATGATGGAGGTGGAATCAGCTCTTTTCAGCACTCATACTGCCAGGCTGATGAGCAAGATGAGCCGAGCCTAGGGATGGCATTTCTTTTGCCAGGCACAAGGGAGGATTGCAGGTAGATGAACTCGTGGCAGCTACTTCTCACAAAGGAGGGATGAACTTGCACACATGATGCTCTCAGTGGCGGAAACTACAGTATTGGCTGGTGACTACCTGATTTTTAAAACTAGACAACCCCCAGTAAATGCCACAACCCACTGAAATGCTGCTGGCCGAACATTGGTGCGTGAGGCACTTACTGTTTTCATCGCTGTCAAGGTGACGATAGATGTAGCCTTCCAGGTAAGACTGGAATTTGGGTGACGGGGAGAAGAAGGCCAGACTAATGGCCATCAGTTCCCAGCCCCACGCCAGGCTTTGGTAGCACGTGTTATCTGTCGTCTGTCGGATCAGCTGTATGTAGAGCTCATCCCGCAAACCTTGTATGCTCCAGCACTTGGTGACAGTGACCAGTGCCACATGGTTCCTATCCATGCGACTCTGACGATCTCCCATGTAGCTCTGCACTAGTTTGAACATCTCACAAGCTTCTTTCTTGACGGCACGGTTGCTGGTGATGAGCATCGGCTTTTTGATGGAGCCGCCGTTCCAGGAGAGCATGTTGGCGATAGAGATCCTCCGGCGGAAGATGCCCTGCGTGTGCATGTTGAGGTTCTTGGAAGCCCAGTCTGCCATGCTGCTCTGCGAGATGGGCTTCCGCAGGGTGCTGTATGGGAAGTGATACCCGCCGGGCTGCCTGCTGCGCTCTGGCTTTGCGTCCAGCTCTATCGTCCCCGGCTGCAACGGAGAACAGACACGTTACCCGCTCAGCCCAGGCAAGGGAATGAGGGACAGTGAGCGACGCTAAGAGCACCCGTGACGCGCTAAATTGGCACAAAACAGGATTTCATGCAGAATGTGATGCTGACACCTGTAGCTCTGCAAGAGCCCTGGCTGGTGCAGCAGCACATGGGCAATATCTCTGAGGGAAACCTTGGGACAGGGAGAAATGGGGTGACTTTCTCTGTTGTCCCAGACCCCTGGGGACAGCTCAAGCAGGAGCTGGGCTGATGGCCAGAGCAGTCACGCAGCTCTGCGGCACGAAGCACAACCCAAGGAACCAGGTTTCTCACAGCTCTTCAGCTGCCACTTCCTCTTGGGCTAGAGGAGCCCGGCACCAGAGGAGGTGGCAGAGACCAGGTCAACACTGGACTATCGCAACTGCTCCTTGCCCCTTGTGTCTGATACAATCCCGTGGCTGTTTCCTGGCTGTGCTCTTTGTCCAAGTTCTAACACAAAGATGACACAAACCACCCGTGGACACAGCTAGCTACGCACAGAGCAGCTGAGCTCAGCACATCTGGTATCCAGAGAGCATCTGCACGGAGCCACTCAAAATGCACCTCAACCTTCCCCACGGAAACAGTGGCCAGATCCACAAACGGGATAGGGAAAGCTGGAAGAGGGAGGCACAGTGGCAGCATGAACACATCTACTTTGATGGCAAGGCTGATGCTCAGAGAGGATTCTCGTTCAAATCAAACAGGAGCCTTGGGAAGAAAGCAGGGCAATTCGTTAGGCACGACACCACTGCAACCCTTGGCCAAATGCCCGCAGTGAGCATGGAGGTTATTGCTGAGACGCGAAGGTCTCATGGGCGGGTTGAACGTCAGGGTGTCCCAGGACACGGGCAGAGCAGCAGATGTGTGGGGTCGGGGCTTCCTGCTGCATCACCCTCGCTCACGAGCTCCAGCCACACAACTGCACAGGTATTCGCGGCGGGGGAGCCAGGATACCCATCCCAGGTTACCTCCTCTGCTGGCAGAGCTGAGGCTACCACAGCCCAGCAAGGCTGGCTCCAGCACCCTTTGGGCTGCAGCACCCCCTGGGCTCCAGCACCCTCTGGGCTGCAGCATTCCCTGGGCTCCAGCACCCCTGGATTCCTATACCCCCTGGACTCCTGCACTCCCTGGAGTCCAGCACCCGTGGGCAGACACAGGCTGTGGCTTTGGTGCCTCTGTGTGCATCACCGCACCTCGCTCACAGACACACCTACACTGGACTCCCAACAATGTTCTAATCGGGGTACAATTATAACAATAATTGTTTAAATTGACGTCTTTTTTTTTTTTTTTCTTTCAGAAAAGTGCAGTCATCTGCTCCTTTCGGGTGCTCCATACAGATGCCACTGATTTGGTCTGGAGATACATAGGTCCCCCGGCTGCGAGTCCACGTGCCTGCACAGCGGAGACAGCAGAGCCTTCTCCAGCACGGAGAGTGCTGGAGAAGGCAGTAAGGGCCAGCAGTAAGGGCCGGTTTCACACATGGCAGTTGTCCACCCTTCCTCCCCAGAGATCTCTACAGAACTACACAACGAGGACAGCCCCGATCCCCAAAAAATGAGGCGTAACAACCACCAGTGAGGAAAAGACACTTATTTTGCCTGTTTAGCATTTTCTGTTTTGGCTGGAAGTGGCAGCCTGGGACACATATTTAATTCAGTCATCTAACAAGTTATTATAGGAAACAGACCTTATGGATAGACTTGAAATTCCCACACAGAGGGACTAAGTCATAAACGTCCGCATTTCCCTCTGCGTTCTCCAAGCAGACCTCCATAAGGGCAGGAAAAACTCACACAAGGTAATAATTGAGCTGTGTGGTGTTTTTTTTTTTTTTTTTTTTTTTAACGCACATAAACCAGATTTCTGTAATTTTGTTTTTTACAGTGTAAAATTTTTAAGAAAAACACACATTTTCCTTTCTTTGCAGGAGGCCCTTAAATTGCCTGCCACTCTACACTCCAGTCCTGTGCAACAGTCAAGCTTAAAATATTTAGTTCTTGAACACTTAGAGCAAGTTAGTGTTTTCCTTCTTCGCAACAAAGAATTGCTGAACTCGTGACGGAGACTTGTGTGGTCCAGCCCTTTCCTATCTCACATGCAACGTGTATCTACACGTGGGTGACGGGATGAGCACACACCGTATTCCGCTTCTTACTGCCAGCCTGCGGCACAATTGTGTCTCCTGCTTTTCTTCTACCTTTTTTTAAAATCCTTTAAGTTACTCTATCTGCTCGCGCTCTCTGAATTCACTCAGCTTGCTGCCTAAAAATCCCATCCAGCAGTTCCTCTCTTCCCATTCTATCCTCCTTCTACCTTTTGTGCCTGGTTGGTTTTCCTCCTGCCTCCTTCCCTGCTCCTGCAGTGTGGTATTTCTGAGGATCCACCTCCGTATCTCACTTCAGAGCTTCAACAGGCTCTTGGTTCCTTCCTCTTCCCTCTCTGAAATTTATCTCTGACATCTCATTCACACAACTACTCAGCTGTTATGCTTGTGCTGACAACACACATCCACCTCTGCTCAGCCTCTCCTAAAGTTTCCGCTTGCTCTTCTGAGAAAATGAATTTCCTCTCTCCCGATTTTCGTGTCCATCGTGCGGGCCCAGCAGGGGACATGGTCTGTGCCTCAATCCACATGCTGCAGTTTCCAGACTGGGCAGCAGTTTTGCCCAATTCCCTTGCACAGCATCTCTGCAGCCTCCACCCCTCCCGGCAGCTCAGTTCTCAGAGCATTTCTGCAAAAGGAAGTTTATTTATTGACTCGTTGCCACATCATCTGTCTCCTTACAGCCTTCACTTTATTTTCCTTCATTGTCCTACACACGGATTATTTTTCTTCACTGACAAGGCTATTCACAGTCTATCCCCTACCCACCATCTCTTGTGCACAATTAAGATATCAAGTCACAGCTTTACCCCGTCAGAGCACTGAAGTGCAGCAAACCCTGCAGACTGGGCAGGATTCTCCAGGAAGCCAAAGGGGAGTGCACAATAAACTGCTGAACTATCAACTGTAACATGAGTCATATAGGCTTGAGCTGGCCCTGAGCCAGAAAAATGGAAAATGGGGAAAATGTGACATCACATTTTAAAAAAGGTTTCAGGAGAAACTGAGGCACTATTAGTCAGCAAGTCTGAACTTCTTAAGAGAAAGAAAGAACAGAGCACAAAAACAGAGTGAAGGAGTGTCAACCTGGCTTTTAGAGAAGAGTGGCACCTCGCAAGTCTGCAGAGGCAATTGGATGTGATCAATGAGGTTTGCTGAGTTTCTTCATGGAAGACCCTTAAAAGAATTTGAAGAGTCATGCAGTAAGGGATGATTCCCTTAGGAACTAATAAACAGGGTACAAGATAAAGCAAAGGGTAAAAAATTATTGTTTTTCACAATGGAGAGTTGATATCAGCAGACTCGCCCGAAAGAAAAACTGAAGTTGTTCAGAACAAGAGTGAAATAACTAGATAAGAGAGCAAAGAATAGAATAACATAACTAAAATACTAAAGTACATCTAAAATAAAACCGAAACTAAGCCTGATCTAAGACTGTGAACCAGAAGGGCCTTGCAATCCAAATAAGAGGAAAGACAGCAAACTAACTTCTGCAAGGGTCCTGGGTGTTGGAGCAAAATGACTCCAGTTGCATGTGCACGATGATGGGAACGCTCTTTCCGATGTGATAGTGACTTCAGTATCTTTTCAAAAGTTTTCCATATATTTCAATTCAATACTCAGGAGTGGTTAAAAGGACAAGCAGAACACAGGGAACTTTTAGGAAAGGAAGAGAGAGAATAACAGACAACACTGTCATGTTGCCATATAAAACCCGGTGTTTGCATCCTATCACGTGCAGATCTGGTCACCTCAGCTCAAAAGGATATGTAAGGGCAAGGGCTACCAAGGTGACCGGAGCTACGGAGCCTCTTCTGCGCAGAAAGGAGCGGAGAAGCCTGCCGGCCCGTGGGGCACATCGCAGCGAGCGCCACGCGAGTCCTCGCAGAGCCCAGAGGGCAGCTGGAAATGCTCACCAGGCTCCTGCCCCCAGAGAACTGAGGGCACCAACAGAGGAGACAGGCATCAAGCCTGCAGTGACCACGGAAATGCCTTTTCATACTGCAACTCATGCGTGGAACTCACTGCAACAGGGTGTTGTGGGGGTAAAAATGCACAGAAGCTCCAAGAAGCAGCTAGGCCAATCTGCAGGAGAAAACTTCCCCAAAAGTTACTGGAAAAACTGAATCTCAGCTGCAAGCGTGGGCCGCAGCACGCTGGGAGAAGAGCCCTTGTGACGCTGCTTTTCCCCCTAAAGGTCCTGCACCACTCTCTCTCCTGTGAAGAGATGCGCAGGAAGGACCCCTCATCTCAGAAAACTGGCCACCTGGCTTCTTCTGAGTTTTCAGTTTCTGACCAGCCTTTAAGCCCTTAGAGAAATAGTATTTTGCTCTGTGTCCAATGCTTAAGCAGAACAGAGCCTCCTTGCTCCATTACAAATAACACAGCACTGCTAAACTACCATTCACAGAGCTCAGAGTTTTGCAGGCAGGTTCACAAACCACTCCACGAGCCTCCCTCTTTCACGCCACCCAGGCCACTGGTCCGAAACGGGCACTCCACCTACAAAGCTGTAGAATTCTGTAACCAGTTCCTGCTCTGCAGGTGCACACACGTCCTGCAGGCACCCCACAGCTTCAACCCCTCCAAGTCTGACCAGGTCTTCGCCTTAGCACTACAACAGTCTAGCAAACGTGTATGATTTAAACAGCAGAGACCAGGACATACCTGAGAGGAGTGACGTGTAGCATCCGATGAAGCCAAACTTGTCTGGCTCGTCACGTTCTTTTCTAAAGAATCGATTTTCTCAAAAGTCCTCTTCTGCCTCATTGTGTCCTGTGGAGTAGCTGTGTCGCTGGGAAAGCTACCCCTGCTCTCCAGGCCCTGTCTATACAGAGACCTGTTACTAGCGGAGACATCGTCCCTTGAGCTCCGGCTGATGCATTTTTTCAAGTGGTCAGACTGAAATCGGACTTTGCTGCTCTCTGATGCGATGCCGCTCTCCAGAGCCTCAGCATCAAGGCTGGCTTTGCTTCCTCTGCAAGCTGCTGACCTGCCCACCACGGCACGCATCTCGGCGATCAGCTTATCATTCAAAGCTGTGAGTTCGCTGCTGCTGCCCACAGAGCCAGGTCTTCCTTGACCTGTTCCTTGCCTCCTTCCTTTCCTTTTTCGCAAGCTTGGAGAAGGGCCAGTCGAATAACCAGAATCTTGATGGCTTATAGCAGTTGGGTACTCTTGAGCTTGCACACTGTTCTGCCTGCTATGGTGGGCCTCCATGTTCTTGAGAACATTGGCTTCCAAGATCCTCCACGACTGCTTGAAGCTGTCCTTGGAAGTGAGCTGACCAGGCAGTTTGACGGAAGCCTCAGCACTTGCAGCAGCAGAGTGAGGAAATTTCGAAGATTGGTCAACATTGATCATGTGTTTTATGTACTCTCTGCCGGCTGGGCTATATTCAGTGGAAGAAGGATTTCTTACATGTTTCTTTGCAGCTTGTTGCTGTTGCATATTTGGATGCTGTAATAATTTGGTTGGCTGGGGCTGCTTTTTTAAGCTGTTGCTTGGTGACACTGGTGGAGACATCCCAGTCATGTTGGCACTTTCAGTGTCCATATCCACTGGAGGCTCATCATAAATTGGAGACTCTAAAGATGGCTCATCATATATAGGTGCAGGACAAGCATACTTGGGGGATGCAGGCTGCGGAGTTCCTGTCTGGCTCCTTGGAGGTGTCTGAGAAGCTGGACCATTCATCAGCACTAAGCAGAACCCACCATTCTCGGTCTTTTTGATCTGCATCGATTGTTTTGCTTCTTCTACAGGCACTTGCTTTGTGGCACCAGGGCTTGGGGACCGAGGCTGAGCATATATAGCTGGTTTGGGAAGAGATTTTTGGATGTTGGCTTCTGGAGCGCTCTGCAGTTGAAGTGAGCTGCTTGAAGAACTCTGTGCATGCCTTAAACTGTTCACCTTGACCAACATGGCTGCTTTTGTGCCAGGCAGAGGCTGCCAGTGGGTAGGTGTCTCCCTAAAGAACGATACAAACACAGGAAATTATTTAAGAGAGAACAAAAACAACATTCAGAACTTCTGTTATGGTAGGAAGCAAGTGAAATAGTCTCTGCTTATGTGAGGATATTGGACTGTCAGTCTCGAAGCGCTTGGAGATCCCCTAGCCAGTTATATCTCCCATTCAGACACAGAAACATATTGTTTAACATAAGGAAAATTTCTGGCTCATGAACAGCAAATGAGATGAAATAAGCTCATGCCACTATAACCTGTTCGCTATCATCAACAGTAAGCTACAAAACAACTTAATTTTTGCCATGAGTCTTGAGCTAGCACAGCACCCAGAAAAAAACGGTGGAAGAACAGTAAGAATTGCTGAATCATTTGAACAATAAGTTAAAAAATAAAGTGTCTACCTTCAGATCATCTAATTATGATAACAGCCCTCCCAAAGTGTTGTATTTTTTAACTAGCTTTCCAGATCCATGTTTACCCTCCAGTGAAACCTGTGAGGTCCACGGGAGGCAATGTGGGAGCTCAGCTCCAAGGTGTGTGTCACGCTCCCATCTAATCTGGCCTCTGCACAGAGCTTTCTCCCAGCCCAGTCCAGGCGTCGTCAGACCCGATTCCCTTGACCCAACCTACTGGCTCTGCTCAGCACAAACAGCTTTGAAATCCTCTTCTAGGAGTATCCTCTACATCGTGATGATACATAGCAGTAGCCACAACCCAATATTCTCACTGCAATGTCTCAGGCCCAAAGGGGCATTTTGCAGCGGATTCCCAAGTTGTTCTCACCCAGGAGCTATAGCCCTCCTGTATGAGCTCAGAGGAACAGGGAAGGGAAAGGCTGTTAAATCAGCCTGAGATTTCAGGTCTTGCAGGTCTGCTACCTCCATCCCGCTCTACTGACCTCCTGCTCCACATCCCCTGCGCTGTCAGACACAACCATCTCCACCGTGTGCCCAGGGCTGTCTCTCTGCCCCTCAGGGACACATGTCTTCATCCCCAGATGCCATGAGGTGCCTCATGATTAGCAGGACAGCCCAGCCCTTTCCCGCTCCCTCACAACAGCTTCCATCGCTTTGCTGTGTCCCAGCCTGCTCCTTCCCCAGGGTGCGCAGCCTCCCCGCTGCCGTGCTTGCGCCCCCGTCCTGCTCAGCGTCTGCCCCCAACAGGACACATCTGTCCCCAGACAGGAGCAACACGACTGCCCCGCACCGCTGCCTGCTCCTGCCCCACCTCCCCTCAGCCGCCCCCTGCGCCCAAGACGCTCTGCCAGCCCCGGGCTCTCTGCCCCAGCAGTCACATCCGCTCATCCCCCATGTGCCCTTCCCTTGGGACTCCTACTTCCCTGCTCCCCTCTCCCCAGAGGAAAGCTCTGCCCAGCCTCATCCATTGGTGATTTACCACAGCTTTGGCGGAGCGTTCGCTCCCGCTGGACCACACTGCGGCAAAGCCCGCGTCTCCAGCAGGTCCCGCAGCAGGAGGCGCGGTCAGTGCTGTCGCTCGAGGCCACTGGCTGCCTGCCAGGGTCCAAAGGCCCTGGATCCCTTGGGCCGCCCAGCAAGCGGCGCCTGCGCTGGCAGGGCTGGTGCTGGCGCCTGGCCTCCCTGCATCCCTGCGCCCCAGAGCTCTGCCCCTGCCACCCTGCTCCTGCTTGGCCTCCACACGTCTCTCAGGCCCCTCGGACAGCAGTGCTCTGTGCCGTGCCCTGCCGTGCGCAGTGCTGGGCGGCCTTGGTCAGGCCAGGAACAGCCAGCTGGCACCCGCGCAGGACGTGGCTGCACGTCCAGGACACGCAGCCCTGCTGCCGCCGCGCATCCTTCCACGGGCTGCAAGGAGCCATCCTCATGCGAGCCAGAGCCCGATCCTAAGCAGGGGCACTACTGACAACCCAGTCGTTCCTAGAAGAGCTCCTGAACTAACAGGCAGAACCAGAGCAGCAGCATTTGGGAAGCTTTTAAATGAGCATTTTCAACATCAACTCACACACCCACCTACCCCTTCTGCTTAGCTACACCAGCAGCTAGTTTGGAGTTGAAGGGAGATTTGCAAAGAAACCTATTCAGGATAAGAAGGACAAAATTGCTCCTGGGCTCAGAAGGCGACCGTGGCAGCCTGGTTACCTACGTGTCTGCCAAGGCAATCATGGAAGCATCATGCAGGAGTGATTCTAACTCAACTGCCAGAGGCAAAGGATGAGTCTGTGATGCCAAAAGGTTCCCCAGCCAAATGGAAGGTGATTAACATGGTGACAGCCCTGAGCAGACTGTCCCTGTCTGACTGCAGCCAAAAGCAGCACTCACATCAGCACTAGCACTAACCAGCTCTTGGGTTCTGGTCATCCTTCCAGGGTCACGGAGCGAAGTGCCCCAGGGTTGCAGGTCTTCAGCCTGAGCTGTAGACAAAACCCCAGCCTGCAGAGAGCTGATCTGCTGCAACTGGAAACCCACCCCAATACTTGCTCTCAGAGCAGATGCTGGATCCCACACAGCATGAGCGTGAGGGACAGGCTGAGATGATCTCTTCTCTCTGCGCTCACCTCTAGTTCTTCCCATGGGCTGCCGAGCACTGGCTTCAGCAGAGGCCGCTCGGGCTGCGCAGCCATGTGTGCCAGGCATGGTGCCATCCGTCTCGCTCACGCGCGGCTCGGTGTGGCATCGCTGGGCTCCGCCAGCACCACACTCCCCAGTGCACTCTGCAGTCACTCTGCAGCTTGAGGTCAGCCAAAGCGCTCGGGATAGTCAGCACCCCAGCCTTGATTACAGGAAGAGATTCAAATATCTGGAAGCCTTGCCCTGGTTTTACCTTCACGGTGGTGTGCTTGGCAGCGGGCTCATTCTCCAGGAGAGTGTTTCGAAAATCTGCTGGATTCCTCCCTCTGCAACCAGCAGGCGGGAGCAGCTTTCCACTCCTCCCTCCTGGTACAGGTTACTCAGGCTAAACCCACTCAATCAAAATGAAAACCAACCAGCTAGAACTGTTCTGCTAATGAGAGTTTTCCACCTTCCTCAAGACTCTCCATTCCTTCCCTCTGGAGTGGCTGTAGGACGGACCTTGGCAAGATTACTTGGCTCTGGTACAAGCCTGGGCTCTGTCACCTTCCTGTTCAGCTCTGAGCAGCTCCTGTCGGGTGCGGAGATGCAAGCCCCTTGCTGCCTCCCCACACTAGTGGCAGCACCGGTCCTCCTCTGTTCCCTCCTGGGTATCAGAGTCCCGGAGAAGAGTCATCCATGCGCAGCAGGAGCAGCCTGACCTCCGGGCTCAGCTCCTGCTCCGAGGACAAGCACACTGCAGGACGAAATCTTAAAATTTAGATTTTAAGGGTCTCTGGGGACTCCAATTGTGACAAACTCCCCCTCTACCAGCCTGCTAAACAAGCGCAGAGCCCAGAACTTGGCCCAAAGTACCTGCAGATCATCAATGAGGAACTTGATTAGGAAAAACGGGAGTCCTGTACTCACCATCTCCCCTAAGAGGAAGCACTTCTGACCTGAGACATGATGTGAGGGACATCCCAAAGCGTTAGGGCTATGGCTGTCCAAAGTCACTTACACAGAGCCCGAAAGAGCCGTCCTCTTGCTCCCTGCCCAGGAGCAGGACTTGAGTGTAGCCTCTGCATGGCAGCGGGGCAGCTGTGCCCCTGCGGGAGCTACTCAAACGGAGGGGAAAGGCAGGAGCTCTGCACCAGGGACCAGCAGGGCGCAGGGAGGGCTGCCTGGCGGGGCCAGGCACAAGGCTGCCCTGGACCACGGCTGTGCTGGACCGCGCGCTGTCTCCCGTATGGCCTGTGCCCACACCAGGGAGCGCTGAGCCAGCCGAACAGGCCGTCGCAGCAAAGGGAATGACAGGACAAGTCCTCCTGTCGTCATCGTAGGAGCAAACCTGGGCATGGGAGGCTTCTGGCACTCAGCAGCCCACATCCAGGTAGGTAGCGCTGCCAGAGGCACCGGCAGTGTCGCCTCTATCTCACCCGGCCATTGCTCCTCCCGATTGAAGGGCAATTTTCCTGTATGGCACCACGGAAGTATCAACCCACACGCCGAGGCGGGGAAGGACTCCAGGCTCAGGCAGCACTGCTGCTGCATTCATGGTCCTGAGAACCAGAGTGTGATGCACTGGGGTGAGCTGAAGACCTGCTGGGGGGAGGCATTTCCCATAACTGAAGGAAGAACTTGTGTACGAAACCTAATCGCGCTGAACACTGTGATCCCTCTGTACATAGCTAAACAATTAATCACATTCAAAGTGAAAGGAGTTGTGCTGACTGGAGAGATCATGAGTCCTGTATGCAGAACTAGAGGATGTTTGGAGAAGACGCAGCACAGCCCCTGCCAAGCTGTGCTGTTCTTGCCTGGCAAAGAGAAATTAGAAGGGCAAAGAAAAGCGAAGGCAGGAAAAGCAACAACCCGTCTGCCGACTACTGCTAAACAACCTGCGGGCAGGACAGGCCAAGCTCCCGGCTTTCAACCACATCAGGCTCCCCAGGACACTTTCCCAGGAGCACTCCAGGCCTCTGGATACAGAACAAATGTAAGTGGTTCTGCCTGATGAGCCTGACGAGGCGCTCCAAGTTGCATGCTCATCAGACTAGGGCTGGATCGTGTAGGCCCCCAAGATCATGTAGGGCAGGAACTGGTAGTGGAGCAGAGGATGCTGCGGGAAGGCCAAGCCCAGCCCCACCGGCCTGGCAGCCTTTGTGAGGGAGCAGGCGGTTGCTCCTGCACCAAGGGCAGAGGTGCCAGCCACACGGCAGCCAGTTCCATCCAACTCGAGCAGGAGTTTTATAGGCGAATGTGATGGAGAAACGAAGGCCTTAAATGAGCACCACATCCAAGTGGGTCAGAATCTGGTCTCAGACACAGTGTGCTTCCTCTTGGCCTTCCTTGGCATCTGGAGATCCATGCTGAGAGGCACCACTGCACAGAGGACGAAGCTTTCCTGAGAGGAACATTGTCACAGCCATGAATGATACCTTGCTACTACGCCTAGATACAGTTTCCCCTCCCGGCCATTCCAGGATGCTGAAAAGACCAAGCAGAGGAGAACAAAGACTCTCCGACTTCCCAGCATTGAGAAAGGTTCAGTCTTTTCCTTCTGAGCAGTGCAAGGCCTGACAGAACGCGAAGGCAGCAGTGGACAGGCAGCCTACAGCAGCCTCTCAGCTGTGCTCTTGACCCGCCAGCCGCAGAGGCTCGACAGTCCCTTGGGATCGTTCCTTCTAGGAATGCTTTCAAGTAGCTCCAATACAAACACCGCAGCCCCGCGCTGGCGTTCCCAGCCCGCACCCAACCCCAGCAGTCCCGGCAGATCTGGCAGCGTCCAACAGGCTCTAGTTACCTGCTCCTGAACTCCCCATTGTTTGCTCTTTCCTCCTCAAAGCCTGAAAAAGGAGGCACCACACCTCAGCTCTGCCCTTTCCAGCAGTCACTTCCCTGGTGTTTTAATGGAGACATACACACAGGGATGTCTGTATTGAAGTGGCACTGCTGCCACCGCTTCTTGTGGCCACACTGAACATGGCGACAGAGATGGTCCTGGGCAATGCACCCCAGTTGAGCTCTGCCCAGCCTCAAGACCAGCGCCAAAGGCACCTCGCACCGTGTGTGCACTGGCACGTCCTGCTGGGTGCTTTAGTGCAAGAGGAAAACAGTCTGTGCTGGAAACCCTGACAAGGTTTCTTGTCCCATTATAGAGAACTTAACAACACCGTTACCACAAGGGAGGGAAGCCGGGCTCCCACAGAAGCAGGTAGGGATCCTCATGGCGAGGTACCTTCAAGGTACACAGGTACACCTGTGTTGTGCAGACCCTCCATATGGCCTTTCAGCAAAGCTTCCCGGCATGGAAGACCAAGCCCTGCCGTTCTCCATTGCTGCAAAAGACCTTTTTCCATCCTAGTGCAGGATGCTGAACCGTTCAGGCCTGAGCAATGAGGAAGGTGGGTCAGCAGGGTCAGACAGCACAGCATTATCTGCTGTCCATGTCAAACAGACACGTGCCTCTCCTGTTGTGGGAGAATGTCATGTCCCTGGGGACGATGCTTTTCTACCTGGAAGATTTTGATATGAAATATTATTGCAAGGGAATCTCTGAAAACCCTCTCAGACATGTCTTCTGTCACCTGGAGAACCACAGAGACTCGAGGAAAGTCTCCTGCCTGCGATGAGAGTAAGTTTGCAAGAGCCAGACACAAATACAAGCCCAGGGGCGCTCTGAGGGTTGCAGCCACAAAGACCCTTCCCAGCGCAGGATCCAAAGCTGATGGCAAAGCCAACAGGCAGGGACTTAGAGAGGCCAGCAGCAGCAGAGCAGGGAACTCAGTTCTCCCATCATCTCTGTGGATGAGATCCCATCAGGGACGTGTCCATGTTGGGAGCTCCTGCAGAGGCAGCAGTTCTGCTGCCTTGTGGCCTGTCCAGGCTGCTCGCGAGGGCAGCCGCGCGTCAAGGCTTCGCTCCAATCCTGCTCAGCAACTGCTCTGCTCACCCGCCATGCCCAGCTCCAGGTGCCCACCTACCACAGCCACCAGAGTGGGGCTCTTGGAGAAGCGAGCTCACGAGGGACTCCCAGGATGAGACGGGCTGCTTTTAGCCCCATGCAAGTCTCATACTTCCCAAGGGAACACAACCAGCATTTCCAGAGCTTGGATGAAGGAGTGAGAAGGGAAACAATTCAGATACTTTCCCTCTGGTCTCAAACTGGGTTCTTCAGCTCTCTCCAGCTACCAGAAGGGATCTCCCTCCTAATTCACTTGTTCAGGAGCAGCTGTTTCTACTGCAGCACCCTTTTTGTCAGCTTAAAGAATCATGTGAAAGAATAATTGGGCCCCCATTTCATATGGGGAGTCTGTCTATCTCCCTGCTGGGACTCCAAGCGTTTGGAAGGGGGCTGGAACAGCCATAAATCAAGTGTCACCCTGAACAGACGCGGGCTGATGGGGGCACTGCTTGGGTACCAGAACACTGGCCCTTCCTCTCGACCAGGGTGGGCACCTGCTTTGGAGAGGAATGAACCGTGACTGCCCTTGGCTGGGAAAAAAAAACAGCCAAAACCCCATAGGGGAGCTGGGCTGCGTTAACAAGCAGAGCAGCTTCCTCAGGAGGCTCTGGGAGACGGAGCAGCATCTCCCTGCATGCAAACTCTTCTTGTTGCGGGCGGCCTCCCTCATGGGAGCAGCAGAGGACCAGTCTCCAGAGGAGGCCATGCTGAGCTCACTGCAGCAGAGAGCAGAACAAACAGCAGACAGCAGCAAGGCCAGCGAGGGAGAGGTCCCGAACAGCACGTAGGCTGAGAGCTGAGAGGCTGGGAGTGACTTTGCAGCACAGAGCAGACCAGAGCGTCCTTCCCCTAGTCGCGGCGGTGCAGAGCACAGTCCAGCTGGGCTGCATGGACTTTGTGAGCGCCAGTGAGCACAGCAGCTTCCACAGCACTAATAGAAGGCACGAGAGGGAGACTGGGGAGAAGAAAAAGCTTGTTCAAAGGAAAAACAACCACAAGTACTACTGAGAGGATGACTAAACCCCTTCTCCTGGCTCTCCACGGCACGTGCTTGCAGGAGGCCCTTCTTGGGGATCATGCTGGTCTCTTCAGGTCTTCCATCTATTGCAAGATGACAGACACAAGCAGAAGGAAAACAAATCTTTTATTCTGCTGTTCGAGAAAAAAGCTAAACTGTCTTGACTGCAGCTACCTATAAAGATGTCATATGCTACCAACAGCCCTTAACATATTTGCCTTCTGTTTACACAGCTGTATTGTTGCTTAGGGAAGAAAGAGGACATGCTTGTGTTTGCCTTTGGAGAGAAACGCAGCTGGGAAATTTGGTGGCTTTTGCTGTTATTTGACCGTACAACCGAGCAAGGACATTAGACCCTACCTGGGGAGCAAACACTTAGGGCACAGCTCTTCACTCAGTACTTTATAAGCTAGGAAGAGGCAAGAAATATCTCCTAGGATGTCACACTTGGATATGGAAAGTTTTCTCAGCACCACAAGCAGAGCTTGCCACCCCCTGCTCAGTGACTAGAAGCAGAAAGTGTGCAGTGAACCAGCCCTGAATCTGCTGCTTGCGAGGAGGCAGCTTCTGCAGGCAAATGCTTCCAGACGGCTATCGTGGGCATCAGGAACAGCAACACAGGCCCAGGGGGCCCGCAAGTTCCCAGGTGAGTAGCGACTTGCACCGTTCCCAGTACTTGTCCCTCAGCAGAGCTTGTTTCAGGCTGAAAGTGTCCCTAAGTGCCTAAGCTTCAAGAGGAGCATTCCCTCTGATTTCCCTTGCTCACAGTAGGACTGATGGAGACTGCCACGACACTGTGTAGAGACAGCAGACTGGAAAAGTAAAGCAAGCCCCTGCCACACTTTGCATCATTCCCCTTCCTCCTACACAGGAGAGTCTGATCCCCCCTGTATGGACAGGGAATGTTGGATATGTCAGAGCTGGCAGGAACTGCCCCTCTGCAGGGTGAGGGCGCAAGGACAGACACAGCCACTTCCTGGAGGTCACATTCCCTTTCTGACAGCCAGAGTCACAACTAAGGCAGATCCTGCAGGGCTCGGGTTATTTTATGCCCTGTTCAAGGCTCTCAGACTCCTTTGTAAACGTGCAGTTTATCATTAGCCCCCTGAGCTGCCCCAGAGACTGCTGATGCCGCCGCAGCGCAATGACAAGGCAAAGCGGGTCTGACACCGCTCCAGCTCCTGCCACTTGCCAGGCATTTCACAGAGCTCGAGGTAAAGCCAGCGTCCCGTGGAAGGGCCCATTTGTGGTTGGGTCTGGAGGGAACGGGGCAGTCAGAGCTATGAGGGTTCAGGTTAGGGCATTTAGGCCAGCAGGGCAGGAATCATGCTCAGGGCAGCTGCCGGTGGAGCATGATGCACTGGCAGCACTGTGGGCACCAGCAAAGCTCTGGGCTCCTTTGGGTACCTCATGTGCATCACTGGTCTCCCCAAGGCAAGCAGCTGGAATGAAGGGACAAGCAGCTTGCAAAGGGCAGGGGACATATGATAAACTTCACATTACCGTTCTCTAAAGATTTTTTTTTCCAGAATCACCATCCTGTGAGGTTTTCACCATTTTGACTTCTCCTATTTTCATCTCTGCCTGCCTGCCCTGGAGGGAGCACCTAGGAGCCCGGCTGGCTGCAGAACCTCAACTCAAGCACTGCGAGGGGTCAGGGACGAGCTGGCTTTGCTCCCAGCCCTGCCTTCGGGTGAACCCCGTCTCCTCGGCTCACGTTCTACTCCCCTGCAGAGTGGGAGGTACTGGCAGCTCGCGCAGGACAAGGCAGCGCGGGCCCCGCATGGAGACACGTGCGCTCTGCGTGGCTGAGGTCAGGGAGGGGATGCCTTGGTGAAGTTATTTTGACTTAAACCTGGCAAAGTTTCAATACAAGAAAAGTTCAATTGTTGTCAGACTGGTTTGAGTGCAAGAAAAGCTCTTGGCCAAACAAAATAGCATCCAGTTATTGTTCTTTCATTGAACCGTTGATGTGAGCAAGTAGCCGCGCTCTGGCCCCTCCAGCCCCATATCCCGCCCCACTGCAGCGCCGGGCAGGCGAGCAGGGAGCTCGCGCCGCCACTACAGCCGCTAAAACTGGGACGAGTGAGGCCTTCCCTACCTGCCCGTTTCCGACGTCTTCTCCGCCGCACAGCCCCCTCGGCCCTTCTCCGCCTCCTGTGTTGGGGCCGCGTGGACGGGGCTGCTCCTGCCGTCGCTGCTGCTGCTGCCCCGGTGCTGCCGGCCCTGGCTGCCGGGCTGGGAGCCACGTTTCATGGCCTGGAGCTGAGCCAGGGGCACGATGTCGCAGCCCTGCGGGCGGTGCCACACCGTCTGCCGCGTGAGGGCATTGTAGTAGTAGAAGCGGTTGTTGTTCTCGTCGAAGAGCTCCCACCACTGCTGCTGGTCCGACTGGCGCACCTTCAGGTTGGGCGGGGGGTCCCAGCCGCACTCGCCCGTCGCCAGGTTGACGTACATGCGCTCCCGCGAGCGCGGCTCCAGGATCTCCACCCAGTCTGAGCTGTGGGCAAAGGAAGCTGTGTTAGTCTGGGCCGCAGGCTGGGCCCTCTGTGTGTCCTGTGGCTGTAGCCTCCCCATGGGGGCGAGGTGGGACAAGGCAAGCGCTCCCCTGCGCTGCTCGGGCACCAATATGCCCCAGGGACACCAAGGAGAGGTTCCCAGCTCAGGATGAGCTGCAGCAAAGCAGAGGTCCCCTGCTCCACTCAGCCCCCCGACCAGGCCGCACTGCTCACTAGGCAGTCCTGGTAGTCCCAGTGCTGGTGCCAGAGGAGCCTCAAGGCCTTGGTCAGGTGGGCTGCGGTGGTGGGATCTGCTCCCTCGCAAGCAGCGCGTGCATGCTAGGGACCCGAACCTCCCGCTTGGGCCTGGCAGCCTCCACTGCTGTATTAACAGACCTGCTGGGGAACCTCGCAGGCCGTGGTGCTGGCAGGGCGCAGCTGGGCCGAGACCACTCTCCTCGCCTGCACCAAGGCCCATGCAAGGGCTGTGCCCAGGCGGCACCGACCCCTTCCCTTCAGGCCTCTCCGTGGCCTCATGGAAACAGCAGCAGCACGAGCAGCAGATGGTGGCTCGGTCTACACTTCTGTGAGGCACCAGGGAGGACGAGGAGCAGAAGACCTTCCCCAGAGCCAGCCGGCCCTTCCTGCTGCTTGAGGCTCTGCTAAAGCGAGAGAAGTCTGCACAAGACCAGGTCCAACAGGGCAAGCACCAGCCTAGAAACCAAGAGGGTCTGTGCAAAACCCTGAAGGGAGTGACTGGACAAACCTCTCCCCATCTCGAGCTCTTCACTTTCCACCCTGGCAGCCACACTGTTCGGGAAGGGAAAAATGGTCCTTTGCGACCCTTTGGGCACAACGTGCAGGGGATGGACAGGCACGACCTGCTCCTTCGGCAGTGCTAGCACCTGCCCGAGTGCAGGGCTGGGCTGCTCAGCACGACCCACTGCTGAGTGCGGCACCGGGTTGCTGCCAGGCACTGCAACACGCTGCCCTGGGGAAGGAGCTGTGCTAGGCCAGGGGCTTCTGATCCACGAGGTGTGTAACACTGGGAACAGGAGGAGAGGACAAAAGGCAGTGACGGAAAACCCCCTGAATTCCCCATTTCCAGTGCAACACAGATGTTCTTTGTGTATCTCAGACACACTGCGGACTTCTACACGCATCCATCTGCTCAGCCTGGGAAGGTCCCTTCGCTCCCATGCACCGCGTTTCAGTTTGCCAGAGCCGCAGCCAGCGGCCCTGGTCTGCAGAGGGAGGCAGCCAAGGGGATGGGAGTGCAGCGGAGGCGCCAGCATGGGAGGACCTCAGCAAGGTCCCCTCCATGCACGAGACGGAGATCAACCACTGCCGGGCAGCAGCCCCAGCAGGGCTGGCCAAGCATGTAGCTGAAAACATAGATAAATCCTATGAGCAACCCCCACCACCTGCAGCCCCGGCCCCTGCCCTCCTCCTGCACGCTGCTTGCTGCCAGTTATCTATGTTATTAATAAAAGCCACATGAGGTAGAGGGGACGAGCCCAGCACTCCCGCCTGTCGCCTCAAGGACGCGCGGGGACGCAGCTGCGGCTGCTCCCTCCCGTGACGCCGCGGCCCAGTGCACGGCCACAGCAGCCGCTTCCGGAGGGGAGGCAGGATAAGGGAGATCCCGGTGCGCCCTTCCCTGCTGGCCGTGCTGCCCTGCACCTGGAGCCCCGGGAACACGGATCAGATCGGGAGGTGCCTGTCCCTGCAGGCCGCTCTGAAACGCTCACGCCCGGCGCTCAACGCTGCCTGGCACCGGCGCAGCTCCCGGCCGGCCGGCGCGCAGCCCTCGGCTCCCACCCGCTTTCTGCCAAGGGTCAGTGCATCTGTTCCCACAGCCGGGTTCAGGGCCCTATAAAACAGCCTGCTCCTTCACCCCTGGGAGGTGCAAAATTGATAGGTGCAAATTCCTTTTAATCCCAAATCAATCTGCACAGTCTGCCGCACTAGGTTAACACCTGGACCTGATCACTGCCAGTCTGGTCTGGGAGCTGATCTGGCTCCAAAAGTCATTTTTTTTTGGCTGGATAGGCTGGTTTCCAGCCAGATCCATTCCTAGATCAGACTATGTGCAGCCCCAGCCCCAACAAGGGCAGCACCAGCATAACGGGCATCCGGGAGCAAGCCAGAACTGCCCTCAACAGCGCAGTGATTCCTGCCACGTTGGCACGGCTGTGCGACTACTGCCCGAGCCGGGACGAGCTCTGCCAGTAGAGCCCCAAGAGCACAGCTGCCCCCGGAGGTCACGCACCAGGACGTGTGCTTCTTGTTAAAATTGGAGCTGTTCCTCAGTCTGTCGTAAGGGGCAAAACAGAGTCAGCTGTACCAGGTACCACGGCGCAGGGATAGGAATCCCCCACTATCCCGGTATTTTCAAACTATAGTCACAGGAGAAGGAACGTGTTGGCAGTTCCCAAATGGTTCAAGGGCCATTGCAAGCACTCGTAGGTAACACGTAAAGGAGGAGCATGAGGGCAGCAGAAACAGAGCATGGTGGTGCTGGAGGGAGCACAGGAGAAGAGCACATGCCAAAAGGCAGCAGCAACAAAGCCCAGCTGGGATCAGGTGCTGGAGAAGTAGGTCTGATGGACAATTAGGGGAGCTCAGAGGGAGTACAAATGGTGGAGGGACCACTGAGGTCATCAGAAACCTTCACGAGAGCAAACACAGTCAAACAAAAAAGAGGGCAAGGGTAGAACGGACGGAAAAGGGGAATGCACTCCGGGCAGTGCACCTGGAAACTGCTGGTGGGGAGAGGTGGCCTCCACCCCCGGAAGGAGATGAGATTTCAAAGATTATCAGAGGTGGAGAGCAGGACACGCTGCCCTTGAGAGGGGGAGGAGGAGGAAGGAGGCAGGCAGGTGCGAAAGAGCCCCAGGAGGGAGGCAGGTGCGACGCGACGCACCCTGTCCTGAGCGCTCCGTCCCGAGCGCCATGCGCCACATCCCGAGCGCGATGCACCCTGTCCCGAGCACGAGGCACCAAGTCCTGAGCGCCATGCGCCCTGTCGCGAGTGTGCGCCCTGGCGGAGAGAGGGGAAGAAGCTCCACAGTACCTGCTTGGAGAAGAACGATCCCGTTGAGTGATCAGACTTTTTAACGCTCAAGAACATAACACTTTTGACTTGTTTTACCATAAAAACTCAGCTCTGAAAGAGCGGCCAGCTCCACAGGCATTGCTGTTCTTCGGGAGAGAGGAGAGGTCAGCTATTTCCGCTAAGTGCAAGCTATTGAAATAACGAACTCTTCTCATGGCACTTGGCCACGGCCAAGTGTGTGTTGCTAACTATAGTCTTCCGCTTTAACCAGCTTACATCTATCTTTGCGTGCAAAGCCGCCTAAGTGGACAACTTGGGCCTGTGACCTCTTTGCTCCCCTTAAAAATCGAGAGTCTCAGGATTATAAAGATGCAGTTTGACAAGGGGGAAAATCTGCACAGAACACACTGGAACACCAAGGAGTTTGGCATATTCACATGTAAAGAAAGAAAAGGAAAAGCAAGGAGCACATTCCTGGAGCTAGGCCAATGCTGGGCTACCACACAAGCTTTGAGCATCAGGAACTCTGGGAAGACGTGATAAACTCAGGATTTGAGAGAGATAAGGCCATGACTTGGGCATTAAAAAAAAAAAGATTAATTCAAGCTCAGCTTAACAGAGAAAAAGAAGACATGCCCCACACCCATAGGAATGCTATTTTTTCCCACCCTCTCTGCTCCAAGCACTAGATAAAACGGACACTGACTGTGCCCGATTCACAGCTCCCGCCTTGCAATCCTGTCCCCAACAGGCAGCTCTGTTGTTGGCTCCTGTCTCTGCCCTATGGGATCGCCAAGATGTTTTCCATCTGTACCTCAGTTTTCTGAGGACCGCACATCTCCGCACACAGGACTTTCTGCGATCTGCAAACCAGGCCAAGCCTGTGCCCAGGGTCTTGTGGCTGCTCTTCCTCAGGCACGTTGACAATCGTCCTCCCGCCAGGCACAGGGATAGGAATGATCAGGCCGACACCATCTCACCCAAGACGCAGAACTAATCAGGGCGCCTCGCCCGCTCACCAAGCCTCAGACTCGCCGGAGAGGAGGAATTTCAGAAAAATCCCCGCTTGCTTCTGAAAACAAAAACACATTCCCAGTGTGCAACCTCTCTCATTGTCCGAGCGGTCTCAGAAGTTTCCTTTGTATCCTAAGTAAATACACAAATATTTTCCAGTGCTTGCAGCTCTTGTAGATAGGCCGCAGCTGCTTGCCCTGAAACAGTCTCAACCTGACCAAGTGCAAAGGCATCTGCCCTGGGTGCGCTGATGGATGCAGGGCCCGCAGGAGCTGCTTCCCGCACGGGGCTGTGGGAAGCCCTCGTACCCGCACTGCTCCCCTCCCGCCCTGCCATGGCTCTGGAAGGGGGTGGATGACAATGTTGGGCTCAGAAAGCGAGAGGACTCACTGCACAGGTCCTCAAGCAGCAGTGCACTGTCCCCCATCTGTGTTCCCATTCACCCCAGAAGGGCTCAGTGCAGCTCCCCAGGCAGGAGAAAGTTGTTTTGACTTTTCGCTTGGTGGGAGCAGAAGGGAAGAGCAGCATTTCATGCACTACAGAACTGCTCTTACTTGAAGGCTTAGCTGGCCCCTAACAAGCTGCTGCTTTGGTTTTGAAAGGTATTTTATAAATGGAGTGGAAAAAAAACAAGGTCGACACTCTCTGTCCTGCCAACACCCACCATAGATTTAATTTGTATTTGTGGACTTTGCTCCTTCAAAAAAACAAAGTGTTGGGGCTGGATCCTGCTGTCTGCCACTCCTAAAGAGCCCTAGTCGGCAAAGCCCAGGATTGAAAACATGGATAAAAATAATAGAACTTCTGAAAGGCCATTTGAGCCTGGAAGAGCAGCACAGTTCCAGCACCGCAGCCCACACGGTCAGATCCACCACGGCACCGCAGGAGCCAAGCAGCTCAGCGGCCCCCAGCCAGGATGACACCAGGACGACAAGGCAACCGCGCTCCCAGGGGGCCAAGCCCAGCCACTGTACACCCCGCAGCCGGGGAGGACACCCTCTGCATTGGGGACAAAACCCAACAACAAGGGCATGGGGACACAACCCAGTGGCAAGGCCATGGGGGCGACGAGCAAGCGCTCCGTGCACTCCCCCTGTGCATAACACCCGGCTGTCCCGGAGCCTCCTGCGGCGCATACCGGAATGCAGCGCCCACAGCCTTAGCCAGCATGAGGCTACCCCTGTCCTCTGCTCAGAACTGTCTCCAGCTCGCTGCCCTCACGAGCCGCTCGGCTTCAACACATGAGCAAGCCCGAGGAAGCCATGTTCTGCCGCTGGGATCTCTGGGTGCAGACGCTCCAGGGAAGCTGTGGGAACTCCCGCGCTGGGACGGTGTAAGCCAAAAACCAGGAAATCCCTCTGCAGGGCTGCAAGGAGAGGGGTCACGGCTCTGCCTTCCTCTCGTGTCCTGCTCCCCCATTTCACTTTGACAGACTGTAGCTTCCAGCCATCTTTGCAGCAGGCCAGGATCCGCTTCCTCCTCAACAGTCCTTCTTTGGACAAGCACTGTGGAAAGATGAGGCAGTAGCTTGTCCTTCTTAGCCAATGGCGACCCCTTCTCAGGTGTGATTTTGAAGACTGACATGTTCCATGGGAGTCTGTGATATGCTCAGACACAGTCACAAAACAAAGATGGTCACACACACAAAACCAGGGAAATTGTTTCAGAAAACAGGCATTCTCACACAGTCAGGTGTAAGGTCAGACCCCAAAGAATGGCAGCTACGGCCATTCATTCCCACCAGTCCCAATCTGAGATTCCGAGAAGTCACTGTTTCCCAGTATTCCTCAACTGTGGCTCCTGGGGCCTCCAGCCTGAACGCAGCCGTGCGCGTGGGGGCACTGCAGGCGCCGGCAGGGATGCGGCGGCAGCGGTGCCGTCTGCTCCAGGCCAAGGTGCTGCCATCCCAGCAGGGCCAGAGGAGCCGGGGGAGCCCAGAGTAGGCAGCTCTAGCACAGGCTAGGTAACAGGACGCACCAGTGCAGGGTCCTTGCACTGAGCCCCCAGTTAGAGGTGCCAAATAAGCGGTGCCATCACCGAAGACCAGGGATGGAGAGTCCAGCCACGGGAGGGCACAAAGGGCAGCCCTCAGAAACGCGTCCCCGGGAGCCCTTCCTGAGGGTCCCTTCCGGCCGCTGGCCGATAAACCGCGATAGACACCCAGGTGGCTCCAAGTTGCCAGACTGGCACATCAGACTAGGGCGGCTAAACTGCCCCAGGGGGCCCAGGAAGGTCTCGGAGCGCCGGATTCGTGTGGCAGGGCCTTCCGGCTCTGCCACCTGGCTCTCCACTCCCCTGTGGCCAACTCGCAGCCCACAAAGCTGCAGTTTAAATCTAAAAAAGAAACACTCCAAACACACACACATATATATATAGGTATACATAGACTTATTTTGAATACACACGCATCCTTCTAGCAAAAATTATAGAGGAACTAAAATAACTATAATGTCAGCCTGCTCCTAAAAGACTCTCCTGCTCCCAAAAATAAGCACTGCACAAACAAACCAACCTCTGCCTGGCAGGAGACAGACCAGACTGTGAAAATATAGAGCAAATGGCTGTAATTGCTCAAAGCCTCACCACGTACGCTTGGCTCTAGCAGGCGCTCTGACAGCAAACCCCACCAATCCGGAGCAGGTCCCACACTGGTCACGCAGTTAAGTAGGGGACAAAAAAAAAAAAAACAGCATCAGATATTGATGGGCTGGAGGCAAGAAAGCTTGTTCTGCCTGGGAAAGGTCCTGTCACACACAGTTTCTCATTATTTTGGAGTTTTTAATTAAAAACGAAAAAAAAAAAGTATTTCTCTATGATGGCTGCTCAAAACCACTCACTCAAGTAGCTTCTGAGTCTCTTCACCAGCACAATGCGGGAGGGCTCCGCACCACTCGGGAATCTCCATTTCCCCCAGGACCTGCAGCAGGGCAGGTCGGAGCAGAGCTGCATTGCAGAGGTGCTGGTCGGTCAAAGCCAATAGCAGATTACTCCAAAATTCAGGTTTGGAGAGAAAGGAATAAGAAAGTACCCCCTTAGGATCCAGCGGGGACTTGCAGAGGTCTCTGCATGAGGACTGGGTAGGCAGAGGGCAGCTCTGCCCATGGCAGAGTAGACACCAAAGCGCAGAGCAGGGCAAGGACGTGAGGTCCTGCAGACCTGGAGCAAAGGTGATACATCTCAGAGCACTTTATCTCGCTGGGGAAATGGAGGGCAGCACAGAAACTCCCAGCAGCACCGACCTTCCTGCCTCCGTCCATGCCCGCGGCACCGTGCTTCATCCCCCAGAATTGCACAGCCCTGGGCAAATCCAGTGTGGCGGGAGCTGCGCAGAGGGGACCGTGCGGAGGGAATCTCCCCACTGAAAGATGCCAGGACTTCAAGAAGTGGCGCTTACACCCGCCTCATTCTCCATCCCTCCTCCACGGAGTCAAGCTCCTCGCTCTGAGAGCACCCTCTGCCCTTGGCTGGGGGCCCCAAGCCATCCTGGGACACAGATCCATCTGGAAGGGGTTCGGGGTAACCGTCCTCGGTGACTCAGGAGCATTACAGGGCTGAGAAACAAACTTTCTCCTGCAGCCTGAGCCCCAGATCACAACAAGAGGGACCAGCTCCTCTGGGACACAGCATCTGCCCAGGCCACATCTGCCTCTCCCGCTACCGCGGCTTCCCCTGCTTCCCTCCCGCCACATCGGCTGGATGTTTCAGACTCTAGAGCACGGCAAGAAGCCCCAACCTTCAAACAACCTCCCTAAAGCCCTGCTTTGCCCCAGACGCAGCGGCACCTCCTAAGCTCAGCAAAGGCTATGGTACAGTTGTTTTTCCTTTTAAGGGCTGAGCATTTGAGAAGGACTTTCAAAAAAATGTACTGGCAGTTTCATCTCCTCTCGCTCCTTCCAAAATGTGCTGCATGGATCCACAGCTCCATCCAAATTCCCTCTGCCGGAGGAAGGCAGCTGCAGCGAGTCGCGTGCTGCCAGGCAGGGCAGTGGCTGCGCACACGGCTCATGGCGCCGGGTCCTGCGCGGCCGCTGGAGCTGCACCGAGCTCAGGACAACCCCGCAGGTGCAGCGCGGGGCCCGGCTCCGGCAGCGACACCAGCACCGCACCTCAAAAACAACGGCACATCCATCCCAACTGACACAGGACTGGCCTGGAGCCAGACTCTGTCCCTCCCACGAGACAGGATCGTGCAGAGAAGGCTCAAGTCCAACAACACCTAGGGAGAAAGCACCTCACAGCTGTTTAGAGCAACCTGCACCCTCAGCAAGGACTGACCTCACAGAGCATCTCCTGCCAGCTATGGCTTACAGCAATCCCACCCTGTCTCCAAGTCCACACAGGCAGAGTCCTTTGCACCTCTTCGGTGCCAGCTTTGTGCATCTGCATCCTAAAGAGATTGTGAAAGGAGGAAAGAGCCTGATGCTTTTGGCCCCACTAAAGACAGCATCTCCATTCCCTCACTCCCAGTCGGGAAAGCTCCAGGAAGGATCTGTACCACAACCAGATCCACACAACCAACTTCCCAAGGTCACGCATCAGGTTTTCTCCGTAGGTTTTCCTGCATCACACCATGCTAAGAGAGACCTTTGCAGCTAGACCGGAGCTGGGCTCTGTCTGCACTTGGTGAACGTGCTCTGGCACCAAAGACTTTCGCGGGATCTGCCTGTGCGTTTCAGCTTCCACAACATCCCAGAGCCTCCCAGCCTGAGTATACTTCACCCTACAACTAGAACTGGACTGATCCTGTTTTGTCAAGGGGACTGACACAGGAAGAGAGGAAGGGACAGAGCGGGAAGCAGAACACAAGCCTCCGACACTCCAATTAACCCCTTCACCACTGCGCTTGACCAAAACCACTAACTACTAAACGAGTGAACGCAGTTTGACCCTGTTTCCATGGACCTCCAAGTCACAGAAACATCGTCAACCAGAGCGGGTGTTCAGCACACCTGCGCAGGGCTATATTTCCTACCCCTAGCAAGGCTGCCCATGCTGGGAGGGCTCAGCTTACCTGACTGCTCCGCGCACGCAGAAAGGAGTAGCGGGGTTGACGGAAGCACCTATAGTGCCGCAGACTCGGAACAGGGCACAGGAGCTGCACCTGCCAACGTGATGAAGGACAAAACCCTGAGATTCCCGGAGAAGCAACAGATCCGAGCGCTCTCCCTGTGCCAAACCCAAGTAATGTCCCATAAATAACGCCCCGGCTATTTTGAGGCCACGGCAGCACTTGCCACCCCTGCTGACATGCCAGGAATGACCGACAAAGGTCTCGGTTAATCTGTTTTGCCGCACAGCTGCTCCAGGCCCGAGGCCTGGTGCTCCGGGGCACAGCGTGTCGGCAGCGGCTCTGCCGGGAAGGCCAGGGCCGACGAGCACAGGGCAGGCAAGCAGCTGCTGTGCGAGGAGCAGTGCCCAGCACCCTCGGCTGCTGCAAATCACTCCTGCGCGCGGAGAGTTCCTCCCTGCACCTCATCTAGCCTCGCGAGGCCGTGCACGGCCACGCACCGGTTCCAGGCTGCGGGCAGCGCTCCGAGGTGCACGCTTTCCCATGCAGAAGGGGGAAGCCAAGATGACTGTTTGCACCATCTCCGCAGCAGGAGCTGGAGAGCTGCAGCAGCCAGTGCGAGAGGCAGCCACCGTGAGAGGCAGCCACCACATGTGAGAGGCTCATGGAGGCCAGGGAGGACATTCGTGAGCAAATTAGCCAAGGTGACAACGGGCAACCAGATGAAAACCTTCACTAAAGGTTTCTGAATAACTGAGGTTAGCAAAGACCGGGAGGGGTAGAAAACAAACCCACAAGAAACAGAAAAGAGAAACTCAAGAGGTCACTTGAGACCAACCAGTTGCCCTAGAGGACACTCAGTGAAGGGAGTTGAGAGGAATCCTCTAGACATCTGCTACGGGTTGCAATAACGTGATGTGACCATTAAAGAAAAAAAAAATATGAGTTTTATTACTTCAGCTTTTCTACAGAGGGTGCAGGCACAGAGCAAGGCTGTAATTCAAGGGTGCAGCACCTGCGATCGGGGCGCATGCAGACAGCCCTGTGGCGCTCGGGCCAGCTGTTTACTCCATACAAGCAGCCCGACGGCAACGCAGAGAGTATTTCAAGTTCCAGAAGACGTCTGCAAAGCTGCATATCTGAAGCAGCAGCATTCCTAAACACATGGTGTTGGCAAAATAATAGCCCTCTGTCTCTTTGCATTCAAAGGGCTGCCAGTCATTTATAAGCTAAAACACAGTGTCCCTTGAGAGCTCATGCAAAACACTGACACGGTTTGCAAGGGACCTGGGTACTTCTCAGCTAGCAAAGCCCACGGGACACTGGTGGCTAAATATATAGAACAAAGATAACAGTGTTTCATGGCAGCTTCGTAGGCTGCAGCACTCTTCAGCGATTCTCTCCCGC
This sequence comes from Crypturellus tataupa, assembly GCA_034781795.1. Lineage (NCBI taxonomy): Eukaryota > Metazoa > Chordata > Aves > Tinamiformes > Tinamidae > Crypturellus > Crypturellus tataupa. The sequence goes on from JAWLRI010000121.1 coordinate 593,354, forward strand.
CGCAGCTGTCTCTGGTCACCCTGCCGAAAAAGCTAAGCAGGAACAAATGGAGAGCAGCTCTTCAAAGCGCGAGTGGTCCTGGCTCGCCAAGCGTGACTCGAGTTAACCGCTGCACTGCCGGGTGGCAGGGGACTCTGGCAACGAGTCAAAGGCAAGAGGAAGCCCAGGGCCTGCCAGCGAGTTCCCTCACGTGAGCCTCGTGCTGCCGCCGGGAAGCGCATCCCTGCGGGCTCCATGCGGAGCAGCCACTCAGGACCATCGTAGGGTTCGCCAGCCCAAGCACATTAATTTCCTTCTGGCAAGGAGGAAGAAGTGCTAAGTAAATAGCTGGAAAGCTCCACCACAGAGTTCATAAACTCTTCATAAAACAATAAGCCAAAAATCCTCCTTCCATGAGAAAGGAATTCCTTATGTTCCTCTTGCCTGCAGAAAGCACAGACGGGCAAGGACATGAACCGCAAAAGCAAAACGGGGTCCTCGCGAGCAGGGCCTCGTCACCACGGGGTCCGCGCAAGCGGAGCGTCGTCACTGCAGGACCCTCGCAACTGGGGTCTCATTATCGCGGGGCCTCATCACCATGGGGCCCTGGTCACCGTGGGCCCTTGTCACCACGGGGCCCTCGTGCGGCGGCACCCCCAGATCCGCCTCTCCCCTCAGCCGCGCAGCCCCTGCACGGCTCAAGCCACCAGCAGCTCTTCCCTCACCTAGTGATGAAGGACTTAGAAGTTTAGGATGGAAAACACAACCCATGTTTGATTTTTTCCCTCCCATTGTTTTTATTTTAGCCATATTTCAGCTTCCTCTTTGCACATTACATACTTGTGTTAGCAAGATCAGCAGTGACTACAGTAACACCTTTGAACTAAGGGAAAAAAAAAGAAAAAAGAAAGAAAAGCTGTGCATAGTTCTAGGGTTCTTTGTCATTAACAAGATCTGACTTGATTTTAATGAGCAACAAAGACTGCATAACTCTACCCTGCCTTTAAACACATCTGTAGCCTTTCTAAAACTGAACACCACTCCACAGAGTCACCTCTTGGAACAAAGTACATTTGTATTTTACAGTCAAAATCCACATATTCTCTCAGACTGTTATAGAAGCAACGGAAGAATAATATCCCTAAGAGTCGAGATACTAGAGAACTGTATCCATATTTTCTATTCTATGATTCACCAATAATAAAATCCTTCTCTTACTCACTTTAACGTCAGGCTATGAGTGCAGCAGGGAGAGATGACGACCACCCTGGAAGGACGAAGTCAGAGACAGGGACATCAGGACAAGTTCTATGACTTGAGATCTGCAGAAACTGAGGAATGACACGGTGCTCCGGTAGAGCACAGTCCTTCTAGCTCGCAAGTTTGGGAGGAAACCGGGCTGGAACCTTTTCAAGTTAATAGCTGAAATTCTACAGAAGAAAAATCACCCCCCTCAGGGGGAAGAGAGAGCAGTGGGCTGGTTATATTTATTCTACTGGAGGGGTGAAATCAGAGAACTCCAGGGTTGAATATTTGTGTAAAACCAGTACCAAGTTGTGAACAGACTCCCGGACCCAATCTTTACTCCCATTGTGTTTTACAGAAGCTATTTGGGGTTGAGAACCCCAAGCAGGAGCACAAGTCTCACCTTTTGCACAGGTCCCAAACCAGGTACCAAAAGACCTGTCAGCAGCCAGGTTTTCTGGCGTGTTTCCAACTCAAAGGCAATGAATGTATCTGCGCAGCCAAGAGAGATGTGAATACCATGTTAAATGCAAACACTTCCAAGAACATTGAAATGCAAATCTGAACAGAGTGGGTTTATCCTACTTAAGTGCTTAGAAGATAGGTGCAAGTTAAGGAGACGCCTGGAAGGGAACCTGCTTCAGATCTTATCTAAGTGGCAGCAGGATCCTTTCTGCATTAAGTTAGCCTGAAAGTTGGCACTTCAGGTAGCATAGCCAGGAGAGGAAACCTGTGTCATCGGATTGCCCTGGCTTTAAAAGAAAGAAGGAAAGAAGGAAAGAAGGAAAGAAGGAAAGAAGGAAAGAAGGAAAGAAGGAAAGAAGGAAAGACGGAAAGAAGGAAAGAAAGAAAGAAAGAAAGAAAGAAAGAAAGAAAGAA
>JAWLRI010000121.1:595556-607247 GCA_034781795.1 Crypturellus tataupa
AAGGAAAGAAGGAAAGAAGGAAAGAAGGAAAGAAGGAAAGAAGGAAAGAAGGAAAGAAGGAAAGAAGGAAAGAAGGAGGGAGAAAAAAAATAGTAAAGAAAAAAAAAATCAGACTGAGCCTTCTTATAAATAGCGCAAGAGTGAGTCCAGCCCAGCTCAGGCAGTAGCTACAGAGCTGGCAAAGCTAGATAGGATCTCAAAAAAAAAAAAAAAAAAAAAAGATCAGGAAATCCCCAGTGTCACCTCCTCCCACAATTGATTTTAAGTGAGCTTATCCCTCGCGCTTAGTCCATGAGGAAGAAGAAACTTCCTGGCTACAAGGGGAGAAAACAGTTATTAATAGCCGCACAATGAGTAAGTATCAGAAGTTATGCTGCAGCCCTGCAAGATCTTGGCTGGTCTCGAGAATATCTGTTGCCATGGCAGTAATTGCTATACATGGTATGCGCTAACAGTGGTGTGAGAACAATTTACTTTTTGATTTGGTGCCCAAAACAAGTTGCTTTTTTTTTTCTCACAAAAAAAAAAGAACTTCAAGAATTTATTAGGCTATGCTCAATCCAAGACTGAACTTTTCACTTTCAGCACTGTTAAGGAAGGCAACAACAAGGAAGCCAAAAGAAGAGCAAATGCACAGAACTGCCAGGAGAGGTGTGAAAGGTGGCAGCACTGCCTCCCTCCTTTGGCTGCAGAGTCTAGAGATTGGAGCAAAGATCCGGGCAACGCTCAGCTCTTTCTATATCCAAGTTTTCCTGCTTTGTCAGGCGCCCACCTAGATAATACCCCAAATCTTACCTCGTCTGCTCACAGCCCCTCACTGGCTGTGCCAAGAGCAGGACATTCTTCCCCAAATGCCCCCAAACGCTCCTGTGTCCCTGCAAATGGTCAGACCAGCGCAGACCTCGCAGGGCTCCACTATGTCGCCCCTCCGTCGCCAGATCTGACCGTCTATTCCTGATCTTCGCTGTCTCCCTTTTACCCACCTATTCACCCACGCGTCCCATGAACAGATGTTTCTTTGTGAGCCTGTGTGCAGGATCTTGCCAAGAGCCTTCTGAAAGCTCCACCAGGCCAGTCAACTGAATCAGCCTTGCCCACATGCTTGCCAGCTCCTTCCAAGCACCAATGGATTTGTGCAGCTTGATTTAGTTCTCCAAAAGCCATGCCAAGTCTTCCCCAAAACATCGTATTTATCTACATGCCTCTTGAATTTTATTTCCTGGAACCATTCAAGAATGCAAGAAATGCTTCTTGGGAGAGACCAGCTGTCCACCCATCGTCTCAAACGGTGACAACCGGAGAGCTTTGTCCCGCAGAGCACGTGAAGCTGGTTGTGTCCTCTGCCCATTTCCTCTCTTATTCCCCCAGGATCTGCATTTGTATCATGGGTGCTGGAGGGTGCACCCCTGCCTGTTCCCTTTAGTACCTACTATGGCCCCATTCCAAACTCCTTTGGCATCCACTGATGCTACCTGCCTCCACAGCTCCCCGGGGTCACCATCTACCATAAAACAACAGAAATACTTTATTTTAGCTGATTTAAACCAATGTCCTACAAGCTGCACCAAGTGTCCTTAGCTCTAGCACTGTGAGGCTTGGTGAATAACATTCAACTTAGTCAGTACCTTCATGGTTTTGAATACACTGATCATGTCCCATCTTCAGCCTTCTGTCCAAACTGAGAATTCCCAAACATTTTAGTCTCTCTTGGTAAGAGAGCTACTCCAAAACTTAACCATTTTAATTGCCTTTCTCTGTACTCTCTCCTACCCTCTATGCCCTACTCAAGACAGAGGAGAAGTACGTGCAGCCACCAAAAGATGGATGCACCAACTTTTTAGCCAGGGTCAAAATTATGTCCTCTGCTTTGTTATCATCATCCTTTTTGGAAATGGTCAATATTTTTTGGCTGCCATTGTATATGGAGCTGATGATCTCAAAGAGCTGCCAGCAACGATCCCAAGATCCCTCCTGAGCTGCAACTGCCAGTTCTGCTGTCCCAGGCCTGGGATGGATCCTTCACCCTGCAGTTACCCCACATTCCCCTGTGCTGACCTTCATCCACCTCCTATGTGTCTGCTCCATTCGGCGAGGTCCTTCTGGAGCTCCTCACTTTCCATGAGGTATCTGACTACCTGAAGGAATCTAGGGCCATTTGCAGACTTTGGGATTCCATTGCACACCCCTTGCACGCTTAGGTCACTGACGAGGAAGACACACACCCCCAGTACCAATCTCTAAGGCCTTACTGCTGTCCTACTTTTTTCATCCTATGCTTTAACCAGCTCTCAGGCCATAACAGGACCTTCCCTCCAGTCCCACAGAAACCCAACTGTTTTAGTCTTTGATGGAGGACTTCGTTAAAGGCTCTCTGAGAGCCCAAATATGATACATCCGCCAGTCCCTTTATCGTGCTCTAGCAGGCCTGTGAGGCAGGCCTGGGCTGTACAGTGGCCATGCTGGAGCTTCTCCAAAAAGCTATATTTGCAAATGCCTTCAGAGCTCTTGTTTACAGACCTCCCTGGTTCAGGGCACGGAGGTCAGAGCACTGCTCTGTGGTTCCCAGCACCCTCGTCCAGTCCTTTCTGACAGTCGCTGGATACCCGGCTCCCACTTTTCCCCCAGCCCTCTAAAAAACGGCCATCACACTCAACACTTCCAACTTCTCCGCTACAGAGGATGCTTCACTGACAGGATGCTGACAAAGTAGCTCAGCAATTTCAGATATAAGATCCAATAACACTCTTGGATACCTGTCTGTTCCTCACAGCTTCTTACCAGGCCCTATGTGCTCTCCAAAACTATTTGCATTGACATTCAACATGGGAAGCTCCACAGTTCCTCCACAGGAGCGAGAACGGTCAAAAAATAGATTTAATTTTCTGTTACAGCCTTATCTGTTTTCCTCTCACACCCTGACCTCTTCTCCTGCAGCCTCTCCAAAGGTTTTTTGCTGCATTTGAAAATGATTCATGTTTGGTAACTGAATTCTTTCGAAGTCGCACTTTTGCCTTATTTTGGTTTACACACAGTCTGCTGGAATGAGCATCTTTCCTGTCTTCCTGCAGGGATATAGCTGTATCTTTCTGACTGGGATCCTTCTTTCATCAGCCTTCCTTCCCCTGTCAAGTTTACTTTTGTTTTCTGACCTTAAAGATTAGAAAAAGTTTATGTTTTTTTCAGCAGAGGTATCTATGCAGTCTGAGCTTCCATACTGACTACAAGCCTTTCAGCTTCTTAGTGGAGGGGCAAGGCAAATACCAGGGCTTTTCTTTAAAGGTTAAAACACCAGAAGGGCCTTTTTCCGAGGCTCAGAAGCAAAGGCTGGCCCGTCGCAGGGCAGACATAAGCATCACGGATTTCATTAATGCCACCAGTCATGGAAACCCTGCCGTATCCGCAGGCTCTGAGCTACCAGAGCTGCTCCTGGACGCAGATGAACTGCAGTGACTGGAAAACTGGAATCCAAAACTTAGTCCTATACGTGAATCTGGTGAACAGGATTCAGCCCACTGGAGGAGACAGTGAAAACGGGGAGCAGAGTAGCTCGATTCTTGATTCGAGCCCACATACTCACCGGGGGCAGCAGGAGGTCAGGAAAGTGGCTTAAACGGGAGTTTTCAAAGGTAATCACACAGGCACCCCCTGTTCCTAGATGTTGAGAGCGAGGGGCCTGCAGCTGCAGCCATACTGTCACCAAAGGCCCCCGCGGCGCCTGCGTGAGGAGCGGATGGGCCTGGGCTCCCTCCGCAGATGCTCCCAGCTGGGATCTCGGCAGAGGGACGCCATGGAGTGGGGTCTCCTCCCTGCCCGGAGGTGCCCGGACCTTCGCCCTGTGCTTCCGGCACTGCCGAGCGTGCAGAGCCACCAGCAAGGTCAAGGCGCCCGCCGCTCCTGCCAAGGTCCCGCGGGAGATAACACACTGGCTGGCGGAGCGCACAACCTCTCTGTTTAGTGAGGGGTTTGGATTCAGAAGAGCCCTGGTCGATTCCCGACGGAAGCACAGCAAAGCAAATGGGCTTCGCGGCTCCCAGCTGCTCGTCGCACCTCCGTTCGGACGGAGCTGGTTCTGCAGGCATGAAGCTGAGGGGGTGAAGTTTGATCCCCTTCCTCATCTTGAGCCACACAGGAAAGCTCCCCCAAAACAAGGCTCTACCCCTGGAAAGGCTCTTCCAGAACACCCCCACAGCAGCACCTGGATTTTGCCAGCAGCAGCATCAACCCTTCACCCACAGACCTATGCAAGGCCTGCCCTATGGGGAGCAGCTCCACTCGGGACGTCCCTTCACAAGGGTCAAGGGACCAAGCCATGCTCTTGCACGGGCATATCTCAGCAGGACAAAACCTCCTCATGTTCAGATTTTGCCTTTCCCAGGGAAAACTGCCCAACCAGGTGCCCATGGGGAAAGTCTGCAGCAAAGCAGCACCGTTTCCTACTGCTGATAACAGCACTAGAGAAGAAGCTCAGGGCCGTGCTGGCAAATTCAGGGGAACTCACTCAATTCACATAAAATCCCTAAGTGCTTCAAACTCTCTCTGTAGTCCAGAGAGGCTGCAGATTCTAACCCAGGTGCGGGTGGGACGCAGAGCGCAGGGAAGCCGTGCGGCCGGCAGCCTCCCGAGAGGTTCTGCTGCGCTGTGAGTACCTCCGCGCGCTCCTATGCGGAAAGGGCCACGACTGCGAGCCAGACCTGGAGCGCAGCCCCGAGCAAGGTGCCTGGTTGACCGCACAGACTGTGCTGCCCCCACAACGGCCTCACAGCGCCAGGTCTAGGCACGGGTTGGCGGCCGCTAGGAAAAGCATGAGCTGAGCCCCAGGGTCAGCTGCGGGGGCTATTTTATTTCATCGCCCCGAGTACAAGATGCACATGGTATCAGGAGACACCTCAGAAAGGAAACCGTGCTCTTCCTCCGAGAGCCTCCAAGAAAGCCCCAAACAACGTCCCTGAACACAGCTCGCTGTTCACACCGGGCTAACGTTCCCACCACTGCCCACAGCCCTGTTTTAAGTTTTGAGTGGAGCTATTCTGAGCGGGCTATTTGGTGATCGCCAAACTCTGAGCCTTTTTCAGCCTGCAATCTTCACCCCAGGGAAGGGGAGGGAAAGTGGCAGAGGATGAAGTTTCCCCTCTCAGCCCACGGCAAGCACGTCTCACATCCAGCACCGGGGCTGCCCAGAAGCTGCTGCAATGGAAACTGCTTCTCCTCTGCCGCATGCAAGAGGCACGAGGCAGTGGCCCCACGTCCTGGCTGCCCCCAACGGGGAGCGGAGCTGCGGCCACGCTGCTACCAGCAAAGAGGAGACCTGCAGGGCCGGGGTCCCGGCCTCCCCCTGCAGTTTAAGGCACCGGGGGGCTCCTGTGGAAGGCCAAGAGGCTGTTACCTCCTCCCACAGCACCTCTCAATCATTCCTCTGCTTGTGCTACTCCGCTCCTCAGCACCCCACAAGTCACCAAGGAGGACAGGGACGGTGCAGCTGCCCCACGGACCCTGCCCGTGCAAGAGGCTGCTGCTCCTCCTGTCTCGGCCCCACTGCCACCACCAAGGGAGCTGTCACTGCAGCTCTCTCCAACCTCCCTCTCTGGAGATGAGATTTTGGCCCTTGAGCTCAAAGTCTCCCCCAGGGACCTGGGAAAGTTGACCTGGATGGACAACAGGGAAAAGGAAGCGAACGGGAACGTCCTGGCACCAGCACAGGCAGCCGTGGCAGGAGGGCTCTTATTCAGCACTACCTTTAACAGCAGCTTTAAGAACTTCTCTAATGCGGCACACGGCCAATCCGCCTCTGCACCTCTGAAAACTCCTGATCAGTTCTCAAGGATGTCTTTAGCAGTTGGAGAAACAGCAACTGCATCACAAACACCTCTGCAAGAGCCCTCAAGAAGTCACCTTAGAAGTCACACAAGATTTCGAAGAAAAAAAAAAAATATATATCGTGTCCAACAGCTCTAAATTCAAATGTTTTTAGCCACACAGAGATGCAGCTGAGCAGACCAGCGACATGCTGCACATTATATCCCAGCACATAGAGGAGCCCCAGATCCTGTGCTCAGCTAATTCAGCTTGCTAAACAATAGCTTTTCTGCTGGTTTAGTAAACCTAACCATTCTGGTGAGGAGGCCTATAAAAGCTATCACTAGGACAAGATACCACGGCCACGCGTAGTCTCATCATGCACAGAACATCACCCTGTTTTGTACCCTCACCATCAGGGTGGAAGAACTTTTCTAGGATTTACACACCCAGATCAGCACGGTACGACTGTGCCAGATGCTGAACTTGCTTCAACAGTCCATTGACTTACGCTCACTTACGTTGCCCTGGAGCAAGTGGCTGATGCTGGGTCACCCTAAGTCCTCTCGCAGCTGAAACCCCAGATGTCCCACTGCTACCATCCTGGGGGGTTTGAGGACGCCTGAAGTGAAAAGAGCCACACACCTGCGGTATCCAGAGCCAGAGCCAGGCTCTATTCTGGAAGAGGACTAAGTGATTTTCCAGCTCGGAGAATCATCACTGTTCTTGCTGGTTCCCACTTCTCCCACGCTACTGTTTTTCCACACAGCTGGGACCAGTGAGGCCCAGGGCAGTACAGTGGCCAAACAAACACAGACCAGCAAGCAAATAAAAATGCAGCAAGCAAATAAAAATGTTGCAAGCCCTTGCGCAGAAATACGGGCTGTCCTTTAATCTCACTTCATCTGATAACGCTGACAAGGGGGAAGACTTTTGATAAACATTCCTCAATACGCAAAAGCCTGTATTTAAATATGACCATGCCAGCTCATCCTGTTCCAGGAGTCAACAGCAGGAGTGACTGGTGCTGAGTCTGCTGGTTTAAACAGACTCTTGTCTGTGATCAAACACATCCTGGTATTGTCATTCCCAGAAAAGACTTCTGCTTTAGACTAACAGAAGCCTTCCCTCCCTAGAGCCTCAGAGCTGAATCTCAGACTTTCTTTAATTATAGGTTCTAGTGAATTTAGGCCCAGTTGACAGAACAGCCTATAACTGTACTCAGTACTCACATCTCGAGTAACTTTCAGTGATTTTCAAACCAGTTTCAAGGAGGTTAAAATGCTTGTATTTCACTGCAAAGCTGCCTAAGGGGTTCCCATGCTGACCTGGTGACACTCTGGCTGCTGCACCCTAATGCAGGGCTGCAAGCAGGAGCCCCGGTGAGCGACCGCAGGGCCCTGGCTGGGGCAGAGCAGTCGCTCGCACTCCAGTCGCATCCCGCACAGTCACCGCACGGTGACTGCATGGTCACTGCATGGTCACTGCATGGTCACAGCATGGCTCAGCACAGCCCAAATGCCCACGAGCAGCAGGAGCCCTGCGGGAGGCACTGTCCTCCGCCGAAACCTTCTTGCTCCCGACACGGGTTTCCAGGCAGTAAACGTGTCGAGGTTGTTTGCACAGGTAGGAAAGAGCCCCATCTGCCAAAGCCAAGTGCCTTATGGCACCGTCCCACAGCTGCCAAGTTACACACAGCAATGAGCCCAGGGCATGGCAAATTTTTTCTTTTCCCCCTCTTCGCTTGTTTGCTTTTGGTAGATCATAAACCCTGTGGCTAAGAAAAAGCTCATTCTAGAGGGGCCCAGCACTGCTCAGCTCCGAGCTGAAACAGAAATGGGGAGCCGCTTGGGGAGCACAGGGTCCTGCTAGCACCTTGTTTTGTCTCCACCTGTCTGCTTTCCACATGCAGAAAGCAAAGCACCGGCGAGACGCTGCTCAGACAGCGAGGCACGAGGAGAACACGGGAGCAGTAAGGAAAATGCAACTTCCACATCAAATCATCTGCCTGCGGTAGGCGAGAATGACACCAATGAATTATTCTGTTTAGACTTCTTTAGTTTAGAAGTTCCCCAGTGCTGTGCAGAGCACAACCCACAGCAGAATCACACACGAGACCCTGGGCCCCACAGAAGGAAAGAGCCTGAGAAACCTCCACATCTTGGAGGAGAACGCGGTGGATCTCGGAGTGTGTTTGGCACCAGCTACATTGGAGTCTGCTGGTCAACATTCAGCTGGAAACAAAAGAACCCTCTTATTCCTTAAATCAGTAACCTCAGACACTTGGAACAGTAAAGAGGATGAGAGAATATATCCCAAATAGCGGTACCTTCCCATTCTCCCACGTGGGAAAGACCAATTGCAGGAAACAGACCCAAGTGCAAAAATATTTAATTCTTGAACCACAAGATCTAGTTCCAGATGCCACAAACAGATGGACCTCATGTCTGCTGTTCTAGTTAATCCATTTCTAATGCTACAAATTAGTTGTTTTAAGAAGCAGCAGAAAGTAGAAGACTCTTCCCCATGACACTTATAAAAATGACCAAAGAACTTAGTGAACACTCTTGACTGAGCAACCAAAAGTGCAAGAAATTGCTTGAACAGTACAGTTCCCTCTAGCTGAACTGCCTTTCTGCTCACGCTCCCAAAGAGATAAGTTAGCACCAGTATCAAATACATAAGTAATGGCTCAGAAACCCTCTCTGAATCCAGCTAAAACCAGATTCCAATGTTTGCTCTGGAATTTGTTTTTATTACAAATAAAAGGCACTTTGCTAACTGTTCAAATCTGCCCAGAGGGCGTTTTAAAGAAACACGAGCATGTGCATGTCACAACAAGGCACAAGCAATTGCGCTTTACCTGGAGAGCCTAAACAGAACACTTCAAATCTGACATATTTATTTCATGAAAGCCTTTACAGGAGATGTTAACATCTCCTCCTAATTGCATCATGCACCAAGAAAGCCTTTCGGGAAGTCAACAGGAATGGAAGCACTGGGAAAGGAGACCACAGACAGGGAGGAAACGCCACTTCTTCCCTTTGAACTTCTGATTAGCTTCCATCAGAAGAGTCTGGAGTGTCTGAAGGCGTTTGCTCAAAGCCTTTATCTTCCTGGCGAGACAAATGCTATGGCTGAAGATATGGCAACACCTTAGGAACTATTTCCAGGCCATGCCCATCCTGCTGATAAGACCAGCTAAAAGAGCATACAGAAGCCTTGCAGGAAAGACGACCACCTTGTTCTCCGTGACGTGTCACCCTGCCCTCCGTCAGAAGTTACTGGCGCCAGAAGTTACTACCTGGTGGCATTACTTGCCACCAGAGCTCCTGGAGCAAAAACAACCCCCCAGTTTCACTTACAGCGAGTTGGTCACTCAGCCCTCAACCCCTTCAGGCAGGACAAGCAGCACCGGCGCTCCTGCAAGTTGCTTTACCAGCTCCTGAGACGGAGCAGTGACAACCTGCAGGAGCCAGCGCCAGGGGTGAGACCACTGACAACCCCTTACGCCTGCACGCTCCTCCAGTGACATCCGTGCCCCAAAAACGATAAGGGAGAAACCTTTGTGCCCTGGCTCGTTCGAAGGCACAAGAGCCGTGGCAGCGCTCAGCTAGGAATAGGCTCAACCAGCGGACGCAAGAGCAGGATACGGTGGGAGCAGGAGTGTGTCCCACCGGCACGGCGAGCTGCATCTATTCATGGCCTTGCTTAAGCCAGGTGAGAGCAAGGTAGAGCAGAGCAGGCACCAACGCAGAAGATCTGTGCAGTGAATAACAGAGCAACACATCATGAGAAGCTAAACGCGCCGTTAGTGCCGAGCCACAACGGAGCTCAGACACACGGCGTCAGCCAGCAGCCAGGCGGCGTGAGGAGGAATTGTGTGAAGTTTTCACTCCATTCCAGAATTAAAGCCCCTGAGAAAAAAGAGCCGCAGAAGCTAGTGCTTGGAGAAAGACAGATTAAATCTGGAGTAAACCAAAAATTGTCATTCACAACTCACTCATATTCAAAGCACTCAGATTCAATGACAAAAATATGGGTCTTCTTATTTTTAGCATATTGACATTATAAACAGAAAATAAAACCTGTGACTCCTTTACCTTTTGTATTGACCAGAAGAAAAGGCAACCAACTCACCAGTTTTCCCACTGAACAGGTATATTAAGGACTCATCTCCAGTTAATCCTTCTGCCTGTGTAGCAAACAAGCCTCCAGCAACGCAGAAGACCTTGGGTGCAGAGCAGGGAATGTCATCGTCCCTCTGCCAGCTTCCCGACGCTGCCAGATTCACGTATCCCAGCCATGCTACTGGGATGACACATCCAAATCTTTGTCATAGATAAAATGGCAAACAAGTAATATCCTTACCAAGGCATCTAGCTATTGAGAAATATAGATGTTATTTCTTTGAAGAAGTGAATCCCCTGCACATAAAACTTTACAGATTTAGGGAACTGCCTGCTATTGCAGACAGGTAAAGCCAACAACCAGAGGAACATCCAGACTGACCCCCAAAATCCCTCAAAGCTCAGACACAAAGTCACACCTCAAGGCAGTCTCTCACTCTTTCATCTTTGTACCGTGGCACATTACATTTTTTGGAGATCTAGTATACAAGCTGAATGCAACATATTTGCTTCTCACACCCTCAAGCATGACAGCCCTAAGTGAACCAGATTCCCAGTCTTTTTGGCACATCTAAAGTGCAAACCCTCTCCAAGGCTTTCAACTGCAGACCCAACAACTGGCAGGCTGAAAGCAGTCTTTTGTATAACAAGGATGACCATAAAACTCCCCTGCTCGCAAAAAGTATCAGGCCAGCATACTTGGATTTTCCTGTAGCTTATGCGCTTACGACTTAGGCCAACACATCTGTTTCGGTTCAGCAAACCTGTTGCGAATGCAGAATGTGAACTATCTGACCAAAAACCTGGCTTCAAAACGTGCATTCTTGTAATCCACCGTGATCTCGGCATCACTTCCAATAGCCTAGATACAACCATCAGGAAAGAGCTGGCACATCAACTCGGCAAACAGTGAATATACACATAAAAAAAAAAAAAAACACTCAAAAGGCCAAAAAAAAGTGAGGATCCACTGCTCTAGCAAGGGAAAACTCAGCACAAGGAGCTCTGCTTGGCCGCACGGGCTAGCAGGACAGTCCCAAATCTACGTGGCTTTATTGGCTTGTCCAGTTCACTCCCTGATGTGGGCGACCTGCAACCTTGAGCTCCGAGCAGCGAATGTTCCTGGCCGTTACCAGCACGGAGGCAGAAACGGCAGCTACAAGTGGCTGTTGCTGGCAGACTGCAGAGCCGCTGCTAACCCTTCTGCTCTGGATAAACTCTGGTTTTCTACATCTGCTCTCAGAAGTTTGGGGGTTCCTGCCCAAGATAAGCTGCGCTTGCAGACTCACTCAAACTGCCTGCTGGAAGAGATGCAGAAGGGGCAGGAAAAAGAAGAAAAGAAAAAAGACAGAGCAAACAGCAAACAGCTCTTCCAACCCCCGGGCCCCACCGCGGCGCCGCTGGGCAGGGCGCCAGCACTGCTCTCCCTCCACTCCCCGGACACAGACAACGTGAGAAGGGGCTTGAAATCGTGTGCCCCTGGAGAGAGCTGTGCTCGCAGCAACGCTAAATTGTTCTGAACTTTTCATGCACGGATGAAAAAGAATAAATTTTTTTTGGCAAAAGAACAAGAAGGCAGCTGGCATCGGCCGCCGGGAAGACGGGGTTTTTGCCAGCACCGAGCCTTCCTCCCGCGGAACAGAGCGTTATTCAGCACTGCTGGCCCGCAGAGCGCGAGCGGGACCCTCTCAATGGGGCTATTCAGGGCAGCAGGGGAGCCGGGTGGCGCAGCGGGCCCGGTACCTGCCCGCCCGGCAGCAGGTGACCG
>JAWLRI010000121.1:620321-639296 GCA_034781795.1 Crypturellus tataupa
GGGCGGCAGCGGCCGGGCGCACCGAGCACGGCGGCCTGGGCCTGCGGCGGCCTCACCGGCCTGGGCGCCTCCTGCGCGGCCACCCCGGGTTCCCCGCGTTGCGCTGGGGCGACGGCAGCGGCAACCCGAGCCCAGGGCCCGGCCTTGCGCCCTTGTGTTCCCCAGGCCACGTAGCGGGCGGGCCCGGCTGCCCCCACCGCGCCGCTTGTTCCTCCCTCGCTCCCCCCCCGATGGCGCTGTGCGGAGCGACCCGCCCTGGCCCTGGCTTCGGCCCCGGCGCAGGCGGCAGCAGGGGTCGCGCGCGGCGCCGAGTGGGCGGCGACCCCGGCGCTTTTCACGCGGGGGGACGGGAAAACCGTAACGCGGCGGGCGGCCTGCGGGCCGCGTGCGCGGTTCGGGAGGAGCGGGGGCAGCGGCTCTGCCGCCTCGCTGTCTTCCTGGCGCCATGCTGTGCTGGGAGCCCGGCTTGCCTGTAGCCGGGTCGGAAGCGCGTTGGGAAGCCTGTGGAGAGAGGCGTTCTGCTGAGCAGGTACACGGGCCTTACTAAAGTTCGGCCTCCTTATCTACGCGTTGCAATTGTCGCTCTTCTTTATTGCTGTGCTTCCCTCTTGTGAAACGAGTGGATTGTCATTGCTCTTTCTAAAGCAAGTAATCCCGAGAAGGAAGCCTTTTGGGGCTCTTCTTATGCTTTGTAACAATCAAAAGGAATGAAGCCTTCAGAATACTGAGTAGTTCAGTAACAGTAAATCTCTCATCTCTGCCCTTTTTTCATCAACACATTGGAGTTGTTGCTTGGTTTAATTTTCAGAGCTGTCAGGCATATAAGTCTTTTTGGGGCAAGCTAAAAAGTTTTCGTAAGAGTTAACTTGAAGCTTATTGGTATTCAGGAAAAGAAATCTTGAACTTTGTCATGTCACTCTACTTAGATAACATTAATCACTTCTTTTGTGTGGGGTTCTCATGAAAAATGGCTTTATGCGGCATGGTTCTTGCACGTAATTATAGAGGTGATAGCAGGCTTATGTTATGTAAAGTAGTAAACAACCAGGAATTCTGATGGGAACATAGCATTATTCAAATTAGTGTTTTGTTGATGGTACAAAGTGTACAGATCGCACAAAGTGAGATCAAAGATCTGTAAAACTCTATTTTGTCTGTGACAGTGGACAACAGTGAATGCCTGAAAAAGAATAAAAGCACTGAGTAATTATACAGTGATATTTCTCTCACTGTGCTCTTGTAGTCTTCAGCTAGCTGTGATTCAGAGCCACAAGGGGATGTTATTGTGTTTAATGAAAAGCTTATTCTGTAAATTTGTTAGGATATTTTTTCTTCTTTGAACACTGCAAGATTTGGATTTTATTTGATTTTTTTAGTTAGGATCTGCAGTGCTCTGTAGTAGTAGACTGCATGTATTAATGTTGTGTGATCAAGGACCTTTGCTCAGAATCCGCTGTATAGTTTGTTTGACTTGATCTTGTTTTGGTGAAAACAGTGATAGTTACTCCGTGTTCATGTTGTCCAAACATTTATCATTTGTTTGTTCTTTATCATGGCTCTTCTTTGGCCACTCTTTTTCAATATGAATCAAGTTCAGTCTGCTTGTGTGTGCTAAATTATATAAAATAACTCACTTGAAAATACAGCTGGATGGGAATTGTAAGCAATGGAAATTCTTGTAGAATCCTGGGTTTGGCCTTATGCTCTTAGGTGTTGTTATTTATGCCAAATATTGGGAGTCTTGCAGTGAATTTAATGTGTGATATCTGCATAAGTTGAGGAACTGAATGTAAATACTCTGGTTAAAATATAAAATTCAAAATTCAAAGTAGTTTTGTAAAAACCAAGGATAATCATGGTTGTGAGTAATAGCACTTCAACCCAAGAAGCAGTAGCCTGAAAATAAGGTTGGAATGCCTTGTTAGTTAAGCTGTTGAGTATGAGCTTTCCAGAGCTCTGATTGTGATGAGAATGTGCTTTATTCTTGAATGTGCAAGTGGGGAAGTGACTTGCTGTTTACCTATGATACAATCTTGGCATAATATTCTCAGTTCTGAGGTTGGGACTAACAGTTCAGAGTCTTGAAGAGATTTCTTAATACTGCTTAGGTCTCTGAACAGTACAGTTTGCACAGTTCCTACTGTGCCTTTAAGAGTGGGTTAAAGATTTTCCTGCATGCCTGTGTGCCTTAAAATAAGTGTCTTTTGTTTTGTTTATGCATGCTTGTGTTTGTGCTGTCTAACTTCAATATAGGAGACTGGATTGATTTTTGTTTTTCTTGTTTTTGTTGTTCTGAAAGCGAAGGGGAAGAATCTGTTTTATTAAGAGACTTAAGGAAGTCTTCGCTCTTGAGATTAATGAGAAATTTTTAAAACTGTATCCTCAAGGGGAGAAGATATTAAATGCCACAGGGATCCAGTACCTAATAAACATAAAATGACATTTAGAGGTTGAGGTTGAAAAAACAAGAGTCTAAAAACTGTTAAAATCATATCGGGTGAGGAAATATATCCTATAATACTGAGTAGTTGTTGTCTGAAACTTGAAATTCGAGACTGGACGGATGTTCTGTGTGCTCCAGCTGCTCTTAATGCCTGAATCATGACTGTTTCTCCTATGGCCTGCTTTATGCAGAAGGCTAGATTTATAGATGAGCATAGTGTTCCCTTTAAATCTTTTAATTGACGAAATTGATGGTGATGAATGCCAGGAAACTGTGAACAAGTTTGCCTGAATGTTTGTTCTTAGTTGCTTAGATGTCTCTTGCATTGTTCTTGGGTCAAGCTCTAGTAGTACTTAAAATGGCCACCAGGCCTGCATTTCTGCATGATAAACCTGTGTCCTTTGTTTGGAAAGAAACAGGTGGCATACCTCTGGGCTTTCTGCTTACTAATCGTATTCAATTGCATTTTATTGTTCACAGCTATAACTGTTTGGTACCTTGTCATACTCGTCATTGTCTCTCTGGGCAAGCTTTATTCTCCTTCTTGTTGAAAGTGACTTACGAGACAGCGCTCTGTCAATTGGAGACTCCGCAGTAATGGCATCTTAAGCAAAAGTTTTTGGAACATGAAGTTCAAAAGCATTTTCCCTTTTCAGGTGACTTTTGCTTTTTCTTTCAGGTGTCCTGAAAAATGGCTGATGATATTGATATTGAAGCAATGCTTGAAGCTCCTTACAAGAAGGTGAGAAAATGTGCCAGTGAGGTCCTATTTACCTTAATTTAGCATTATTCATGAAACTACTGCTGAACTGTAAACTAACATCCCTGGAGCCCTCGTGATTTATCTTATTGGAGATGCATTAGATGTAACTTGCAAGTAAATATATGCTGTTAATGTAATTATATTGTGCAGTAGTTTCACTTCAGCGTGATGAATAAATGCCCATCTATCTCTCTTTGTAGACTTGCCTAACGATATCTCACCTCTACTCCCATGAATTCACCTTTGATTCCAGTGTGAACTGTCAATCATAAGGTAGTAATTGAGTGACGTATCGCTGTACCGTGGTCCCTTAGGTTTAAAAAAAAAAAAAAAAGAAAAGAAAAAAAAGAAAGAAAACTCCCGAAACAAAATCAAACAGAAAAACAAACAAGAAACAAGCAAAAGCCTCTCCTAATATTGCCAAATCCAGTTTGGTATAGCAACAAGGTGAATGCAGTGGTTTGGGAAAATAGCAGGGTTCCAAGAATAACCTTTTCACCAGTCCCATGGCAAGTAAATATTTGAACAGTCTGCTCCGTGCAAGAGGAGTGAGACTCACTTTTAATGCAGAAGACTGGTGGTGGTTAATCTTCTAACAAGGCAGGTGGAAATCAATTGCTGAGCGAACGAATTTACCTAAATTCTTGGATCCCTGAGTAGGACGTTCTTAGCAAGTAAAAGACAGTATCACAGCCTGCGATATCGTTCTAAAAATGTCCTTGTATTCTTCCATCCTAATTGTTCAATTAAGAAATGCCAATTTTGATTCAAATTTTTGATTGATTAGTGTAGTGATGTAATAGTCTCTTACCTAAACCAGCAGCAAATGAATACTGTCTTTTTTGTTTTTCACCAAATGGTGGTGAAGTGTTAACATTATGCATGCTTTAGCATTGGTTTCACAAGACTTGTATAAAGCTTAAGTCGCTTAGGAGTTGTACTTTTGATGTAACTAATGTGATTAAATTGTAAAGCGAGTATATAAATTATATAGCAGCTACTGTTAGTCTGTTCTGCAGTGTTTAATGTAATCATGTTTTGAATTTTGGATGAGCATTTGTAAGTTATGAAAGTGTATATTTAGTTTATATAATATTTAGCACTTATATTAAAACTTGAAGAGAAAATGTAAATTGTTATTGTAAAATTCTTGTATCCTGGTTTAACATGGATATTTTCCATGTAAACAGGTATGGAAATAGGGACTGTTTAGGCTGGACTGGTGGATTATTGATGACTTTCTTGGGAGTCGACGTTACTAAAGCAGTGTGAATCCCTGTTTGCTTCAGGGCGAGATGTGTGACAGAGGTGGCATCAAGCTCTTACAACTCTCCAAGGAAAATGAGTGAAGATCTCGGGAATGACATCGGTCACAGGAAATCGATAGTGGCTGGCTGCTAGCACAGCCACTGGGGCTTAGGCAGAGATATAGCCGTGGTACTGATCAGAGGGGCACAAAAACCTGAACCCTCCTCTTACATTTTATAGAAATAAACATTTAACCACTTGAGTGCTGAATTCTACAGGATAACTTACTCTCTAAACCATGTAAGGAAGTATCTACAATTAATATACACTCTTAAATGATGTAATTCTTGCATTTTATAATTGTTTGACTTAAATTTAAGCAGCAAAGTGGTTAAACATGCCTACCTAAATTTTCTAAAGCTTTCCACATTAAACCGTAAACAAGTAATTTAGTATTAAAATTTTTGTTTTGTATTTTCTTATTCCTATTCCCATTACCCTTTGACCACTTGAAATGTTTCCGCTTCGTCCTCACGATGTTCTTCTATCAACCCTGCTTAGGATGAGAACAAATTGAGCAGTGCCAATGGCCATGAAGAACGCAGCAAGAAGTAAGTATTTTCTTTATATCTTACATGGGATGGGGGGAATTGCTGCTTTTAAATTTCATAGTGTGTCAGAAGTATCCAAGCAAATAAAATAGAAAAGCTTGAGCTTTGCAGTTACAGGGATTCTGAAATCTTTTATTTAAACATAGTTAGACCATTATCACTGATGTCATCAAAGTTACAGAAACATTTCATTTCTTAGCATCAGATAAAAATACAGATGTGATAGGTCCAGCATGATTCATCTGCATTTTAATTATGCAATTGATTTTACATTGGAAGATATTTGTTTTGCAGTTTTATCTAATCCAAATCAAGAAGAATTTAAATTTACTGTTATGTTCTTGAAAAAGTTTTTTGTGGGAGAAATCTTACTGCCCCCTTTAATAATAATAAAAAAAGCCTTGTGGTGATTTTGAGGCTAGTTTTATAAATACTTGAAAAATGCTAAGACTAATGCGAACATCAGGTTTCATCTGGAATCTAAAAATCTAAACTTGACTGTAAATTAGATTTGCATTCTGAACAACTGTGATTCCTTCCATTTCACTAAATAGACTGCTCAAAGCCAATAAAAATGGGGTCTCCTAGTATTTTTTTTTATCCGTTTAAAATCACATACCTGACACACAGAGCTGTACTTTTGTTTAATTGGCTGTTTCCAAAATACAATCTGTGATTCAAGAATGAAAACTTAATGTTTTATTAACTTTCAAAAATAGTTATGAGTTGGTTTCATAGTAGAATGCTTAGAGTATTAGAATGCTTTCTGGCTCATTTCCTGAGTTAGTATAGACTAACATTGATGGGATCCCACCTGTTGATTAGAATTGTTTTTGATGTAGTTGTCCTTCTGCTCATGATCCCGCTTTCAGGTTGGATGTTGACTGTTTTTTTTATTCCCCTTCTGGAGTAATTTTCTCTTCTGTTTCCCCAGTTGTACTTGTGTGTGTGATCTAAGTCTTTGTTTCTGTGCTCTTTCATTGTTTCTGTTTTAAAGTCAACAATTGTTAAGAAGTTAGTTATTATCATACTGATGTGTTCTTTTAGTATGTAGCTTTGTGTCCCAGAGTTTTAATTTGATATGGCTGTTGCTCATCTAACTTTTTCAAGAGCTACACTGTTCTGTACATGGTTACTGACAGAATGCACTCTGGTGAATAGTAAGATACCTACAGGCTTGGCAAGACTTTTGTTTTTCTCATTAGTTAAATGTGCCTTACAGTTCTGCTCAGTTTAATCATGAATGGAAGTTTTTTTTTTTTTTTTTTTTTTTTTCCCCAATATACTAGTTTGGAATCTTTGCCTGAAAAACTATAGCTGATAATGGATATTTAGAAACAGCTAAAATTAACACTTGAGCAACAAGTGTAACCAGAGTTGTACTTTTGCTTCTCAGGAGAAAAAAGAGCAAGAGCAGAAGTCGAAGTCATGACAGGAAGAGGAGCAGAAGCAAGGAACGCAAACGAAGTCGAGATCGCGAAAGGAAAAAGAGCAGAAGCCGGGAAAGGAAACGTAGCAGAAGCAAAGAACGCAGACGCAGTCGTTCTAGAAGTAGAGATCGCAGATTCAGAGGCCGCTATAGAAGTCCCTAGTAGGTTATTTATGTAGAGTTGTGTTTGTGCCATTTCTGTGTATGATGTGAAAGCTTAAGCTTTAGCTGTGTACTCTCTAAATTGGTACTTCATTCATCTCAGAAGAGAATTGGGGGAAAAGGTTGAAGCAAATGTCAATGGATGTGGAATGAGAATGAGGAGGATGGATGCGTGTCTTCTTGCTATCTGAGCTAGGCAGCAAGGGCAATTGAGAAGAAAATGTGCAACTGCTTGGAAGTTGAATGTAAAAATTCATTATAGAATTTAAATCTTGAGCAAATACTCAAGTACTGTAAACCTTCGTGTTCATATGACAAAGGTGTTTAACTCTTAAGAAAAAAGTAATCTATGATGTGAGGCTTATGACTCGCACTTTGCCTGTGTTCCTAAAGGTACCATGAGGGAGGGATGGGGTTCTGTTGTGCCCAGGTATTAATAATTACTATTTAGACTGTGAACTTGTACCTCTATTTAGTAATATGTTGGTTACATTTTTCATTTAAACACAAAATTAACTAAGAAAGGTTATGTTTTAACTTCTAGACAGATATTTTGTTTTTACTGGGCTGCTGCTTACATACATGTTTACTGTAGTGTGGTAAGTGCTTTATGCACTCCACGTGTTTTGTCTTAATGTCCATCTGTTACATATTTGCCCTGCTTTTTCTTGGACTTCTTTAGAGGCTGTAGAAGATGATGCGCTTGAGCTCTTCAAATCCTCTGCTTTTTGGCTTGAGATAGAATTTCTGCTATAGGTTTTTCCTCATAGTTGCAAAGTGCTTTTTAACCTATACCCCCCCCGCCTTTTTTTTTATTGATGATATTTGCTCTAAAATTCTGCAAGTTTTTTTATTTTGCCCCTCCTTTGTCTCTGCTTTCAAAAAGAAGCAGGAGGAGGGAAGAAGAAGAAAAAAAAAAAAAAACTGCCTGCATTGCATGGCTTTCCGTGATTATCCTGTGCTGCTGCTTGTTGTCTTTTGCATGGGTCTCAACTGTTGTTGAATATCAGAATGCCCAGATCATGTCAGAAGCGTGCACTTAAAGGTATTTTTATTCAGGGCACATGTTGTCATCCATGAGCAATTTCAAGATGGTTGGGAAGATACTATTTCTCTTCTGATGTTCTGTAAGCACATACAGTTTTCCACAAAGTAGATGCTTCCTTAGGTGGTTGCTCCTAGATCAGGAGTGCATTCCTTTGGTACTCTTACAATGACAACAAAAATCAGAGTCTCATTTTGCACTAGTCACCTGGAAGTTGGTGTTCTCATACTGAAAATGTACTATACCTCTGTACTCTGTTAAGATCTACTGTGACTTATATTCCTCAGTCCGGCTTTTTCTTACCTGCACCGATTGTTCTACATAATGCTCCATATTTCTACAAAGGTGGGAGAAGGTTTTTGAACAGATCCAGCATTTCCTCTGTGTTCCTCAGTTTTACATGCTTGGAGATCATGGAGCACATCATCTCTTTTGCTTTGTCTCCAATATCAGGCCTCACCTATAGAGCTACTCTGAGCTTTAGCTCTGAAGAAGTTGGGAGCTCTGAATAGCCTGATTCTGCAGTTCTTTTGTTCCTGTAATGCTACAAGAACAACTTGGGATGTACCAGTGGAACCCTTTGTGCTCCAAACTGCCTGTTAAACAGAGGACTTTGATCAAAATCTTCAGCCTTCCAGAATTAGAGCCTGCCATTCCTCTACTCCAGTGCGTTGTCGCCAGGATAGATATCTGTCATTTATGTGATCACTTAAGTAGGAGAATGTAGTGACTCCAGGCTGCTGATGCAGTTGGTTGTGGTCCTGTGTTCACCTCATTAATTGGTGAGCTAATAGATTCTTCACCCGGAGAAATTTGGCAGCTTCAGTTTGCTGGCTTCTTCATTGTTCTTGCATTCTTCCATAGTTGGGAGTTTCTGAGGTGCTAGAGACAGCTAATGATATAACAAAAACAGTCAGATATTATAGTGCTGTTAAAGGGCTTTGCAGAAAGGTTTTTTTTTTTTTTTTTTTTTTTTTTTTTTCAGTTGGGCAGTGTTGTGTTTGCAACTGGTGCTGAGTCGCTGGATCAGGCCAGGCAAATAGAAATTTAGCATTAACTTCAATTAGTTATATGTAAGACATGTGTGGGCCTTCTGTACCAGGTGCATTGACGCTGACTGTTAAACAGCCAACAGCTGGATAATACACAACCTACAAGTGAACTACAGCCAGCTGGTGGGCGACCTCTCTTAATCTTATCAGGTATTCTTTGTTTGAAATGATTGAACTGTTGAAATTATATGAATGCAAAGTTGACTCCCAGTATTTCAATTTCTGCCCAGGAAGCACCAAAAGAAAAAGACTTACTACTGGGAAAGAACAGGTATAACTCAAAGGTTACTTCTGTATATTGGAGAGCTATGTAGTAAGTAGACGTTTTGTTTGAAGGATAGATCTTTAGTCCTGGAGCTGAAATCTTTTGCTTCACCAGCCACTGCTGCCTTTCTTCAGATACCTTTGGATGTACCAAAAATGGTAATTTTGTATGAAGAACCACTCGCTGTTGGCAGTTTTGTCAAGTCTGTTTTACAGGTAACAGACAGAGTAAAAGGATCAGCCAGCAGCGGGAAGATGAGTCTGGACTTTTACCTTTTGACCCTGTTCAGACAGTTTAGAATGTTAATACAGCTAGTGGTGTTGTAACCGATTACATCATCCAGTATTTTCTTGTGGAATTAAATGCGAAATTTTGGGGGGCTCCTCCCACACCCTTATCTTAAATGAGGATTTTATAAAGGAATTAAGATATTTTCTTTAACCTATAAGATCTTTTTGCCAAGGGGAGAAGTCTTGCAAAAGTTTCTCCGCAGTACTGGGGAAAGGAATTTTAGTGAAGGTGATTCTGAAAGAAAAGGAGAAGCAGTAGAGAAGATCTTTGAATCGATCGTCTCTAAGCATGAGATACAGACATTAAATATTGTAGTCCCTTTTCTGAAATCGGGTGATTTGCTTGCCTTGTTCAGTATTCCCAGTGTAGTGGTGGTTTTTGTTCTTTGCATGTCTTGCCTCTTAGATGTTTTACAGTTATTTTACTAGATCTCTTAAGGAGATTAAAACTTTGCCAAATACTGTTGTATAGACATCTGGCTGACAAATGTCAGCTGCTTCTTACAGTAGAAAATGTGTAGGCTTCTCAGTTGCTATTCTGGAACGAAGCAAATGCTGCCAGGAAGACCAGCTCCATACATGAGAACTGAAAATTTGTGCTGATTTTTCTTGGCCTTTAGCCAAAGTTTGCATTGTCTGAGATGCATATTAGGTTTGGCTGAGCAGGTGACACTTAAACAAATGTCTTCTGACTTCATTGTTCTCTTGGGCCATGTGGCATCACATAAGTTTAGGAAACATTTAGCGCATCTGGTTTATCTGAAGAAAATAACCCCTAGGCGTGAAGATACATAGTGCTCGTGACTCAGCGCTTCTGTACATGGTATCAGGAACCACCTAACAGCTGCAGAGTTCTCAGAAAGGCAGCCTGAAAAAAGAACAACAGGAAGAAAGCAGAACAAAAGAAAATATCTCTGAAATCTGCACCTTTTCAAGAGTTATCTCCTCAGAAGAAATCCAGAGGAAATAGACTCCACAGAATAGTGCTAAAAAGCACTTCAGAAGATTATTCAGCCCGTCGTCTTGCGGCAGGGAGTATGAGGACTCTCTGCTCAGTCTGTACCAGAGGTCTATGCCGGTAACCTGTTGGAGTTGCTAAATGTTAGTGTTTCTTCCATGTTGCCATGTATACCCATTACTACTTGTTTATCTGTAAAAAACGGGAAATCTTTTTTTTTTTTTGAGGGGGGGGAGGGGGAAAGAAGGGAATCTTTATTTGCATCCTCTCAGTCTTTTTCATTAGGTTTAAAAAGACAAACAATATTTTTTTTTCCTTCTTTCTCACTGTTACACTCTTCCCTAGGAAGTCATGCTCGTGATCTTTGATTTATTTGGAGCTTAGAGTCACTTAGGTAGTTTATTGTCCATGTTGATACAGACAACATGGCACTGTCTTGAACAAGCATTGATGTGTGTGCTGAGGTGACTGCGAGCATTGCTGCTCCCCCAGTAGGGAGGTCTCCAGAATGCCTTCCTTGCGGGAATTTGCAGGGGAGCTCCTTGGGGTTCCACTTACACCTTAAGTCTCACAAAGCTTTCAGTTTAGGGTGGTGCTCGAGAAGATAGCTATGCACATAGAAGTGTGCCATTCAGTACTTCCTTGGAGTCCTCTGTATTTGGGGATTTTTGTAATGCAAATGAAACTGATCAGGGAAAATGTTCCATTCATCCTGATTTGGTGTAGTTTATGCATGCTATGGGTGTGGCTAACAGAGGAACATTTGTAACACGGTGTGAATATAGACAGGAGATCCTGAATTCGGGTACTCTGGTAAGTAATGTCTGTGTTCTTTGCTTTTGCCGTAGTTCTGGTCCAAAATTCAACAGTGCCATCAGAGGGAAGATTGGTCTGCCTCACAGCATCAAATTAAGGTTTCTGCGTTTTCTCTACTTTTTTTTTGTTTGTTTGTTTTGCTTTTTCATTATTAATAGGTTTTGTTTAAAATCAATCCAGTATATCTATCGGTTTTTGATAATCTTGCTGTTTGTTTTTACAGCAGACGTCGCTCCAGAAGCAAAAGTCCCTTCAGAAAAGACAAGAGCCCTGTTAGGTAAGATTTTTAATCCCTTTTTTAAAGCTTGAAATAAGGAATAACTGTTCACTGTCCTGATCACACTTGCAAGAAGCTTTTGAAGCTCCTCTTTCAAAAAAGAAAGCATTGAAAATACCCTGTTGCTTTCTCCCTATGCAATAAATCTTCCCCCAGCTCTCAAGATTACAATGTACAGTTGTAAATCAAGTTGACTTTCAAAGCACATCTTGCTTTGCTTTTCACACTTTTTTTTAGTTGATTCTAATTTAAATTGGTTAACTTTTCTGCTAAGTCTCAGTAATTCTAAATAAGGAATGGAAAAGTACTGCACAAATGTTTGCTTTTTGTGTTTGGTATGTGTTGATGTTACTTGTAGAAAAGCCAGATAGCTTTTAAATCCAGGAAGTACTCATCCATTCTTATAGTTTGTCACTTAAGGAAATTGGATTAATAAAACAACTAATTACTCTCTAAACCAATACTATTAAACTTGAACAGTCTTGCCTTATTTTTATTTATTAGCAAATTCTAAATGAGACATTTTAATTCACAATGTTATTACATATTCTCAGTGATGTTTTATATACAAAAAGTGTAAAGAGATACATTACTGAAAGTTCGGTGACTGAAATTTAGGTTAATTGCACAGATACCAATTTCTTGCGCAGCAGGCTGTTTCTGTCTTATTTTTTTTCTGAAGGAAAACAGACATTGTTTAAAACTTTAAATTATAGACAGTAGAGCCTCTCCTTTCAATCAGTGATCAATATCAAAATTATCTTAATTCTTCTGGAACCAGGGACTAGAATATTTAGTATTTAGTTTTTATTTATTCATTTGTCTTTAAGTTTATTAGAGGCTGCTAACTTCCTTTGAATTCTGATAGGGTTAAGCTTAAACTACAAAACTGTACAAGGACTGGGAATTCTCTTTGTACAGGTGTTGGTAGCTGTAGTAACTGGGGGGGGGTGACCACAGCCATTCCATGAGATGCCTAAGATTTTAGTTTGCAAAGCTTGGGGAAAAGCAAAAAAGGTTTATATTATTTGGGTAAGAGTTTAGGCAGATAGAATAGTTGTGTTCTTCCGAACCTAAACCTGACTGGAAAATTACCCTTTAGTGTTTACAGTGAAAACTGTGTTAATTGTGTTAAAGAAAGCCTTATATTAGGTATTCCTTTTGATTCTTGACCCCTGTTTTTAAAGTACAAACATTCGAAGCATTATATGTAGTCCTGTGACTAGCTTCCATATTCAGCTTTCCTCTTGCATTCCAGAGAACCTATTGATAATCTTACCCCTGAAGAGAGGGATGCTCGAACAGTATTCTGCATGCAGCTGGCTGCAAGAATTCGACCAAGAGACCTGGAAGAATTTTTCTCTACAGTAGGGAAGGTAATAATAAAAATGTTAACATGATTCTGAATATTTTTTCAAGTCCAGGATTGCTGTTCTACAGAACTGTGGACAGGTGGCTTTTTGCAAATATTTCTAAAGGATTTTCTCCTATGGGGTGAAAAACTTTTAAGCCTCTGAGGTTGAAACGTAATTAATCAACAGTGTATTGTTCGGAGTGTAGTCTGATGCAAATCATGGGGATGCAATTCAGATGGTTTCAAATCTTTCTCAAATAGGTCAGCAGTTTAATATGTAACTTCATAGTTTAATTTTATTTTTGAGACACTTCCTTTGACATACTGCCATTGACCTACTGCAAGTGTGGTAGTGCTTCTCTTTCTGAAGCATAATGTGATTTTTGAATCACAATAAAGGCATCTTGCCTCTGGAGTATGTTTAGGAAGGTAATTTGATGCTAGTCTAGATTTGCAGTGTAAAGGCATTGATTTGGCAAATAAGTGTCTGGCATATTAATGTGTTGCTGAGAGTTTAATTCCCTTTGCTTTTTCCTAGTTTAGCCCTCTTATAAACACCTCACTTCATTCTTGTCTTTCAGGTTCGTGATGTGCGAATGATTTCTGATAGAAATTCCAGGCGTTCAAAGGGAATTGCTTATGTAGAGTTTGTGGACGTTAGTTCAGTGCCTCTGGCAATAGGACTAACAGGACAGAGAGTCTTGGGTGTACCAATCATAGTACAAGCATCACAGGTAAGTACTGCTAATCATGTTGAATAGTGCATAAAGGCTGGTAATTTCGAGTTGTTTCTCAGAGACAAGGATGTCATCTGATTTCATCGTAAAGAAAATCTTTAGTGAGACTTAGCAAGTTGTATAATTATCAACATAAATATTTTTATCTTCTGTTCACATCTTTAAGGGAGGAGTTAAAATAATAGCCATATAACATTCATAGAGCACAAGAATGAAAGGTTCTAGAATAAAGTTTTTGTGAATGGTGGCCTTTAGAATCTTAATAGATTCTGCTCTCTGTTATCTTTGGAAAGTCTAGTGTTTGTAAATTTGTTGTCATTGAACATTGGGAAATGATTAACAAAATGATAACATAATTACGAGTGGACCTTTGCTTCCAAAAAGTGACAGCCCAATTACAGCAAATCAAAGTGGTATAAGATTCCTTTGAAAACACTGTTGCTAAGAAATTGGTAATAACAAAGCTATAGAAACATTATTAAACTATAGCCTGTAATTAAAATTGCTTTCCTGGGTATATAAAAAGGAGAGTGATGATTTGTTAGATACAAGCCAGCATGGATTCCTCATTTTGGACATATTTGAAGCCATGTATCTATACTTAGTCATGGTCTTGGATTTTATAGGATTTTAGTCATGTGAACGTTGTATAGGTTAATAAACGGTGATGAGTTTTTGAATTTTTTTGTTTTGTTCTTTTTTTTTTTTTTGAGTTTTAATTTGGAAGTTGGTTGCTCATTAATTCTTTTTACTGAATTCTGACAAAGTGAATTTTTTGTTTTATTTTCAGGCAGAGAAAAACAGAGCAGCAGCAATGGCAAATAACTTGCAGAAGGGCAGTGCTGGTCCTATGAGGCTCTATGTGGGGTCATTGCACTTCAACATAACTGAAGATATGCTTCGGGGAATCTTTGAGCCGTTTGGCAGGGTAGGTTTTCACTAAGCAAAATTGATGTGTGGTAGTAGTTACAATTATCTGAGAAACCTCTGTTAGTTCTCAAATGGTATATTGGTATATAATTAAGCTTCATGCCCACAATACAATTTTTTTCCATTCCTTTGTTACATCTGCATCCAGGAAGATTAAGTTACTGATAAGGTATCACCCCAGCAGTAGAGCTAAGTTGGATTAGGAGGCTTATAGACAGAATTATGTTTTTTTTTCTTCATTACTTATTTCAGGCTTGCTTTTTTTAATAATGCATTTTTTTTTTCTTTGCAGTACTATTTGATAGATCCTGGGTGACTGAGTTTTTTTTAAGTTGTAAACCTTTAGGAGCTCTCATATATCAATAGACAAATATATTTAAATGTGCAGCTTTTTCTTAAAACCCCCACTCAGCTGCCTTTTTACCCTTAAAAGTAGAGTTTCTCAGTATATGAAGTAGCATGACTATGTTATTTCAGTTGGGATTTCATTATGTCTGTGTGTTATTTGTCTGCTAGAATGCCACATCTGGTCTCTATGACTGGAGGCATCTTAAAAAGGACAAATTGAATATCTCCCATATGCTTAACAATTGCTTCTTTAGTTTTGACATAAAAATCTCCTTATCTGAGCACTAATCTGGATTGGGGGGAAGAATGAGGAGCTACCTAAAAAGAATGTTTTACCTTCATTTATGACCATTGTCTTTGTTAGGGCTATATGTAGGCTTTGTTTTGCTATCATTTGGCTTATTTCAAAACACCTAGTAATAGTTTTATTCTTTTTAGATTGAAAGCATTCAGCTAATGATGGATAGTGAAACTGGACGTTCAAAAGGATATGGCTTTATTACGGTATGATTTGGATTATCAGGATTCTTAGAAAACTTGGAAGTATAATCTAGTGGTAGCACAGAGAATTTAACAATCACAATGTAGTCTTTTCTTAAAAGTTTCATATCACTGGGAATGAAAGAGTAACTGTCTTCTTTCTCTGTCAGTTCCTTGTGGGTGTTTTAATTGAGCAATTTCTGTATTTAGAGTGGGAGTAGTGTCCTTCTGTCCAGTATTGCAGTCAGTGTCTGATAAAGTACTGCTGTTTTTTCAGGCCAACAAAAAATAGTAAAGACTGGCTTGTGTTAAGTGCCCTGGAGATCAAATTGGAGTGTTTGGGGAAATCAAATTCCAGAGAATAAATCTTTCTGTTTGGAGCATCTTTTCTCTTTGTCCATAGATCAGTAGTTTTGTAAGCTCAGGTGTCATATATGAGACATAGCAATTTGTGATGGAAGGAGAAATGTCTCTGTTAAGATCTCTGGAACTTGGAGAAAAATGAAGCAGAAGTAACTACAGATATGATACTGGTGGGTTTAGCACTGCCAATAGAATAGCTTCATATTATGCAGCATGAAGCAGAATGTCTGCTAGGACCAGTCATTAGAATCAATAAAGTTGAAGTGGTGACCCCTCCTTGCAGTACCCTGAAAGGGAATGAACTGCAGTCATGACTTCTGTTAATTGAAATACCTAGGTTGCTCTTTATACCTTAAACAATCTGGTGTTTTTCACTGTATTTCCATCAAAAGACAGGAAAGTGAATATGAGAAGTTGTGCAAACTTGATAATACCCTGGTAAGGAGGGAAGGCAGCTGTGGGTATTAGATGCAGCAGATGTGGTATGAGATCCTCTGGACGGTATTATTTAATGTGTTTTTGGTATTATTTAATGTGTTTTTTCCACTCTACAGTTTTCAGACTCTGAGTGTGCCAAAAAGGCCTTGGAACAACTCAATGGATTTGAGCTGGCTGGTAGGCCTATGAAAGTTGGACATGTAACTGAGCGCACTGATGCGTCCAGTGCTAGTTCATTTTTGGACAGCGATGAGTTGGAACGAACTGGAATTGACTTGGGAACAACTGGCCGCCTTCAGCTGATGGCAAGACTTGCAGAGGGTGTGTATGATGCTAAACAGGAAAGGTGTAAGAATAAGGAGGCTTTGTATTAATGTACTGCACAGAATATTATGCTAAATGCTGTCTTAAGACTTCAACAACTGGTAAATTACTTCTGTTTCTGTTCTTGGGTTCCTGAGTGAAGAATGCTTGCTACAAAGCATATTCGTGTTTTGTCATTTAGGTACTGGTTTGCAGATTCCCCCAGCTGCACAGCAGGCTTTGCAGATGAGTGGATCGTTGGCTTTTGGGGCTGTGGCAGGTAAGAGATGATGACCTCTCTTTATTTTTCCAAAATAGTTTGTAGTGCTTTGTAACTTCAGCATAATGCTTAACTGCATTTTTTCTGATATAAATTGGGAACCTAGATACTACAGCATGTTTTGCAATTCTGCAAATCCATGAGTAATTAAGCAGTGATGATATGTCAGCTTTGATGGATGTGATTCACTTTGCATTATTTTTGGCAAGACCTTCACCTGTGTATCTTTACTCTTCCTTATACTAGTGGAGACTTTCAGGTTCTTCTGCAGTGTAACTGTTGGCAGTTAAAAGTAGCAGGCTGGTAATTGGAAGGGGATTTACCCTCTGCAGAGTCTCTTCTGAAAAATTGGAGCTGTGCCAGGGCCAAGAAGGTTAGTGGGCCTTTTTGGAGGCACAACAACTAATACTCAAAGCTACTCAAATACATTCATAATAGAGTTTGTTTGCATGGTATGTGTCCCAGACAGGAAGAACAGCATATGTCAGTGAATTCACATGGTACTTGGGAGGTGGCTATAGTTTACATGCCCTGCAAGTGGGTGTTCTGTAAAGCTTTATGGAGATTTTTTTTTTTTTTTGTGAGAGTGAGGGGTACGATTTCTGCGACTGCTAGTTCGTAGCTAAACATAAGCAACAAATTGCTCAAAGTTAGGCAGTGAGTATTACTTCCCCCAGGAGCCTGCGTGAGAGTTTAGAATGGGATTTTTGTCGCCCCCCCCCCCCCCCCTTTTTTTTTTCCACCTAACTCAAGGAAGTTATAAAAGGAGGGAAATTGTGGTAGCAATAGGAAAGATTTAAGAGAGTCATAAACAAATGGATGCTGGAATGTGTATTTTTTTCTGATTTCATAAGGCTTCTTGCAATCATTTCTCATCTTCCAGCAGAGTTTGTGGCAGAAGTTTCAAATTTATACACGTGAATCATCTTTGAAGCTAAGTGCAGCTTTGGTATGCACATTAAATTGTAGATAGCTGCATAAAAAATAGTAGTAGTGTTTATCTCTGGAAACAAAATCATGGAAGAAAAGGGAACAGGCTAGGGAAATAAAGCATGAGTTGAAGAGCAAGTTGTTGTGTTGGAGAAAAAATGGATTTAAAAATAATAATTAAAAAACAAAAAATAACATAAAAAAAGAAAAGAGGAGCTAGTGCAGAAGTAGAGGAAAGGAAAACAATACCAAAATGAGATCACCTTTATTGTAGGTGACGATGATGTGACAGTCTGATTTGGGTATAGAAATGAGGAAATACTATTTTAAAAACAGCTGTCTTTTTCTCTCTCCCCATATTCCAAACAAACACGTCAATGAAAACCAAACTCAAGTTGAAAATATGACTTAAAAGGTTGATGAGATCTTAGCTATTAGGATAGCCTATGAATGGGCATAGGACAGCATAGCTGTGAAGGAGCAAATGATAAGGCTTAATGTAATTTTTTTGAAGGATGTGCATATTCAGTAATAGTAGAAATAAATGTGGTATGAAGGAGCATTATTTATTGCACTCATACTGTATGAAAGAAATAATGGAAACTTAGGATTTAAAAAAGCTGAGAAAAAGATAAAAAATTCTTTACTACCATAGTCATGAGCTATCCCCTGTGGAGATTTCGTTACGGATTAAAGATCTCTTTACTCTTGTTAGAGAAAATTACTACCAGGAATTATGTCATTATGGGAGACTTTAACTTCCCTGATACAGATTGGAGAAGAATTGATAGTAATAATGGTGGGGCCCAGATATTCCTGGATGTGATATCCGACAAATTTCTTCATCAAACACTCAATGACTCATCAAGAGGGGATGCTATTTTAAACTCATTTTGGTAAGTAATGAAGATTTACGGATGAGAACGGAAATGATCATTGACTGAGTGATAATAAGTTGCTCAAGTTTAAATGGAAGGATAAAAACAGGTCTGTAACTATGGCTTTTGCTTTCAAAAGGGGTGGGTGAGGAATTACAGAAGTAAAGTCACCTGGTCTAAACTCCGGTGTCTGAACAGGAAGGACACAAAACTTTTCTTTAGTTCCACATTGCTAGTGCTGTACTGGATCTGTATTTCACAGAAAGAAACGGTACAGCAGCATTGGACTCCCCTCCTCACTAGATAGTTAACTACCTCAAAAAAAAATCTGGAGAAAAAAGAGGAGTAAGCAGGGAGCCTCTGGAGAATAGAGGGAAAGAACAGATTAGTAATAAAG
The DNA here is from genome assembly GCA_034781795.1 of Crypturellus tataupa. Lineage (NCBI taxonomy): Eukaryota > Metazoa > Chordata > Aves > Tinamiformes > Tinamidae > Crypturellus > Crypturellus tataupa. Next base: position 639,119 of record JAWLRI010000121.1, read on the forward strand.
TAGTATTTTTACTCTAGAAAATGGTTAAAATAGGAATTACCAAGAATCGTATTGAGTTAGACCTTGTAAGGGATGTGAAAGCAGAGGTGAAGAGAATAAAAAGAGTTAGGTTGAGATGCAACCTCCTTGAAATGCAAAATTACTCTCGATACCTCAGACGACCTTCACGGCTCGGGGG